>JASXSY010000243.1:0-600000 GCA_034509805.1 Sipha maydis
TCCGTACCAAGACTTCCGTTAGCAGTCAGATGGGACTGTTCATCCTGGGGACAGGAATAATCCATTTCCGTTTCAAAACCCCCGCAACAACCAGATCAGATTTTTCAGTCTGGGAATGGGGATATTCGATGTCCAATCCAAGACATCCGTCGGCAACCAAATGGGAGAATTGTTCGGTTGAGTATTCACAATCCATATCCGTATCCAAATCAGCATTATAAGCTATATCAGTAATGTCCATCGGACATTGGAACGGACAAGGACAACTGTACGGGCAAGGGTATGGACATATTATATTTGACTTGAAATGGCATTTTGAATGGTACAGTGACATTTTCCTATAATATAAACATAACATGTTAGTCGGTAAAAACACGATCGTATTTGAAAATTATATATACATACACACGCACAAGTATAGATAATGAAATGAGATTTAGAATAACTATTGTATCAATGTTTCTGAGCACGATGGCTCTGTATCGAACCAATAGGACAAATCAATTTTTACTTAGAATCAAGTTTTACATACTTCACACAGTATGGTTTTGTGCCGAAAAGTATTGAAAATAATTTATAATGTTATTGATTACAATCTATAATTATGTCTTCTTTAATATGATTTTAGCTACGTGATTTTAACATGAATGGACTTAACACATAGTGATCTATAGATGCTTATCAATATTAAGAGTTTTATTTTTATCGACTATTACGATGTTGATATTAGTACAGCTACGAGATTACAGTAACTGAATATGTTTTTCTTACCCCATCAGTTAGTCAGTGAATCTACGATCATTATATCTGTCCGATGATCCACGACACAGATCCTTTTAGGCGGGTTTTGACGAATCTTTTCGTTTTCATAGTCTTCGCACTTTCTCTTTTCCCCTTTTACTGGAAGAAAAGAACAGGTCATTACAGGAGCTACAGATATTACCATCATTTCGAATCATTCCAGTGTGGAAACGGTTCTTTATCGAATCAGCATCTAGTTAAGGTATCTTTCAATGTCTTACCACTAGCCATTGTCGTCGTGCTGTATTTATCATTGCAAGACATAAACATTTTTCGGTGTACGAAAAAAAAATTTGTGCAAAATACCTTAAAATATTCTAATGTGGGTCGCTGTAACGGTTGCCAAATTAGGAGTGACGATTTTCAATCGGCGATTTAAAGTCAATAAAAATAATTACTTGACAACGATATTTTTGTTGTCCTAGGATACTGGAATAAATTTTGTACGGCCAAATACGTAGGCCATTTATTTTACTACTATATTTAACGGATTACAATGTTCCATAAATGGTGAAAGGAACGTCGAGAGTACGTGAACGGGTCCGGAACCTGGGCGCAAAGCTCTGAACGGTCTTGAACGGTCCCTGAGCGGTCACAACGAATACAAACCGACCGACAACGACGTGCGACCGACTCGACGGCTTTGAGCTTCGGCGAACGGACAATAAACTGCCCAGTGGTTCCCGTCATACGTACCTGATCCAGCAGCCCGTCAAAGCGCTGATGGGTGTCCACTGAACGCGTGTATATTGGATGGTAGCCATGCAAAAAAATACATAGTACAATTATTTGTACACTCAACTGCAACACCGCATCCACTAACGCCATCGTCGTAGCATATTATATACAGAAGAACTCCAACTATCCGGACCAATTGATGTCAAGAGTGGTCCGGATAAGCGAATATCCGGATGATTCACATATCAAAAGTTATGTAATAGTATGAATATGATTTTATGGATGTAGTTATTATTTACGAGTAATATGATTTGAAATTTGTAACAATAAACGAATTATTTTATTACAATATTTAACTGAAAAATAATAAGCTTTAGATACAGTAACAAATTTTAAAATAAAAAGCTCACTTAGCGCATTCTTTATTTTATTTTGAAAATATTTCATTTGCTTCATAATTGACTTTTGAATACCTACTATATAATTGACAGCTAAGTCTCGACCTCTTTAACTGCAACAACTGAGTGGTGCTCGATTATTCTTGCCTCTTAAACCATTTATTTTACGTCAAACCTAACGCATCAAAAGCTACAGAATGATACGGTCCATTTTCCTCTTCAGTGACTCGGTTTCATCCCCATTTCCATATTTTTTTCAGAACTCATTAAGTTGGTCAAGTGATTGGCCAAGTCAGTGGTTTTAACAATCTATTATTTTGGACTGCGCGTTACGATCATTGGTATACCGAGGAAAATGTCATATAATACATAATGTACTTATTGGGTGACAAAATGCCTCTTTTTTCCCCTACAATATTATATCTGGTTATTTTATCCCACTATCGGGGTGCAAAAGCGCAAGTTCGTTTTGCGCTTTTGGGTCATCGGAAAAAAAGGTCGATTCGCGCTTTCGGGTATCACCGGTGAGTTCGGGTGGGCAAGTAAAACTTATAACGGGCAACATTCTACGCAAGTTTCAACATATGCAAAACTTTGGTAAAATACGTGTCGGCGAGGCGTACAACTCGGACTTGGACACGCTCTCGGCGAACGCGCACACAGGGGATGACGTCCAATGAATTTTCTGTAACCGACCGGACCGCGCACGTTTCACAACGATTGCGACGGACGCGCGATTGTTGCGAGAACGAATGGAAAACGTTATTTATTATATTACACATTATTTTTATCATATTTATTATTGCGCGTATTTTTTACGTTCCGCGGACGTTTCGCGGCAAACATTCGGTTGCGGATCGCCGTTACCCGGTCCAATCGCACGCGTCCGCCAAGAATTGTAAACGTATTCTTTTCGAACATTCCTTCGCACATCACGCGGCACTGTTACGACGTTACGTATTTCGTACACGTCTCGACGGATCGATCGCGCGCACGATGAGCGTACGCAACGGGACACGTTCCGTGTAATCGTGCCCGAAGAACCAATGGGTCGAGTACGTCGCTCGGTATTCCGCCGTGCAAGTGGCATTGCGTTATACCGCGGTAATGGTTTCGACGGCGAGAACGATTGCGAAACGCAACGAATAACGCGTTGATTTCCGACGACAAACGCATTGTTATGACCGTTAATACCCAGCTATTATCGCGGTACGTTTTTCGAACGGCTTTCAATGTTTTCCTTGTACGCAATCGTTGCATATACGACTAGCCGCGTACGGAGTAATATTTATTTTTACGGATCCGTCGCGAAATAAATAGCTTCCACTACGGTTTCCGGCAACACGTTGTTCGCGTGATCGGAGTTGGTCCGGTTCTACGCTAGAAAAAAATGAAAAGAAACTTCTGGAAAACCGCGTAAAAGTACTCGACGAGCGTTCGGCATGATATTATTTTATTGTTTAACTATTACGTTTCATTGTTGAATACGTGTAACTTTACACTTGAGAAACGTTATAGCCGTTCGGTAGATCGCGAAAATATAAAATATCAAGGAGCAGAGCAACATCATTTTTTCTTTTCTATTTTTAACACCGGTATACTGACGCATCGTTTCGGAAAACGTTGACCGCCCTAGACCGATGCAGCGTCGTACGCTCGTGCATAATTACGCAGCAGAAGAGCAGGTGAAACAGTTTTCGTGTTGGTAAAATATTAGTTTTTTCTATGCACGGGGTAGTACGTATTACGTGTACACATATACGATTGTATACAGTCTGAAACATAAAATTGAATTACGATATGGTCGTCTGTCATCCGCGTGGAGCCAGAAACGAAATGAAATATCGTAAACAGGTCTCGTGACGCCGCTGAGAGAACCGATATTTTATTTGTATTTTTTATTTTTTATTTAAATATTTCTTTTTTTTCGTTTTGCCGCGCGCCATACCCTCCCTCTCCATAAGACCTTCGCCATCAACTCGTGCCACCCTCACCCCCATACGTCGATCTCCGACTAAAAAAAAAAAATAGATAAATATATTCCATTTTAATAACTGATAATCTTTCTTTTTCAACCGTTCACCGTTGTAGTGACCGTCGCCGTCGTCGTTAGCCAACGCCCGTGTAGGCGGTATACGCGTAACACGACTGCTGAGCAACACCTGCACGTGCATAACGTCGTGATTTTTTTATTTTAAACAACGCGGCGTTACAATCGTCATACGGTGGTACACAAAGGTCGTCTTTGGAGCGCAAACGACCGCTGTGCGTGGACACCTAGGGATACGGTCGAAAAGCCAATAAATATAATTTGGATTTTCTTTCGTAAACACCTAAGGTAAGTTAGTTGAGGTATACCAAGCACAACGGAATAAAACAACATTGTGTACTAATCAGGTTTGTTTCGTCGACGTACTCGCACATATTTTAGATCATGTGCTCCTAGCGGACTTTTAAAGTTATTTTCTCAACATGACAAGTAAATAACCGATATAGGAGAGGGAACAGTGTTAAACACTTTAATTTATACGTGTACACAATGTAATGGCGAAAACGTAAAAAATCAATAAGCCGTACATACAGCATTATATTTAAAGTTCTTGCAGCCCAAGGCTAATGATTTTTGCCCCCTTCATGTCTGCAATATGCAAGATTATTGAAATATAGGTGTACATTTTGTAATAAGTATAGTTATAATATGTAGCATAAATAATAACCTTTAATAGAAAAAAAAAAAACATTACTCATTAGTCAAAAACCATATAAGAATCCAAAATCGTTGAGTCAGTCACACGTAATCAGTTAATATACGAGTACACTATGACCGTCTGTACACAACGCTAATAATGATAATTTAATGATAAACGAGACATATTATTATATTATAATTTTTTTATTATACCCATAATAATCGACTTTTAATTGTCGACGATATTCACAGAACTATTTCAAAGGGGAAAATATCAATAATTCGTAAAAAATCTATGAAAATACGATTATAATTTACTGCTATCTATTTATTTTATAGTGCCGTTGATTATAAATAGTAATATATGTAATCAACTGGTATATAACCAATTGGTATATATTCTTCTTCTTCTTCTTCTTCTACTTCGCCTTCCTCCCAACTATTTGGGGTCGGCCACCCTTGTCCTACACCTCCACTTTACTCGGTCAATCACATCTCCTCTGCACACACCGACAGCCCTCATGTCATTCTCCAAAGTCTCCAACCATCTCTTTTTTGGTCTATACTATACAGCTTTAACAAAACTTCTTTAACATTAATATTTTTATATATGTTTTAAGTTAAAAAATAATTAAGCATTATTTCCGTTAGAAATATATAATTGTGGATGATAAAAATAAAAATGGCCTGATATAGAAAATGTCAGATTAAATAAAATTAATTAATTAAAAAAAAATTAAATTTGTTCAGATTTTTGCCGCCTTTCAAAAACCGCCACCCAGGGCTATAGTCCTGGTAAGCCCTAGGGTAAATACGTCCTAGCGTACAAACATGTATGTGATTATACGTGTATAATCTTGTATTTATATATAAGTGTGTGTGTGTGTGTGTATTTATACGAGTTATTATATGATATTCTACGTGTGTGTGTCTATGATATGAATTCTCAACGAAATTATTACATTATTCCAAAGACTAAATGGAAAATAGATCCTTTATAAGTCGATAATAACGACACGAGGTCGGTTCATTAGTCACAAATTCTGTGGGTCCTTTTGAGGACACACGTGCGTTCAAGGGATCAACCACGTCTTGCATTTGGCCTCGATTGAATAAAAGCGCTGTACACGTGACTATGTACATTGAACGCCAAAACACAAACATACACACACACACTTATGTAAATATTTGTATGTATGTGTATGTATAATATTTAATAAGACATATACATTGTATATAGTGTACGTACATCGTAGAGGTCACATTAAGGGTTGTTTTCCAGCCGTGTGCTCATAAAACGCGAGCTCGAATAGATGTCTATCTCAGGTCGACCGGCCGTTTTGTAAGCAACAACGATGACGATGTCTTATCGAACATGACTACTGCAATGCACTACCTCGACGATTAACGTTTTTTTATAAGTATAATTTTCGGTTTTTTTCCCCCGTTTCTTACTCGTTCGAAGTATGTTTATGTTAAAATAATGACCCTTAAAGAGATACACGATACACAACGTGTTTGTATTCATGTAAGTACATTTAGTACATATCACTACATACACGCACGATAAGGATTTAAAATTAATATACTACAGACGTACGTTACAAAGAGAAAAAAAACATACTATTTTAATCGTAAAACATTTAAAATTTTAATTTATCATATAACATTGTTTATTACAACTCATATACACTCACATACGTACAGACACACACACACACACACACACACACACACACATACACACACAAGTAAGTGAACCAAGATTGATTTGAATCCGGTTTATTAAATGTTCAATTCGACTTGATAAATATCGATTATATGTTTTTGGCAAACCAACAAAAAGTCAATAGATATATATTGTATAGTTTTAACGCGTTAGACAAAATATCCAATCCCGATTTCGCAATAAATACCGATTAATAAATAACATTTTGTACCTGCTTAACACGAAAGAAAAATAAAAACTTAAGTGCCAACCGTAACTAATTTATTTGCATTTATATAATAGATCATATAATAATAACAATGGAGTACGTTAAACATTACAATTTAAGCTAGATGATAGCTCGTGACTATTCGTTTTCGTTGAATTCTCATACTTAGCTTTACAGAAAAATATAAATGTACACGCTGGGAATAAAATCCAAACTAATTTTCTAGTCGAAATCATTATCCTTCGATCGTGTTTCCTGCGCTTGTCTCTAGTTGGCGTAGAAATCAAAATGAAAACATTCGATGAAACGTGTCTGCTTATAATAATGAAATAACTTATTCGTCTTGGGAGCACAGCGTTCATGCACAAGCACATTTAAACGTCTAGACTAATAAAACACGTGTCACCGTTCACAATAGGTTAACCGACTATCGATAAATATTGTAACGTAATATTCCGAAATGGTAATTTATTATTGACACGAAACGATTTTTGAAATGTCTAATACGAACCATTTGGATGAAGTCCTAATCGCAACGTGGAAAATCCGACGGTGAATTACACATATTCAATAAGACCGCGCCGGAAGATTTGATTCGTATTTGAATATCGAACAATGACGCAAATGTACTTATAAGTTATAATATAGAAGTATATTATAACTGTATATTATATACAGAGGTTCCCAAACTTTTTATTATACGACCCATTTTGGGAATATTTTGGTGACCCACAATATCAATGAATGAAAAATATTTTTTTTAGTGAATCAATTGCTCACAACAAAAAATATATATTTATTTTTAATATAAAAATATAGCGCGACCCACCAAAAATATAATTGCGACCCAAAGTTTGGGAACCTCTGAGTTATATAATATCTGTACATAAGAGTATACATCTGCTGCGACATCATGAAGACGTCTTTGTCTACCACAGTCGTCGGTCGACTTGGTACTTTGCAACGGCAATATTAAAGCGAATATAATCGTGTGCGCGTAACATTTCATAATTGCTTTTCCGTCCACTCGAGACCGTATCTACTCATCGTAGACGATGTTCGAATAGGACGCGGACAAAATAAATTAATCGAAATCAATGGGCCACGGTTTCCGCAGAGTTCCCCGTGCAATCCATATGAGCCTTACTTGTGATTAGGCAACAGCTCTATCCACAAGCATTAGACGGCAAAATTCGATATGATAAAGAATTCCGACGAGTCTATGAAATACATCGCTTTCCAGCACTCGACCCGACGAAAAACTTTTGTAAAATCCGTTGAACGAATTACCAATAAGGTACAACATCTGTTTAGAGTGTTCAACGTTCCACTCGAACACTAACCGTGGCAAACGGTTTCGACCTGACATTGTATCGATCCGTTTAAACGACGTTGAACGTAATGATGTAGTCATCGCTTTCGGTCGTGTTTCGTGCTCTGGTCAAGCATCGTCCGTAATGTACGTTCTCTTTGACGATACGTAGAAACCCGTGAGTTCGACGAAGCACGGGGTGGCGACGCGGTCAAGGGTGAACGAGTTGGCGAGAGCGGTACAAACATCATCGAACGCATGCGAACGACACAGTTGCGGCAATGGTAACAATATGACACGACCGTACATGATTAGTACGCGATCACAACTTTTTACCGGTCCCTAGGACGCGTCGTTCTTTAAACGGTTGCTGCCGTACAACGTTTCCAGTACTGCGCGGCGTCGTGTCCGTTGTGGATGTACTCGAAACACCGAAAAACCTAACAGTGCAATGCGTGTACAAAAATTAGTGTGCACCGTCGTCGTCGTCGTCTACGGTTTGGAACAAAAAAAAAAAAAAAAACAATAGTAATAAAAATAAAGTACGGCCGAACGGTCGACCCGAACGCTATACATCACCGGAATTACGGTGGATCGTCCGGACAGATACAAATAACGCGTGCGTTCGGAAGGAGTCGCGGCGGTGGCGGCGAACCCCCGTGAACACACGCCCCATAAATCCATCGTCCGCGTCTGTCCGTTGGAAGTATCGAACACGAAGTTGCGGCGCTCGTTGTTTTTTTCACTTCCACCACGGGCCACGGTTATTGTATCGGATCCGTGTGCGTTATTGTGCTGCGACGCGATCGCAGGACCACATTATTATTAGCTCTTCGCGTGCGAGCGTTTTCGTTTGTTTTTCGCGCCGTTTTCATTCTTCATTCTCTCTCTCTCCCTCCGCGAACCTTTCCACCCTTCGAACACGTGATTTCCGACGGCGAAAGACCGCTGCAGTTTCATGAGAGAAACGCCGACCTGCACTGCTGCGACGGTTTGCGCGCAATGAAACCGGTCCGCAACGGACGATCCGGCGAGAGGCCGGGTAACCCGTCCGAAAAGGAATGTCTATCAAGCGCTATGCGACGATCCCGTCGTGGACAGATTTTACTCGTTCGATTGTATCAATCGTGATTGCCCCGCGGTTACACGACTTGCTCTCGTTTCGCCCCCGGTCGAGCACTCGTTCCACCGGACACGGCGGCGGTTATAAATGTTTCCGAAAACGTTGTACAAAAAGAAATAATAACAAGTACCGCGATCGGATGAAGCCCCCCGGGACAGGAAATGACGATAAAACGCGTGTAAACGGTATTGCGTGTAGTTCCTCAGGCGGCAGCGGCGACATGTATATTATAAATTATTTCGACCCGGGGCGTGAACGTGCAATTATGTCTGAGGGGGCGAACGGCATGATATAAATCCCTCCCGAACATTTGTTTTCTTTTACCGGTAACGTGTGATGAGTTCGCGATACGTTCACTGTTTCACGCGGTTAACCCGTTGTGCACAGACCTCCAGAAGTCAAATGCTTTCACATTGCGACGTGCAATATTGAACACTGTAACCCGAAACAATCGCGAAAGAATGATATAGTTTCGATTTATCTAGGAAATTGATTCCTTCGGTTTTTTTTTTTTTATGAATATCTTTCCAATGTTGAATTGATATTTCGTTATTTTTCACACACCTAATAATGTTAGAATCCGGTGTCAATAATTGTACAATATTTTAATCGGAAAAGCATATCGGTACAATAGGACAAAATGTATTATAATACATACTTCAAAACGAATCGTCAATCGTGTTTTTCAATAAATGTAATGAATTTTCGTAAGTGATCAGCAAGTTGTCTTCATCGAATCGTTCGATATTCAACCTATTTTATAAAAAAAACCACGATTAACATATTTAAAAAAAAAAATTCAACAAAATAGATAAGTACTCGTGTGTGTTACATAATACGATAATAATAACAAGGAATTATTTCATTATTTCGTTATACAGGTGATTCGGTGCATTACGAAATCGATTTTACGTGCACATATATGACAACACATTTTAGCGCGTTCTTTGAATCGTTCAAAAGAGCATTTTCAAACGCATATACCTGTCATACGGTCCTTTTTCTTTAATATAGTACACTTCTCGGTATCACCAATGTCTTACCCAACTCAACAACGCACCAAATCGTCTATGATAAAATCCGTTTGCTGCATTTGTAATATATATAATGGCTATATAAGGACAATTCAAGATAATCGTGCTTAAAAAGTATAAAAGCTGTTCCGACTGTTAAAAAAAATAGTGCCATCGTACATCCGTCGAAATCCCGGACAATCGATCAGTTCAAAATGTAATTATTCACTTGTCGGTCAAACAATGACTCAAGTCAAGTCGTGGCTCATAATGTAAAACGTTTATCGAAAATGTAATTCAATAATCGAACACAATGATGTACGGGCATTCTTATAAAACATTTATATCGTGTTTCCCGTCGATCTGAACTGCAATATTTCTTAATTCGCCAAAGACATTTAGCATATCCCACGAGATTTCAGCTGATCTACGTCCTGAGTGACCTGAGTGTTGTACGTGTTCGTCGTGTACGTATACAGTGAGCAGGACAACACGGAAATATGCCGACCCTTTGTACAAACCAAATATGCTTCGCGCCGAGACGGATATCCGGATGTCGTGTAGGTCACACGCCTGCTATTACAGCTGCGACCGTGCTATGCGACTCGTTCAATAATATATATACTGCATATTACAAGCGATAACCGTTTCAACATTGTGTTTACGAACGGTGATAATAATTATTTCTCATGCGGTTTAAATAACCATTATTATTATTATTATTATTATTACTCACGACGGAGCGGTGTACGGCCATTTATTTCAATACAACCACCGTCGCCGCCTTGCGATTTCTATTTGAAAACGATATTCAATTAAAAAATTCGCATTATTTTTCTCGGTTCGCGTATACGTGTGCACGAAATGTATAATATTACATCTTCTTTCCTCCGCAACCCGCTAGGTAAATCCACTCGAAACATAATTCAGACCGGCGACTGGTTCCTATTATAATATCGTACATCGTATTGATTATATTATTTTTGGCTAAGCGATCGTCCGCAACGTGACGGTATAGGAAATATTTAACGAAACCCTTCATTTTCATATATTTTTTATATATATACCATATATCTCGTTAACATAACTTATTATCGTATTATATCAATTTGAACGCGCGCTCGATGTAAACGTACGTTTTCTATCGACCAATCGCGTTACTGCGTATCTGCGTTACCAAACGCATTATTCATTTTGAATTCGATGGACATTATTTTTTTTTTGTTTATTTATTTATTCATTTTTTTGTATTCGCCCTTCCAGCACGCGTCCGAAATCGAGTTTCCATTAGAGTCCGTTTTCGGGCGAATCATTCATTTTATTAAATCCGTTGAACGTATTTCAAAAATAATTCGTAATGAATAACCGTATGAACGGATTTCGAACATCACTCATAAATACGTACGAACGTAACGAAACCCGCTCTGTAAAAAAGTTCAATTTTCCCACAAATCTTACGCATTAGTTTCAATAGCGTACGGATAACGATGCATCGCGGACGTTCTCCGGGAGTGTTTGGAAGTGATTTTATTTTCTTATTTTCACATTAGGAATGCCGTGTACAGGAATGATTACGTACTATTATTGTCACACGCAGTTGTTCGATAACCGGATGGTTACACACATTACAGTACGCGGTGTACGAGTATAACAGACAAACGTTCGGGTTGCGCGGTCAAGCGGAAAAATCGGAATGGTAATACTGACCAAGGACAAGGAGAAAATGTAAGGACGTACACGATGCGGTGTAGTATTCTATTTGTATAAATACATCGGTTAATGCAGCGCACGAACAGTGTTCATCAAAAATATACAAAATTAACACCGGTTGACCGCGACGCTGCAGGGTTTCACGATGACCATTATAACATGGTGTTAACGAAGACAGCGAAAATACACATAACGTCTGTGTATCGATATTTTTCACCGGGTAAACGTACAAAAAAGTAGTTAACATTTTTGACGGGTTCCATATTTTTTCTCCCCCGTGATTATAGTACACTGGTATAAACACGCTGTACGGAAAAAAACACATTTTTTATCATAAATTAAAGATAATATTTTTTTAATTTTTTTGCTACCTCAAAACGAATATATATAATTCATATTTTTCTTTTGTATTACAAAGAAAGATGATAACACTAAGTGGATTAAAAGTTTTTAAAAAAACAACCCGGTTTAAAAATTCGAAGAATTCCTATGTCTTACTCAACAGAGTATGACAGAGTTTAATTATTTAGTTGTTGTTTTTTTTTTAATTTCCTCGTAGCACAAGAATGTTTTAAATGTAAATATTAAATAATTTGTACACGTGTCTGTCACAAAAGGACTAAATAATAACCAGTTTTACATACGTGAGCTGTGTATATTGTTGTTAACTTGCGTACTTTAAGCATATTACATACTTAAAGAAATCAAACATGTAAGGGCACTAACTTAAATTAGTTATCTTAGAGTTTATATTTACGAGTAAAGAGATCTGACACTATAACGACGGTGAGTTAAGTCAAAGCACTTTTGATGTTCCTGAAATACTATCGTTAGTACAAATCAACCCTGAAAACCTAAAAATAATATGTAAATTATGTAGCATATATGGGAGATTATTGAATGACAAATGGATGTTAGAATTTTTCATTTGAATTTTATGTATTCATATTTTTTTCATCGTTAATTTATGTACACACAATAACTGTCATTGGCCTACTCATCTAATTAGTATTAATTAATTAAAATGTTAACCTGAGCATACTAATGAATTCGGTAGAAGATTTATACATACCGTGAACGATAAAATATGAATGTTGTATAGTATTATAAAAACGAACATTCCATAAACACAAAATATACAGGTAACAACAGCAATGCTACGTAAAAGCAATCACGAAATTGTTTATTTTTTTTTAATTTTTATAAATATATTTTTCAAAAAATATTCAGACGTAATTTGTTTTTCAGATTGTTTGTTTTGATAAATTAAAAGGGTAAGACAGGATGATTTATGACGTTGGTTTCGTTCGACCGATAATTTGCCTATCTCGGAACGTATCAATGCGGTTTGTCGTTGTGTTATTGTGTACACATTGTACAAGTGACAGTGCATAATTATAGTAATAACTAATACTATAAGTAAATTACAATATTTTTATTTACATTGAAATAAGTCGAAACGTCTTGGGAATGACCTAATGTAGGTACTAGTTATTATAGTTGTACCCTAGGTGATTATGATGTACACATTTATGCACGGACAAACGTATCGAAAATACAATAATTATGTACGAGGAAACACGCGTGATGTACATTCCTACACGTTTGAGTGTGCGGTACGTTGAACAATTTATTTGACATTTTCAAATAAAACACGTATTTTTTTGAACACAAAACGAAATAGCGAACAATTAATTTCCAAAGCATACCGTGCATTTGAATGACTAAATAGTGGGCGCAGTGGCGATCGAAACCAGAAACACATTATTATAATATATACCTGGTATCACAACACGGTTTATAGTGGTACATACACCTTGACACGAACAAAAACACTATACCATATTACACGTTAGTACTGTAATCTTCACTATTACGATTGTCATGTTGTGGATATTTTATATGCGCTACGTAAACTCGAGTTGTACACATCAGTTGTATAGTAGTACATCATTGTTTACGAAATCAAAACGAATGCATTCGAAAAAACATTGTTTCGTAGACACACATTTTTTCAGAAATGACTTATTTATGTTGAAAATAATTAAAATCTATAATGCTAGAATATTTGTTACAAAACGTCTTCTGGTTGATAACTTGTAGTTCGGTTTCATTAACAACGTACATCTAACGCGAAATCAGTCGAAACAATAATTGTATTACTACATATTTGTCAATGAACAATCGAAATATTTAACACCCACTTTTACATGCATGTTTATCGCGTATTTTGAATTTTAATTAATTAATTAAATTAATTGTAAAACGTGGACTTGAAGTGTTGATGTTTTCGTATTAAAGTAACTATGTATTCAAGATTGACGATACGCTTAATGCTAATGCGATAGTAATAAAATTTTAACGATAAATTTACCATTGGATGATAGTGTTTCTTTAGCGTAGTGTCACGCGGAACACTGACGACGTTCGATAACTATTACTTGGGGAGTATAATCGACACAAATTCATATCTTCAAGCTGTTTTTGAGAAGAATATATATAATAAACTCTTGGTTTGAACGGCGTAATAAATATACCTACACATTGATAATAAATACAATACTTGCATTACAATCATTCATTGTTCTTGATAAAAATATATCAGTTCACGATACACAATCCGTCAACGTTAGATTGCTGTAGATATATCAATTTTTTCCGGGCACGTGTATTTTATTTTACAGAAATTTGAAAAAAAAAACGGTCCGGCAAAATTTATATTAAAATTTTAGTCAGCATGAATACAACAATGTACTCATATATTGTGTTATAGGTATTGTGATGTATACAAGCCTATTATCACGATAACAATAACATACAATAAAGTAATGAATATAAGTACATTAAATTATTACAATATTACGATCACCCACCAGAATCGCTATGAAGGGATGCAATGTTCCCCTCGAAAATTAATGGTTATACACTGTAGTACTCGTATTACGTGTGCTCGACGGGAATGTTTACATCGAATGCAATGCAAGGTCCGAAAGAACTTCATTCCGCAGCGGAGTATATTATTAAACATTCGAAATGAAACGCTGCGGCCGAAAACGATTGATATTTAAGCAAAACATTTTAATTACATTTGAACTTTAACGTATTTACCGTCCATACACGGTACATTAAACTAAACTACATGAATATAGTAGGACACTGATCATGAATCGAAAATGTAATATAAATGTATCCAAAATCTTTCATACCCGTGAGTGTATCTACACAAAGTCGTGCGTATTTATAAACATAGAAATCTATAATTCACCGTAGTACTCTATTTTCAGTTTTTCACGTACGTCAAATTCCGTTTGAAAAAAAATATTTACTCTGTATTTTCTAAACGAGTGTTTAGCGAGAGCCAAACAAGAGATGAAAGTCTAAATCGCAATAGAAATCCGTATTTTTCGTCAAACAATGCTTTACGTTCGTGGAAATAAGCGTGGTGTAGTTACGTTACATAAATAGTGTTATTTTTATTTCACGGAAACTTTCATGTGTATAAATATATAACATATATATAATATTATGCATTTTGTGTTTATTACTATTCTTCCGTAGTTATGTTCTTATGTTAATGCGGACGTATAGTAATATATATAGGTAATGTTCTTGTCGGAGGAACCATCTGGCGAGTGGAGACCGCCGTCACCCCTTTGAAAAACCTCTTCATGGGTGTCCCAGCCGCGATTCCGATGTGTTGTACGAACGCAGAAACGTGGAAAAAGTTTAAAACGGTTGACGTACGGACGGTCGTTATGACGAGCATCGCGCGCGGCAGCAGGACCACAAGTACTACGCGTGTTCGAATGATTGACTTGACAAGACGTATTATATGCCTATACACTACACGTCGCTACGGGGTAAGTACGTGCCGCGGGTGGGCTGCACGTGGTGCTGAATCCGTGGTCGGATGATAAGAGGTGTAATTGGTTCGATGTTTATTCTGTTCGTGTACGTGATTTAATTCGTTCAGGTTAAGTCGTTTTGTCGGCTCGCCGGCCACAGTCAATCGCTCGCGATGGTCGTTAAAAAACAATCGCATTACGTCATTGTTGACGCGTCCGAATCGCGTTCGTTTTGTTCGTCTATTTACAAATAGATACCGGCTGCACTGTAAAAGCATTGCCAGCAGCACCACGGACAGGATTCTACGATTCTAATCTTAGCCCCTTCCACCAAACTTCGAAAATGTGTTCCTACTCCCGAAGTTTCGGTGTTTTTTCGGCTGATATTGGTAAAATCGTGCGTATTATACTCCATACTAGTGCTGAAGGACCGACTGTACATAATGCAGTCACTCTACAAACAAACGCACCACCGAGTATGTAATACAAGTCTATGCCTTATGGTAAAATCCCGTCGATGCAAATACTTATTTGATTATTAAAACATTTCATATACCAGTGTTTATTACAGCGCATTATTAGTCATCTGAAGAGGGGGGGGGGAACAGTTTAATATATTTCATTACTATTCATAGAAAATATAGTGCGTATCGAATAATACGTTATAAAATGAATGTATCCCTGAAATTACAATATATTATAATGTAGAACGCGTCATTGTAGCGCGTGTCAGTATTTGAATGTCAAGTTTTCTTAAGATGGGTAGAAAATTGGAATAAAAATATTAACTGAATTCACGTATATAGGTATACACATATAGATGCTGATGCAGTGCTTGGAGGTTGACTGAATGCGGACCTTGACGAGTGCCGCGGATGACAATAAAACCGTTTACATTCTATTCGATAACGACGGGGTTGACCGTTGCTCGGACGATTTTCACTCAACCCGATCGGCCGCAGTTCAGAAACGAACCGTTCAGCACTCGAGATGCAATGCGTCGCGGAGGGGGTAGGGGGAGGAAGAGTTACCCACTCCCCCACCCCCCAAAAGCTGATGCCGATTGGTCAGGTTTGCCGGGTTGACCGCCGCGTCCGCGTAACAATCATATTTCGTACGTTTATCAGCGCGTCGATCGTCACGCGTTTACGTGGACCATCGGCCGCGCGGGAGGTGCGTCCGAGATTCCCTCGAAATGCGCGCGTCACGTGGTGACCGCCGTCGTCGGATCGCACGCGCTCTCCCGCGTGCGTGTAAGCGCCACCGCGGCGGCCGATGCGCGTCTCCCCGCGGGGCACGAGCCTCGAACGGAACGTGACCCCGCGGCACTTCGTCACTCCGCGAAAACCGCAGCCCGGCTACTGCGCGTGGATTTCCTTCGGCAACGCATTTAACACATCGGGTCGTTCATGACGAATAGAAAAAAAAAAAAAGTCGTACGTTAAACGCGCGCGATAGAACAACACACTTTCGTGTATAAACCCGTCCGCGTAACAATAACAATAATGATGACGATAATAGTAATAATAATAATAATAATAATAATAATAATAATAACAGCGTAAGTATGTAAAGACGAGAAAAACGCCGGTGCGATTCGTAACGCTAGACGATCGTGGTCGTCGTCGCACTGCTGGTGTGTGCGCGTATGTTTGTGTACGCGTGATCGCGTGCGTGTGCGTGCGTAGCGCTACACTCGGCCGGTGCGACCGCGGGCGAACCGATCGCGCGGGCGAGAGAGAGATAGGGGGGGGGGCTAAGGTGGCGGCGGCGGTCGGGGCCCCGAGGCGGAAGGAAGAGGTGTATAATTGATTCAAGGATGCCATCTTTGTACGTCCATTATCGGATTGGTCGCGCCCTGCGTGTGGTCAAATACGTGTGCCCGAAGTAGCCGCCACTGACGAGCAGAGTTGCCGGAGCCGCCGCCGCCGCGTTGACGACGGACGCACAGTCGACGTACGCGCGACCCGCGACGGTCCGCGGGCGTGCACGCGCGCAGTTGTCGCCGCCGCCAACTTAATTTATTGCTACCGTAGCGCACTCGCCGCAGTTGTCCGCGTGTGCGCCGCGCGCGTACGACTTGTCGATAAGCGATGCCGGGTGGTGCCGCGATCGAAATCGTTTTTCTAATCGCGCGCACCCCGCGGAGAACGCGGCTCCGACGGAACGCGTCGTTACGCCGCGTGCGACCACCTGGATTCCGTTTCGAGATCCGCGATCGTGAGACAATGTCTTAGGACAAAACAACGCACCGGGGAAGGGGGTGGTGGCAAGGCGGAAGTGAGGATCGGAAGCGATAATGTGCGATCGTTCATGATGATTTCAATGTCGTCCCGACTTAATTCGTTTTTCGGTCCCGCGATGAAAGCTTGCACATGCGAATTCCGAAAATTGACGACTTGTAAAACAACGGTACGATTTAAAAAAAAAATACAATATACTTAGGGAGGGCCGACTTCACGAACGTGTCGTGATCGACATCCCGGGTTCGTTATATATTTGTACATTGTATACAGTTTTCGGAGGAAAATGCACTTGATAGAACTGCAAGACTAACCATAAGATTGAATACGAGAAGAGAGAGATATAGTGAATTCACGAAGATGAGGTGCACCAAGCATTATTATTTCCGTCAGCAAAATATTTGAATTATTTTGTACGACCATTTATGTTCTTGGTTTATAACTATAATTGATAAACACAAAATCACTATATTATTACGATAATACAAAACAAACCATATTCCTAGTTACATAATATATAAATATTTTTTAAATATAATTTTCCAAGAAATAAAAAATGTATTATTTATTAAATCGACGACAGCTGTAACACTGATAAGCAAGAAATACGTTTGAATTTTGGTACACTTTAAAAATTGTTTATAAGTTAATGATGTAACCAAATTAAAAGTTTCAAACGCAAAAATTGTTTTTAAATACTTATTTATAGTATAGTTATCTTGGATTATGAGAATAAATTTTATACACAATCTAATTTATTTATTTTTAGTTGCAAAAAAAATAAAGTAAAATAAAACATTATTTTTCTTGCAACTAAAAATAAATAAATTAGATTGTGTACCTATAAAATTTGTTCTCATAATCCGAGATAGCTTTTATTAAGTAAAATAAAACATGTTAAATTATTATTATATTATTTTTATTATTATTATTATTTTTATTATTAACTTAAAAATTTTGAATAGAAAAAAGTTATTGAATTAGTCGAATAGACCTGTTACCTGCTTATAGAAACAAAAATCGCACGTGCTTGAAATGATTCAGTTTTTAATTAGATCTATTATTTTGTTTACATTTTCTTGATAAGTGTTTGGAAGACCTTTTGAGTTAATCAAAACATGATTTCTGTAAAACGTAATTATAAAACTTATTTAATTAATTCTGTCAATCTTAATTAACTCGCAATTCATAATTTATTTCCGTATTTCCGTATTTTACCCACGTTTATAAGGGTACCAATGTACAATATAATATATTTCAATTTGAACGAAGATTTTTATTGCAATGAACATGGGTACATGTGCATTGTATCACACGTGGTACGTACATTGATAATATTTTTATCATAAAGTTGTTCCGATGCAAAATTATTGTAATTTTTTAATGGCATAGATAAATTTCCGTCTAAATAGTTATTTGAAACCCGTTACCTATGTAAAATTAAAGAAAATAATATCACATAACCATGTAAAAATATTGTTCGTGGTAATAAATTAATATTAATTAAATTATATGGCATTATTTTCATCATCTGTTTTTTACAAATTCGAAGGATTTATCGATCTTAATATTTGAATTAAATTACCTGGTATAATATGAAGAAATTCGTGTATAGATTCTTTATAGGTTTGGTCTTGTCTTCAAAATCAAAAGAAGCAGTACAACCGTAAAGTCACACATAACTTCTTGAGATATTTTCATTTACTAACGCGTATTAAAAACACGACCCATATAAAATAAAAAACGCATTTGGCGAAACAACAGATTAAGCTCGAAGAAATCAAAAACTTGTTTCATAATTAGCCAAATCCGAATCTTAACGGAAAAGAAAATATTTTAATTAACCGTCTTCTAATAATCATACAACGTTCAGTCGCAAGTTCCTTATAGCCAAAGGAGAACTTCCTCCTTGCTCATCCTATGGTGTTATTACAAGAGTCAAACATATATTAAAACATAATGCTATTAGTACATCAACGTCTTCAGAAAATACAACCATCCACCCAACATAGACGAAGCATTAGGATCAGACATCAAAAACATAAAAAACATGACCTGTAACATCAATGTACGTGTTATATGCATTTAATGAACTTTACAATGAATTCACGTTTAGTATAATACTAGAATTATTTACTTCATACATCTGTGCCAACCTAATATAATGTTCTACGGTGTAAAACCGAAAACTAATAATCTTTTTTGTTGATGTGGTTTTTGTTCAATATAAAAATTAAAAATAAATTTAAAAAAATTGGTGAAATAATTATGTTACGAGTTATTTGGTGCGCTGCAGCAGGCGAAGTAACCGTCGGTGGAGGAATGCGAGAACGTATGGATCTACAAAAACGATAATGTAGAGTTTTTCGTGCGTGCGCGTGTGTGTCTAGGGATGTTTTTCACAAAACGATTAAGTCTGCGTTAATGATCGTCATCCACTCTGACCTGTTGGCGCGTCGGCTTTTTTTCTTCGTTCTTTCTCCGCGTCAACACGGTGTAATAATATAATATGCACGCCGCCTATATAAGGTGACCGGCGTAATGATGTTTCGGTCGAGTTTTGCCTCCCCTTTGTGTCTCGCCGACACCGCTGTCGAATTACAGTATCGTCACAGCCTGCTGCTGCTGTTGCTATTCCGCGGTGGTGCAGTGCGCGTGCACCGCCCGCCAAACGGGTCGTTACGCGAAACAGTTTTTCGTCTAATCGCGACGGTCGGGGTGTAATTCTTCAATTTTTCCTTCGTACGTGTCTTACCACTGCCGACGTCGCTTTGCTCAGCACCTATTGTTATCAATCCGTAATAAACGATCATCCGCACGCAGTCATAACCCAAGTCGGTACCAGAACCCTCGGGAACAGCCTTCCGCCCCGCGGTTCCGAACTCCCTATAATTTTTCTCAACCCGTGTACGGTAATCTAGAGTATCGTTCCCGGTAAGACCGCGTACGCTTAAACCGATTCCTTCTTTACTGGACATTATCATATTTTATACGAACACTTGATGCACATACGGAAATACTTGTGTAAACGGCACTTGATGCTTTAAATCTTTTAAAATGGGCGACCATGGTTATTCCGTCTGCAGAATAATCGGGAATGGCCTTGATTTCAGTGACTAAAGTTATCGGCTATAATAATGGTCTTCAAACTTTTTGACTCCCGTCCCAATTTTCTTACCATACATTTTTTATGACCCATGTTAGCTTTGTTGACAAAAAAAAAAAAAAAAACCTTCAAATTGCTCAACGGCTTAGTATGTCAGTATGTTTTAGTATGTAGAACTGTTTTTACAACTGAATAAATAAAAATTTATATTTTTCCAGATAATATTTAATTTTTTATTATATGTAATGATATAAAAATATTTTTTATAATGTAACAATATCAACTCTGAACACTACGATAACATCAACAATTTATAAAAATAATCTATACATTTATATATAGATAAAGAACCGGATCTTTTATCGATTAAGACCCGGTACACGTTAGCGTTATTTTAACGCGCGACAACGGCTTTAAGTACCATTCTTATATTCTACAAATATAAATACATGTCTAACATCGGGGCCCCAATATTTAAAAGGGGTCTCATCATAGAAGTAAACTTGGAGAGTATTTTTATCGTAAAATAACTGAATAGCGCGTTTAACGATAAGTAAGTAGTAAGTAGTCTTAGTTGAAAAATATTCAATTTACCAATACTTCAATGGTTATAAGGCTCCAGACTTACTTTTTCATCAGGACCTCAAGATCCCAGTTACACCAATGCTTATCATGACCCAATCTTAAAGCTTATGTGACCCAAAATTGGGTCTCGACCCATAGTTTGAAGCTGTAACATTTCATATACTCGCCCGGTCTTGCGATGTAGTGACTAGAACTGTTCAACAACGTTTATGGTTTTGCGTGAACCCGGTAAATAACACGCGTAACAGCGATGCGAATAGAACCACGGTTATTAATTGCATTGTCCGAACACAAACGCTGCAGTGTTTCATCAAGGCGAACGAGTATTTGTTACACCGAATAAGCGACGAATCTTTAACACTCGCATAATGCGTGTATTCGTACTTTACACAATATCACGTCGGACATGTACATTATGATTTATGGACGATATCGCAAAGACTTTTTACCCAGTCTCCGTTTATGTACACCTGTAATGCAAACCTTGGTTCGGTCAGTCGTCAGCTATGTGAATCGCACTCGCACCGACCTTCTCGATTATAAATCATCCTCACTAAACAAACGCGAAAAACCGTAAATCGTAAGATTAACGAAATCGGAACTGTCAATCGCGATTCACGTTACGGTCGTACTGACCCGCAGCTATATATTATAATGAGTATAATGTGAGTTCGATTCACAGTCAGAGTGATAGCGTGATATCATATTATATCACAAACTCTATTGTGTCTATAAGTTCTATTGAAATATATTATTATAATAATAATAATAATAATTATTATTATTATTATTATTATAGCGAAATATACACCGTATAACACGCGTATGCGGTTTACGACTTACGTTCACCTCGAGAAAATTTTAATCACGAAACACAGATCTGTATTCTGTACTTGTTATTATTGTTATTACTATTATTATTATTAAAGTTATATTATCATTATATTACACGAGTTCACGGTACGCCACGATTATAATGTTCCCGATCCATTGTACATTATGTCCCATGTATGTAGGTGTACATAAACTTATAAATAATATATATATACACACATATTATACTAACTTACAGATAGTATCTTCATATTAATTCAGATCGATAGCGATATCGTATACCCGAAAAAGTATAAAGTCCGAGTATCTATTATGTACGTACGCGCACTCAAAGTAGGTCTGACCGAAGAATGTATTAAATAACGTTGTGGGTTGAAAGATAACTCGGACGTTAATATAAATTCGTATCGGTGTGGGATAATAATTATTAACCCATCGAAAACGACGGATATCCCGGTACTGAATATACAGGTATAAAATATAACACAAAGCTCATCATAGAACTTATACCACACTTATAGGATATTGCGATGCAATCGAATTTTCACCACGTTACATAAGAGCCTAAACTACATCATATGCATAGTTAACGTTCATCTGAAACACTGATTTATAAATTTAAATTTATAATTGATTTTATTTAGGTTACGTTTATACAAGTGATCGTGATCTAATATACATACATAGTTTTACTTTATATTTGAATATATTCAGTGGCGTAGCCAAAAAGAGAGAGAGAGGCTAAAGGGACCATATCCAGTCTTGTTAAGCATTTGAATAAAAGTATTGAAATAATTTGCATGTACTTAAACACGTATTTTAAAGAGTTATGAAAAAAGATACTTTCCCAAAGTATCTGTAAAATCAAATTGTATTTTTAAATACTTTTTTTTAGAAACTTTAATTCATTTTTATCACAATAAAATAATACATTAATTCAATAATTATTTATTTATAATATATTAATAAGATTTATCAACCTTTTATCCGTTTTGTTTAAATATAATCAATATTTAAATGTTGCATATTATAAAAATTCCAACCGATTCGATTATAAATAGCAGAACCTGAGTCTAACCCTATTCTATTATCTACAATAGGTACTTATAATGTTCATAAGTATGATGTTAATAGTCTTATAATGTTAAATAACTTGGCTGCCATGAGATTAGTTTTGGGATATAATGAACATTCATTTCCTTGCCAAAAGTTTTATTCGTAAAATATTATAATCAACAATTGTTAGTATCTTATTTATTTTTTTTTTTATTACACGACTTTTTTTCCGTATGTGATCATGAGATAAGCTTAAAGTTTTTGAAACTTACTTTAGCATCCAATTTGATCACCGACGTCGAGTTTCTAAACTCGGGATTTTTAAGAATGCACATTAAAATCTTAAAAGCGCAGTGTTTGAGGATTGCTACGGTCCTGTGCTTTACGGAATCATTTTACCGTTTGATAGATAAGTCATTAGTTCATCAGTTACCGGACAACTAGCGTCGACGAAACTCTGTACGGTCTACACTAGGGTTTAAACGTATAATACGGTATACATACCATAAAACAATTATTTACTTTCAACATAATTCTTTTTTTTAAAACTATCATTGTACGACATAGTTTTTAAACTTTCGGATGAAATTTTTTTTTTTTAATTTAGTTATCTGTACAGTTTATTACTTGATAATAATCAGAACAATTCTTGTTATTTTATTTTTTTATTTTTTTTTTTTTTTTTAACTAAATAAATTTATATAACTTTTATTTTTTTGTTATTTCTTCTTATGATCAAGATTCATGGCTGTAAAAACATGAAAATCATTTAAGATACTAATTTGATTGTTCAATACTACGATAATAGCTTCAAAATTTGATTAAACAGCAGTACATTTTTTAGCACAGAAATTTCAAAGGATATCACTAAGTTTGATCAATAATGTATTCTTAATACCTAGTTTAAAAAATTAGAGATTATTTTGCAATTGACAATTTTATTAATTAAATTTTAAAAATATAAAGCTAAAAATATTTTCATTTCATTTCGGACAATCATGTAAAAACATTTGATAACAATTTGGATGCAATTTACAATCGCCGCTATCGACTACAACGTCAATGTTACATCTAAATAAATCTATAAAATATATTGTATGTAATTGAAAGATTCGCTATTTTATACCAGCTTTAAATTATAATAAAATACGCACCATGCTCATTAGAATTAATTACAAATAATCATATTATAACGCAATAATAATTTAATAGCCAATATATAATCAGTTTAAAGCAAAATCTTTTAGATTTATAATACTATACAATGATACTATGGAAACCAGATTTCCTCTACAATTTGAGTAAATATCTAAACATTTGACGTTTTGAAATAACATTTCATAATTTCTGATTTCTCTCCTCATAACCGATTACGTGGCATATTTTGTATTTATATTTCATATAGCATTCTATTATAAGATGTTTGTGTTTTTGGTTATCGTAACGATTATGTACTTATTTTTGAACATTTGGAGCCAACCTTCACGTAAAAAAAATTACAATAATTCATAACTACAGTTTACCAGAAAAATTAAATAATTTGACAAACAATGTAATGTTTCAGTGATCACCGAACCCGTAAGATATCCAACGACCAGTGATTTGCGACTTTGCGACGAAGAAGAGTGCAGCGATCGAAAAGATGGTCAAGAAGAAGCAAGTGACTCGGCGGTTACAATGGCGTATTCTGCCGGTGAAACCGGCTTGTTCAAACACCCTGTGGACGTGTTGGGTAACTTATCAATTTCGTCTACGAGTGTCTCCGATGCGACACATCTATGTTGATTTTTTCCCCCATAGCCATCAGCGTTATACGCAATAATCCCTTCTAAACGAGATGACGTTTTCTTTTGTTGTGAATTTTAACGTTTGTGTGTTTTCTTCTCTGCCCTCCAACCAAGGTCCTTCGTTTCCCGTGAGCAAGGCACTAAGTACTTGCGAGTCGTTCATTTTTTTACAAGCGGACGTTGTGGCAAGCGTACAGTTCTCGGAAAGAGGCCGAAGGGTGTGCACGGAATTGTGTCACAGCTACCAGCAGAATGTGATCGCAGCAGAGCCCGCGAACGTCATCCTAGTGCAGGGCTACTGCGATCATTCGACCACCGGCGTGACTATCGAAAAATTCGATCTGGCGACCACGTGCATGTGCGTGTACAAAGTCGACGCACAGCTCGACCGGGCGACGACCATCACGTATTCGCTCCAAGTGAACTCGGACGGGCATCTGAAAGCGTCCACGTCCGGTTCGGAGCCCGAAAAGTCGCAACCTATTGCGTGAAAAACCACGAGAGTGGCTGCCAGTTGTATGCTTCATACCGTCGCCGTTGTCCTTCGACGTGTTACTGATGCGGTGAGATATAATCGTAGTGCACTGCGCGGGACAACGCGACACCTTTACGCATACGATTGTCAGTATTTGTTTTGTTTTTTCATTAATTTCACCGGTTGAAAAATATATTTCAACACATATGTCAAATGAAATAATAATAAAATAAAATAATTTTTGCTCTACACCGTGTTGTACTATCATATTCGTGTTTGTCACAACTGGACCGAAACGACGTTGTAACACGAGCGCAAATTGTTTACTGTTTTAGACCTGTTTCTGGTCATATACTGAGGAGATTACTTGCCAAATATTGTAGTGAATTTAATTTTCATGACTAATCCCAAAAACATCTTAATTTCCACCGTGCAACTTATTCCCATTGACTGCATTTAGATTTCAAGTTTAGATTTCGGAATTGAACGTAAAACATTAGTATACATGTTATTTTTGTATTTTTTTTTTATCTTAAAATACTTTTAGGTACATTTCGACCAAATAATAGTTTAAATTACATAATACATAATATAACGTTACCTAATTGGAAAATTTTATTTTTAAATACTCCTTTTTAGAAATTTTAATTCATTTTTATCACAATAAAATAATACATTCATTTACTAATTATTTATTTATATTATATTAGTAAGATTTATCAACCTTTTATCCGTTTTGTTTAAATATAATCAATATTTAAATGTTGCATATTATAAAAATTCCAACCGATTCGATTATAAATAGCAAAACCTGAGTCTAACCCTATTCTATTATCAACAATATTATACACTATTTTGATTATAAAAAAAAAAAAAGTTATTATAACTTTTTAAATATTTAAAAGTATCTATGAATACTTTTTTGAAGAATCTGTATTCGTACTTGAATACTTTTCTTATCAAGTATTCAAATAAGTATTTTAAATACTTTTGAAAACATGTATCTATATCTGTATTTGAGTACTTTTAAAATGTATCTTTTACACAACTGACTTTATTTTTCCTCCCCTTCCACTTTTGGGGTTATTTTTATGTGCATTTATTGTAATAGCATAACACTATTTGATATTTAAGTGTTTTAGAACTTTGGTATTAACTAAATGTTGACGAATATCGCGTGTTTATTTATGGTGCACGAGCATACTAATTTTACCGTGATTATTATTATTTTCTGATAGTTATCATACACACTTGTCTAACAATATCATTTTATTATCATTAAAGTTTTTATAGCAAGTTATATCATAGCGATGCTACCACCATTAATTTGTTATTGTAAATTATATTTCAATAAATATTTTTAAAAATAATTTTAAATGTTGAAAATACATTTATAAACTTGGTGGGGAGAGATTGAACTCTCAAATCCTTTCTTACACAACATACCCAAAAAAGTACCGTTTTGTTCAGTTATCGAAATCATAAAATATCTGGCATTACATATAGATTTTTCTCAATACTCAATCTTTGAGGCTTATGGTCTTATAAAATCGACATAAAATATAACAGAAAACAATAGTAATCAGCCTGCAGTGCGGTGTGTACCGCAGTATGTACAATAACTAGTATACTAATAATACTAACTTTAATATGATTCAAAGTTTACTCTGTAGAAAAATAATGTATCCCGAAATTAAGGTAATTTTATGTGTTCATAAAAAATGTGTTACGTAATTATATATTGACATTCTAAAAATTCTAAATAAAAGAGCAATAAGTACTGGAATTTTATAATTATTCAATACGTTAAATAAATAACTTTTCTTTCCGAATAAATCCCAAATTTATGTATTATTATATTTTAGTTGAAAAAAGAACATTAAAGCTAAATAATAGAAACATCTGTGTGTTTTATCGTCATAAATATTAAATACGTTAATTCTGAACGTACTTATTTAACTCGTATAATAAATAAACTTATCTTTCAGAGTGTAAAAATGTAAATTTTTTCAATTATTCCAATGAATTGTCGTCTTGTAAAGATGCACAATGCAACACATACGAAAACAAATGACGTATATTTACACAAAAATACGGCGGAGAGTATCTTCTTCGTAAATATAGAGGAGAATAAATTTCTCATTATTAATATTCATTCTGTTGGTTGACAGACGTCATAACTTTGTACATACGTATTTCATCAATATTTTTAATGTATATTTTAATTATAAAAATATACGGACGTCGTAAAAAAAAAATATATATAAAATGTTTATGACAAAAATCAAATTGTTGGATTAAACACATATATTATAATTTATAGAAAACTCGATTAAATACGATTAAATATTGCAGTTTTTTATATTATATTATATTTACCATTTGCCGTACGTCCCAATGGTTTTGATTTAAGATCGAAACGAAAACTCATTTGTTTAACAAATCGAATATGCTTAAATTATGAATTGAATGGATAAATAAATACGGTTTTCAGAGATGAAAAAAATAAATATTTAACATTCGTTCAAGTAGATATGTATTATACAAGTTTTTATACAACACATAATGTGCATTTATGCGTGATAAATAGTTTTATAATTACAATACGTTAAGACGTAAAAAAAAAAAAAAAGCGCTCACGTAATACCTGTATATTTGGTTGTTCAACTGAAAATACATCGTAAAGTACCTACGGAAAGCAGTGCAATATACAACGAAACTATAATAAAAATTACTATCAGGAACACTACTATTAAGGAATTTTCGAAGGATTTCGTTTTTTTTTTCCATCGCCGTCGTCGTTTTAATTAAAACAGACCTTGTGCGCATACATAAATACATGTATATACACGGCAGCCTATGTGTTCTGACTTGGAGTAATATAGTTAAAACTTATTGTACGTAATAATTCGTTTTAATCGCGTGACACTGTACCATTATCGAGGTATTTTATTGTGTTCGAAGAGTCCAACGGAATAATATTTCAAAAAGAGTAGAAGCAGATATGGAGGGGATGAGAGAATAAATCGAACGGTTCGCGTAATGTCCATTAAAATTGTCTTCGGCGATCCACCGGGCTGCAACAGGTTTTCTCCGGGAGTCGGTTCACGACGACGGTAATAATAATAAATATCGGATACCGTCGATAATGCGCGCGAGAAAAGATATATCATACGCACATGATTGTAATGGAGCTGGCCCGAGGCGTGCAGGTAGTACGACTGTACGTGCGCAGGTCTCCCGGAGAATGGCGTTTTCCCAAAAGAAAAAAAAAAAAAGACAGAAAAAAGGATCGAGGACGAGAGAGAGAAAAAAAAAAAACGTTTATTATTTTACACACACGACGTGTACAATGCACAGAACAGAAAAAGGATCACGGGAGTCAGGGCGAATACATGTCAAACCGACACGACTGCGTGCACGTACGAGTGTGTGAAATGACAAAGTTATGTGTTTCTGGTAACGTCTTCGAGGACCCAAAGGTTCGTAACACACACGCACACACACACGCGCACACGCGTGCGCGCGCCCGTTTGTTATATACGAGAACCCTTGGAATCGTTTTAGATAGAATCACAACCCCCGCGTGTGTCCGTGTGTATTGCACACAATACCATCGCGGCGAGGGTGTGTTCGACATGACAAGAATGTTATAAGACGATGTTATATATACGCACGTATAACGCGTACCTGTACGTGTATATTACGTAGAGAGAGGTTGCGTCGAACGACGAATAATATTATGCAACTGAATTTTTATAAATGTGCGTGCGTGAGCGCAAGTCACGGCTGTGCGCACCAGGCTCGTAATGTACATGCATATATTCGTGTTGTATCGTCGTGTATCGAGTACGTGTAAGTAATACGTTTGCGAGCGTTTTACGAGGTACGGGGGCCAACGGAACTATTTACATTTTTCCCTTTGTTTTTCTCGATCCGATCGGCCATCCAATTATATTTATTACGGTAACCCTTCGACCGCCGCGGTAAATAGGTACGTCCCCCGATGAGGTCACGCGATACGCTGCGCGGGGCCAGATCGACCGCCAAGATTGGCGATATCTAGAACCGCCGCCGCCGCCGCCGCCGCCGCCACTGCCGCCACGGCGATGACGTCCCGCCGCACCGACGACGACGCCGCGCCACCGCGTACCCGTAAATATAATAATAAAATATACATGCATATTTAATACGACCCGTGTGTCTTAGTCATTGTTTTACAACGGTATTGAGATTAATAACGTAAACCGTTTTCGTGATGATTGAACGTGTAATCGTTGCGCGTCACTCGGAGCTCGCGATTCACGAACCGTTTGATATCATGTCCGCAGGATCGGCAGAACGTTCGGCGGTCCGAGGATTTCGTTCTGTAACACCTCTCCCCCACGCCATACATGTGTAGAACACTAGATGACGAACCACCGGCGTCATTTGAATCCGACGTCGTGTTCGTGACACTAAGAATGATTCATATATTTTTTAGAGATCTGCGTAATGTATTACACTCAACTGAACCGCGACGAACGTATTGAGCTTTAGCGGAATCGGTTATTACTAATGGGGCAGTTGGTCGGGTTGGTACGTTTAACAATGTATTAAGAGAGTTACATGTCTGCCCAAATCAAATTTTGAAAATTACCTTTTACTGTATGACAAAATACTGAATCTGTTTACGAATATTTACCATACATAAAAAAATTATAAAACAGTCCTTATATTTTAAAAAAAAAAATACTTAATACATTTATTCTTATACCACATGGCGTCGTACCAGGTACGTTGAAAAAAATTTTTAAGTGAATTGGCTGAATAAAAAAACTTCAGGTAGTCATTTATAAATAATAGGTACCAAAATAATAAATAAAATAAAATAATAAAATACCTTCTGAAATTCTAAATAATCCTCTTAAATTGTTTAAAAAGAAAAAAATATACGGTTATTAAACTTCAATGATACGATTATATTATAATATGTAATATTATGATTATGTTAAATTGTTCTAATGTATACAAATTTATGTTAGCGTATTCGGTTTTATCCTTTTTTTATTAATTATGTTTCGGCTTATACTGTTATATTTTGCGATATCTGTTATCTTTGTAATACATAGAAAATATTAAAAAGTAAAATGTATTAATCTAAGAACTACTGGAGCCCCACACGAGTCTTCTCAGTCGGGCCGAGTATTTTATTGTATGAAATTAGAATTCAATAAGTAAATAAATGAATAGTCAATGATAACATCACGTGATTCTCGACATGTTTAAAATTAAAATATAAAACACATAAAATAAAAATTTACCGCTACCACCCGTAAATGGAATATCGGTCGATAGAAAACTAAAACTGTTTAGCAGACGATAACAAACAACGCTTTTGACTGAACCATACAAATGTCGATGCAATTTAATTTCATCAACCTAATGGTATACATATGTTAGCAGAGCTATCTAGTACTTATTTATTTTTTATCTGCGCAACTTCGCTTGCCCATACATTTGCTGATAAATGCTGAGCGAAGAGAATATAAGTGCACCTTTAGATTTTCCCGATTGCAAACCGAACGGGTCTGATTGCGACTAGATGCGCAATGGTCTAGAACAACATTTCAAAACAACAGCTGGAAAAAAATTAGAATAAAAACAATCTTCTCGTCGGCTTACCATATTATGTATACGCACTCGGGTACGTTGGACCACTCGAATAATTCATAACAACACAAATCGTTCTTATTCGTCCCTTAACGTGCCCTTCCAACAGAATAACTGTCCAAATTCTACCGTAACGATATTATGCAACATGCAACCTCGTCCGTTCTCAATACAAAAAAAAGGGTCGGTGCTGGCGCAGTACGATTTCACGTGGCCAACAAATATTTCGTTGTTCGGTCGATTTTTCTTTTTTTTTGCTCAGTATGTTATTACAAAATTGAACACAGCCGTTGTATTCTTGATTATTGTAAAAGTCTAAAAAAAATGTAATTATTAATACGCCATATGGCTGTAGTGTATTGATGCATATTTACACTAATATATTATTGTTGAACAGTATTGATACATAATAACCATAAACTAAACACATAAGCCACGCGGAACATCGGGTTCGTGGATCAATATTAATAAAAGCTTTCGAGATTGTTCACATATTTTATGATACGGCCAGAATTCGATCAGTATTACTCGTAATACGAATAAAGTTTCACGATCATTATAATGTGTGTTATATTACATGCATAACTAGAAGAACCCACAGTTCGAGTAACGAAGTCCTTGAAGGATAACATTATTAGAAATGTACTTGCAATAGAGTACTCCGAGTTTGGGGGACTGTTGTGAATCAAATACAATTATCACCACTCGTAGAAAGTGGGACACTTCGCACTTAACAGTGTTACGCTAAAATTAATAAACGATAATAATAGAATTTTATAAAATATCATTTCCATTCGAGTGAAACGTCAAATTATGTACACCGAGTCCGTGGAGTTTTATTGTTTTGTGATTATAAGTATTGCAATATCGATTGAAATCACCACAGATCGTATTGTTCTCGAAAATACTTTGGTAAAGAAGCACCGTTGGATTCCACACGAAGCGAAAAAACGAATTCTTTTGTGCGTTTTATCGTGAACCTTATAAGCCGGGATGTTGTACGAGTCGAATGGATCTTCTGACAACCGACTAATTATCAGAGCACACACCATATTAAATATTATAATCTTTTGTTCAACGTTCTCTATAATTTCCCTGGTGGTTCCCATAAATAAGACGACGAACGACGAATCTTTTCAATGCATGCGTACGAATCGTTAGAGTAATACCTGTTCAATATTAATCGCTGAATTCGTAGAAACCACACGTGCAAACGCATTGTTTTATTTTATTTTTTATTTTTTTATTTCATACAATCCCTGCGAATTAAACGTTTCAGGGACGTCGGTTTATGGTATTTTATTCCGAGAAATGGTTATATTACATACCAGTAAGTGCTACCTACTGCAGCTAATATAAATGGTGACGGGTACACCGACGAAACCCTAAAAATAACAACAATCGAGATTTCAATCTTCGAAACGGTGGTTTTCCTCGAAGCGCTTTCGAGGTGATATAAATTTATGACGTGGTACGTTTAACTATAATGAAATTACGTTGAAAAAAAAACCAAGTACGCATGTCACCGATTCAATAAAATTACCCCGAATCAAACAATAATCGTTCAATTACTAAATATAAAAACTAAAAACTTGAGACGAAAATAATAAAACCGATACTCGTAGGTTCACCGTAAAATTGCATAAAATATTTAATTAGCCAACGTGTTGTCTTGATAAATAAACTGTTTTTCTCGGTTATTGAAACGGTCTAATTCCCAATATGACTAAATTATATACATACGTAAGACGTGAATAACGAAGATCCATAAAAAATAAACGACACGTGTTGCAAACATAAGCTTTACGAATAACACTATATAAAAATCAATACATTCGATTTTTATAAAGTGTTACTCACGAGTCGTTATAAATTAATTGATGAAATTAAAGAAACTCGTTTCACATCTAATTCATTGCGTCATTCAAAGGTTCATAATTGAACTTCCTTTTATTGATTAATTAATTGATGACATATCGAAAAGTTTTAATTAAATTAAATTTGATTGGGAAACAGTAACACTGACTCGAAGTATATCCACATAGGTAATAGTCAAGAAGACCAATAGACAAAATCAAAAAAAATAAATAAATATATATTTTTATAAACCTTTACTTATGGTATCCACTGCCGCGTTGAGCTATGTTGCCGCCCCGAGACAAATTAAAATATGCCGCACTTAAAAAAATTATAATTAAAAATTATATTCACCATATTATACATTACAATCATTAGCGTATTAACGGGTAGGATATAGGTGTACTACTATGCAAGAGCAAAAAATATATTAACTGTCGAAAAAAATTTGCACATCTAACGGTGCCGACTGCCCAGATAAAATATTACGATTTATTTGTAACCGACTATTAAGAGGAAAAAACGTACACGGATAACGAAAATAGTGTATACGATAACAATACAACAAGAACAAAATTCTTAATTATTAATTAATTATCGCCTTGTAACATGCAGCGGTAGACTGCGGCTTTTTCGTGATATTCATAACGAAATAATATGTACTATAGTTATACAGTCATAAAGAAAAATTATAATTATATATTTTTTTATTTTATGTTGATCCTCAATGATTTGCCGCCCCGGGCGATTGTACCCCTTGCCTCCCGTTAAACGCGACTCCGCCCGGGTACCATGATATTTGATCGGTGGCCACTTCGAAACACGTATGAAAACGCAACAATTCGTGTTTCGATTGCATGAACACTCGCGTCGAGTTTACGAAATCGTAGAAAACCAAAGTTGAACTTGAAAAAATATTTATTTTATTTCACATCAAACATTTTTTCAACACTTAACAAGTTAGAACCGTAACACGCACCGGCGTGGACAGGGACTGTGCGCTGATGGGACACGGCTTCGGGCTCGGCAGTGGCCGTTGCGGTGGCACGGGTACACCGGTCGGACGATTGCCGAGGTCCGAAGTCGTAACCGCGATGGTCGTGCTTGGTGTATTCGCGGCGGCGGCGGTGGCCGCGCGCTTGTTGGACCCGGAGACAACATGTGCCGCCGGTGGCCGAGGCGCGGACTTCTGTACCCGGCGTTCCCGGTCGCGCATCGTCCGCCGCTGCGCCTGCTTGTCCGCGGACGACTTGGCCCACGGCGACGTCCACGCGCACTCCCGTGGCCACGTCGTGGGCGCCGTCCAGCGCGTACATGGCCGACCGCGCGTCCTCGCGCCGCTCGAAGTGCACGAACGCGTAGTTCTTCAGGACGTTCACGCGCTCCGAACCGACCGAACTTCCGGGCCAGCACGCTTTCGTCGAGCACGCCGCCGTACTGCCTGACGAACAGTACACGCACCTTTGGCATCGCGTCCGGCCGCGGTTTCGGGTCCGCCCAGTCCACGACCGTCTTGCGCCCGAACGGTTTGCGCTGCGACAGAGTCCGCTTAGCGCTCGCGGCGCCGCGGCCGCCGACCACCCGTAGTCCAGGAAGCAGAAGCCCCGACGCGTCGACGGTTAATCGAAGTTCTTGCACGTGATCACGCGCACCGGACGGTCGAGCGTTATGCGGCTCACCTCGTCGAATATCTCCTTTTCCGTCTTTGCCCACGAACAGTCTGCAACTGCGGCCGTCGTGCGCAGTGGCCAACGGTCTCTTCGGACGATCCGTCATCGCGACTGTTCGATTTTCATCCTTCAACATCTTGCCGTCCGTAGCAGGGGCGTATACAAGGGGGGCGATAGGGGCAACCCCCCCCTGGACATTGTTGAATGTATTTACAATAATTAATGTTATGGGTTATTAAAGTGGGTAAAAATTAGAAGTTTAAGCAAACGAAACGTTCGAAAAATTTTGATCCGCCAATTTATTTATAATCTGTACACTGTCGTAAAGAACCTACGATTTGAGTTCAAATTTCGCCCCTCCCCTGAAAGAAGAGCTGAATACGCTCCTGGTCCATAGTGCTATCGTGTGAAACGGTTCGACTAATGTTTCGCACTCGTTTTACCACTCGTTGAAAACTCGCACTACGGTTATGTTTTATCGGATTTTCGTTTACGTTGCCAGCCAGCTATTACACATCACTGTGTTATTATACATTATGACATATTAATAATATACAATAAATTAGCAAATTATAATAAACGCAATTTCCAACTATAGGTATTATAGGTATCATAGGTATTATAATTACTATATAGTTCGATAAACATTTATTTTCTTAATTAAAATTTTTTTTTTTTTTGTGATCAAATCTAATAGTACAATTGTACACGTAGTGAATTATCCGAGCTGTTTTTTTAATTAATATTTCGTAATTCATACTTGAAAATGTATTATATCCGAAAAATACGAATCACGTTTGAGCCGAATTAATGAAAAGCGTCTAAAAATAATGTTTATTTGCAATCGATTTCAAATCGCTACGTTTCGTGTACGCCATGACACGTTTGCAGGATTAAGAAACATACAGTTTACTGCAGAGTCACGCGAATCAAACAATTCAAAATGTCATCGAGGATTTTAAATAACTATTGGTTCATAAAACATACAAGCCCAATGTATTATAACGTACTATTCTGGGTTGGAAATCATAGTTGAGGCTATTAGCGTTATTTATTACCATCGCTATCGAACAGTGCACACTGTGCGGACAGTTCAGATGCACTGACCGATCGGAGAGCATTAAGCAATAATTATAAATGGTATTGTCACGGCGAAAGGTGTACTCGAGTGTAATACGTGTATGTGTATATATATATATATATATATATATATATATATATATATATATATATATATGTATGTATGTATTATAATAAAGGGTAACCTGCGGGCGGGGGCTGTTGCCGGGCCAATCGGAGTCCGCCGAACAATTGGCCCTTACAATGTTATTTGTTGCGTACATAGTCGCTCATTTGTCATCTGCCCTTTTCAAGAAGAATAAAAAAACAAAAATAAAAAAGGTGCCCGTTGTCCCGTTGGAGCAATTCATTTCTCTTAACGGCACACCATTTATAATAAACTGAAAAATATAATGTAATAAACAACAATAGGTACATTACGACGTTCTTTTTTTTTATTATTATTATTTCAGTTTCTCTTTTTTTTTTTTCATCGCGCCATTTCGCCTTGTTCTTATAAACAACACTTGACGATTGTTCGTTTTATTATCATTATTTATTATTATTATTACTATTATTATTATTATTATCATTATTTATTATTATTATTATTATTATTATTATTACTATTATCATTAACATTACCGCCGTTACAATTCGTCCTCGCTTATTACCGACATATTTCTAGTTTCGGATGGATGTTATACCACGCGCCGCGTGTTAATTTTTATGTTGCTCTTTCATTATTGTTTTTGTTATTTTTTTTTTGTTTTGTTTTGCATCGATCTATGATGAGGTGATAATAATTAGCAACATCAAATAGGTGTGTGTTCAAATATGTTCTGCTGTTCTAGCCTTACACGTATCGAATGGAATTATAAATTAAAAAAAAATATCATTCCACTGTTTTCAATGTTCAAGCTTATAAAACCAATACGTTACTCGTGTAGTTATTTTTTCTACATGATGAAATTTATATTATATAATTATAAATTACGTTTCCGATTGAAATTTAACTATTTCTAGTTATAACCCTCGTTATAACCCTAATACTGAATATGATTTTTATGAACGTAATAAATACTCGTTTTCTTCAATGATAAAATTTTCCGTTCTTCCAATAAAAAATGTCATTTCCAAAAGCCCACAAATCCGAAATGAGTTCCCCTCTCCCCGGACCCTATCACCACTATTCGATACTACGTACGAGCGCTTAATAATTTTTCACGAGCATAATATTGTATAAATACATAAACATTTCGAATGACATATAAATGGTAATTCTTTCGTTTTGGTTTACAGAGCACGTACGCAGTGAATTTTCGAGGCACCTGTGGGTTCACAATCCAACCGGGTGTCCGGAGTTGGTGCAACACATTGTCACACAGATAATCGTAGTACCTTTTTCACCTTTCGCTAATTAAATACTCTGTCTACTCTGTAGATGAAAATCGCTAAATGAATTAAAAATAAATATTGGAAAAGTTTACATATGAAAAAGGAGCCAAGTAATTTTATTATATCATTAGGTTACGAAAATCTCACGCAGCCAATTAATGTACGGGGAAGAACCCTCAGTTTGTTCAACGAGTGGAATACAAGTCGCAAATAAAACACATATTAACAGAATTCCGAAAGTACCACATCGCCAGAACAAAACATTAGCTCTCCCAAACAAATGCCGAACTTCTCAATAACCACCCTCAATCAATAGCCAGGCTCATTGAATTCATCAAAGCAACCGATCTACAATCAAATATCTAAAAATAAATTTTGAATTATGTAAAATGAAAACAATAATTGTATCTGTTATCAATGAAATAAGAAATATTAAACTATATATACTCAATATTAGTTGATATATAATAGCCCTATGCTGCCGAGGGTATTTTCTTGGTAAAAAAAAAAAAAAAAATCATTAGATATTGCCAAGTGGTTCGTATCTTACGAAACACGTTTATTCATAATAAATTATTTAACTATACAGCTACTACGTAGTATGACGTATTTGTCGATTCTAGGATGATATTATAAAAATATACAATGGGAATGTTCACATACATGTCGGCTTGAGGAGACAATCTATAATATTAAATATCATATTTTATAATTGGTCGTAATCATAGATAATAGTGACCGCCATGCCTAGTTAGATCACTTTTACACTAAATTAACTTTCTGTACTTGGCCCCTTTTTGATATCAGCAAACTTTTCTAACTTGTACGAGTTTTTCTTTTCGTTTTGTTTCTAGCACACGTACACACGGTATGTTTCGCAGCACCAATAAGTCCTAAATCCGACCGGATGCCCGCATTTCGTGCGACAACACGTTGAGTGTCAATGTAAGGGACCAATTTTAATAATAATAATAATATTAACAATATGTATTTAACGCCCCGAAGGCAAATACGTAAGGTAAATATGGAAAATTATAAATAAAGTCAAAATGTAATTTAATACTTGCACGTCGTGTGTGCATACGGGCCACGACGTAAACAGTTGGTCGTCCGAATAATAACCGTCTGAGGCGACAAAAACACACACACACACACACTATAAACGCGCGAAGGGACCGGTGTGTTAATAAATCTAAATACTAATTTTTACGAAACAATTATTAAAATCGTACACCGTATAAAGGGTCCAACACCGAGGAGATTATCGCGGAAACATGTCACGTATAGGTACCGACGTGTGAATAGTTTCGTGTTCGATTTGGTGCGTGCAAGTCGACGTCAAAGGATCCGTCTTAACGTTGAATGATTATTATTCGGCCGTTGGACGGTACAGTGATCCCGCATTTTTCGTTTATACCTACGCGTATTGTCACCGGGACGCGCGCCATATGTTTTCAACGCACATAACGTCGTACTATTATAATATTGTAGATAATTTTCGATCGTTCCGAGAAAACTAGTTGGATATTGTCACGGGGAAATGAAGGAAAAAAAAACGGCGCGTTCCGACGTATATAACAATCGTATAGTTCTAACTCGAGGGAATTAAAACTAGTCAAAAGGTATCGGACAAAAAGAGACGGCACCGGTAAATCCGAAACGGACGATGATGAACAATCAAACCGACCGAGTTATTTATTGACAAACCGCGTATGGATCGCGTGAGTTTCGACCTTGGGCTGTTTTCGAATTCTATTGCGATGTACCGTTATGTATAGGATTTATATTTTTAATACAAAACGTGAAAGTGTGTTCGAAATATTATCGACATTTTCATAAACGATTAAAAACACGTACGGGTCAAAGTAGAACACGAGACGTACTAAAAAATGTTTAAAAAAAATAAAATAAGAGCATATCGCATACCACAAAATGATCGCTCCTGATACGAGTGTATACGTGTTATTAAACCGTTACGCACAATCACGATTATTGTCGTAGCCGCGCAAAACGTCCAACAATGTACGCGTAGTACCCTACACTACTGAGTCGTGGTATGAACCGGATTACCTAGATGTTCGTACGCTCTGCGGACAGTCGCTACATGTCGCAACAGCCTCGTGTTTACCTCACCGGTGTTTGGGATGATTGGACATTTTTTTTTGGAAAAAAAGCCGTTCAGTTCGACTACGCGCGTTTGCACAGACCGCACGAAGTGAAAAAAATACGGAATCGAATTTTGCCAGGAACCAGTTGCGGGTGTATTGAACGGTACAATTTACCGATACTACGATCGAGGTACACCTACTACCAGGTCCTAGATGGCCGACGAGGAGGATATACGTCTAATGCGGCGATAGAACCGACGTTTATTAATTTTTTTTCCCCCTCGACCGGCCCGAGAAAATAAGATTTGTAGTATTGTACAAGGCTGGTGTACAACTCGTACTATCCCAAGTTCGGCTTCGGAATAATATATTATTAATACCGCGATAAAAACATTATGATTGATGATACTTCGAAAATAAAAATGTTTTGTCGTTTTAAATAAATTGTTGTGAAATCTTGAAACGCGCGACATCCGTCTACACGCACGCACGCGCACACGCACACACTTACATGACACTCGTTGTTTATTTAAATTGTTTACACGTAGATACATGTATACCCGATCTGCATGATGTAATGTCTTATCTAATGTAATGTGTAGTGTATGGTTTTTTTTAATTTTTTTTTTTTTTGTCTTTTATATATATATGTGTGTATACACATATTAAGTTCAGAAAAGTGTATCGGCACGAGAGATAATTCGATCGTTTTGTACATTGTAACCACTACCGAGTACCGGCTTCATAACGTCGTGATATTACGCACTCGATCGTTTTGTACAACACATAGGAGGCATGCGGGTGTAGGTAATATTTTTTTTATTTTTTGTTGTTATTTTTTCCGTGCCCGACGTATGCCTACGCACGTAAGATTATTCGGATAACAGTGTCAGTCGATCGAGTTTCGAGTGCATCAACTCGCGTGTACGCACACATCACCATTATAGAATAACATTATCTTTACGGGGTTCAACAGTTATTATCATCATTGTGATTCGTGTTGTGCTCGGACCGTCACGAGTGTTTTCTAATCGCACGACGTTTAGGCGTGCAAACAATCCGATTTCGACGGGTATACGAGTGTATGTACGTACACAGCGCTCAAGTACGGAACACTCGAAAACCGTCGAATTGGTGCGCGAAACGAAACTGAACGTTCTGATGCGATAAAAACAAATAAAAAAACAAAAGTAATTCGACACTTGGAGTATTTAAGTGCATTAACTATACCTCACAATGATTTGAAAACGAATCAGTTTTCAATTCTATCCATATTTCAACCATATTTTCGTATTAATATTATTACTATTATTATAATTATTTTAAATTATGGTTCGATTCAAATGATTAGTGGTGGATGTTGTTGCATCGTAGAACAAGAACCGAGAATGAAGTAAAATCGCTGAACACACCTCTCATTGGAATTTATTTTGCGCACGGTGAAATTTCAATGACATTACCGATTTCCATTCATTATAGATTTATAATAATTTATTATACAATTTATTTGTTTATTTATTTATTTATCTTGTTTGAAGAACGTTTCAATAATACGAGTTCATTATTGTGGCCCAAGACGTTTCGTCATATTTACTGTCTTATAATACGCGCTGTATCATTGTAACACTGAATTGAGCGCGTGTAAATGAATAATAATAATCATTCTCGTGCTCATTATGGACAAACGCTATTTTATACCCAACGACAGAGCAGACTACATTATAATTATAATTATACAGGTATACCTGTACGATTGTGCGGTCGCAGACCTATTAGGTCTCACGGACCATTTAAAAGTTGGTGTTTATACTAACAAGTGTTTATACTTACAAGGTCTTAGGTTTTTATACGAACATTTTGAATTTACAGATTTTTTTTTTTATAAATGCTGTTCCACCGATAAGTCTTCTAACGAATAAAAAAACATCGATACAATAATGAAGGATTTTAATTAGATTTTATTATATATTGTATTGCATTATTGATTATATAACACAACATTATGTGTTATTATTGCTGATTCCCATATATCTATCGTCGTCGACCGGTAAACCGAAAAGTAATAAAATTTCAAACCGTGTTTTTAAGAATTTTCGCAACAATCATCATCTTATCGCGGACCGCTGGTTGGAAAATCTCCCGCGCTACTGTAGCTCTGATCCCGAGCGCTGTTTAAACGCAATACGAAACTCGCGGATTCAAATCAAACGCAGTATAATCTTACTCTCCCGCGTATTTATTCAGCATAACAGTAGTTTTTTAACGATAACGCGGTCGTACACCGTGTCACCGCGGATCGTATCGCGGCGGATTTATAACCGTAATAATAACTCAGATGTGAACGGAGAAGTCGTCAAAAATCCTAATTGTCGAGACGTAAAACGTTCGAATTTCTAACTCGTCTTGAACGTTATCGGGATCGACTACGATTCTGTGTAGTACGTTCTCCAGACGCAGTGGCGTAACATAAACCTTCGAAAAACATTTTTACGGTACTGATACCGTTTGCGGCGACGGACAAGCGAATAAAAATAATAATAATAAAAAAAAAAAACACTCGCAGTTGGTAACTTCAACGTCATTGCGAGCATTACGTCTGTGAGGTATGCGTGTACGACGGTTTTCGACGAAAACGTCTCGGCGCCGATGATGCGTTTCGTACGATCAATTACAAAGCGCGATTCTCGCGGGATAACGCCCGTTCGTTCGTAAATACTATACGTTGAAATAAAAATAAAAAAAGTCATTGGAAAGGTATAACCGTACGCGTTTGTATTGTGACACCGCCGACGTGTTTAATTTTAATCCCTACGCGGGACAATCGACACGAGCTCGAACGGAGCCACTCGAAAAACACCGACAAACGACGCGAGTAATCTCACAAACGGGCACTGCATCATTATTATTATTATTATTATTATTATTGTTATTATTTGTACAAGAAGAGCCGGGCGCGCAGGTACAAAATCTCAGATTATTATACAGAAGGTAATGCGCATTAAACAGATTAAACGGAGAGGGGGAGGGGAAATACCCCTTTAAATATGTAAAATACAATAGAGCCGGATTATGGAGAATATGATTAAAAAAAAAAAAAACACTCGACGACGATGACGCTTAGGTGAAAATCGTTTATTCCTGCACGTAATATTATTTATTAATTTTAAACGTTTACACGGGACACAGTTGACGAGAAGTAATCGGAAAAGTAATGAAATATTAGTGGATTTCCAAATGAAAAAAAAAAAACCGGATGGGCCTCGCTCTGCTGTACAGTTAGGGGTGGAGTGCACCTCGCTTATAGGATAGGTCATTATTACAATGGATTTGTTAAATTTGAATGCAATGATAGATATCATTGTATACGAAAAACGATTCTGAACGGAGTTCATATGTTAGTCTAGAATATAATACAATGTTATTTATAAATATTATATAAGTATATTTTATTTTTAAACGAAAAATTTAGAAAAACCGAAAATTTAAATTGTCTATAAATAAGTCAAAATATGTCAAAATACTTTGAAATTTTAACCATGTATAGAAAACGTCAATATAAAGATTTAATGATAATTTCAAGTTGTTGCGGTTTTTCGTTTTTGAGTTAGGGCATTTTAAAAAAACCGATATCATTTGTCAGTCTAGAACATTCTACATTATATTATATTTTACATGTAATTTTATGTCAATATTCGATGTTCAAACGCTTATAAAAAAAAATTGTGCCTATGGATTTTAATAATTTTTGAATGACATTAAGAACTACTTCTGTGGAATCTTCGATTAAATTTTCAAGTATTTTGTAGAAGCCAAATTTTTTTTATCACCGATTATAAAAATAAAATGTAAAAAATCGAATATTTTAAATGACTATAAGTGGCTTAAAAATCAATATAATATTTTGAAAAAAATATTGCATCAAAGAAATACCAATCTTAACAGCTGGTAGAAATTTCAAAAATCTGCGACTTATACTTTTTGAATTATAACAAATATTTAAAATCGTCTGAGAATAAATCGCTATTTTATGCAATTTCGTAAATATTTAAATTTCAAACAGTCATACAATTTTTTCCTCTTAGTCCGGTAGAAATTTTTTTAAAGATTTTTGAAGAGTAGCTCATAGATAACCTAGTGTTAAAATTTTGAACCTTAAGTATGAACAAAAAAAATTTTATGAATTTTTATCTACAAAATAACTTGCAAATTATCGTGATTTTTACACATTTTATACAAATTTGAGAATTAAGGGCTTATAAAAAAAAATTGAGTTAACCGATCACCGATATTTTTTAGTTACGATAATTTTAACTTATTATAAACCTAGTATAAAATTTTCAAGAGTTTTCGCTCAATCAATTAAATTTTATAGATGTTTAAAAACAAAAATTTAACAAAAATCGAAAATTTAAATTGTCTATAAATAAGTCAAAATATGTCAAAATACTTTGAAATCTTAACCATGTATAGAGAACGTCAATATAAAGATTTGGTGAAAATTTCAAGTTGTTGCGGTTTTTCATTTTTGAGTTAGAGCATTTTAAAAAAAACCGATATCTTTGTCAGTCTAGAATATTATACAGTATATTATATTTTACATGTAATTTTTTGTCAATATTCGCTGTTCAAACGCTTATAAAAAAAAATTGTGCCTATGGATTTTAATAATTTTTGAATGACTTTAAGAACTACTTCTGTGGAATCTTCTATTAAATTTTCAAGTATTTTGTACGAGCCAAATTTTTTTTATCACCGATTATAAAAAAAAAATGTAAAAAAATCGAATATTTTAAATGCCTATAAGTGGCTTAAAAATCAATATAATATTTTGAAAAAAATATGACATAAAGAAAATACCAATCTTAACAGCTGGTAGAAATTTCAAAAATCTGCGACTTATACTTTTTGAATTATAAAAAATATTTAAAATCGTTTGAGAATAAATCGCTATTTTATGCAATTTCGTAAATATTTAAATTTCAAACAGTCATAAAATTTTTTCCTCTAATTCCGGTAGAAATTTTTTTAAAGATTTTTGAAGAGTAGCTTATACATAACCTCGTGTTAAAATTTTGAACCTTAAGTATGAACAGAAAAAATTTTATGAATTTTTATCTACAAAATAACTTGCAAATTATCGTGATTTTTACATATTTCGTATAAATTGTAACTTTGAGCACATATAAAAAAAAATTGTGACTTACGATTTTAGATTTTTTTTTATCAGTTAAGGAACAACTTATAAGAAACCTTGTATTAAATTTTCAAGATTTTCTAGGCAGCCAAAAAAATTTTATCGTTATTTAAAAAAAAAATACTTAAAAATATTGAAAATTTCAATTGTCTATAAATAGCTTAATAAAAGTCAAAATACTTTGAAAATTTAATGGTGTATAGAGAACGCTAATCTTAACATTTGGTGAAAATTTCAAGTATTTACATCGATTAGTTTTTGAGTTATAGCAAAATAAAAAATTTGATTATGTCAAAAACTGGTTTTGCGTAAAAACTCCCGTTTTTCCCAAATTTTTTTATGGTTTTTCCCGTCGCATTTAAAAAATATTGGAAATTTTTAACTTTTGACCCCCCAAAGTACCAAATAGATTCACTTTCCTTTCAGAAAAGTTGCTACATAAGGCAATCGAAGCATTTTTACTGCCCCAAAACGTGTCGACAGACACAAAAAAAAAAAAAAAAAAAAAAAAAAAAAAAAAAAAAAAAAAAAAAAAAAAAAAACACACATCATTGTAAAATCAATACATTCTTCACTCCGTTCAGAATCTAAAAAAATTTACACACGAAATTATATTAGTAGTGCGTATAACGATTTAATATTATAATTGTAGTGGTGAGTCCGTGCCTATACACAATAGTTAACCATTATAACGACACTCCGTATTACAATATAATAAATAATTATAGTACAAATAAGTAATCGTTAATTAACACTCTTTTTGTATTCTCTCCCTCGATAACATTGTTTCCTTTATCAAATAATTTATCTACAGATTTTTTTCGGATCTCATGGCTGATTACGATAGTGAATTTATTTACTTCACGATCGTAATTATACATATACATTTAACGTATTATTATTGCGCAGAGTTTTATAATAATGCACATTCCACGTGATATTCATCATAATATTATGTAGCGTTAGATTTTTGCGATTGTTTCACCGTTGAATACGTTAATATTGTTATAATTAGGGTTCGGAAGTTGTAGAAATTCCATATTGTTCTGTATGCTCCCAATTTTTAGCAGATCAATCTAGAAATCTGAATTATACAATGGTGAGTTAAAAAATCGAAAATTTAAAATGCATATTTTGCATATTTTGTTAATTTTGAATAAATAATGCATATTTCATTGATTTTGCACTCATATTATGTATATTTCATATGTTTCTAAAAAAAAATTGTAATAACTTTAAAATTTTATTTTCATAGCCTGAATATTTTAATTAATATTGAATATATAAAATTCAAAATGATCAATGAAGATATTTATTGCCATCGCCACAGTTAACAATTTAATTTAATAACAGCTATGTGATACGCATTCAGTCTATCACGCTATAATGCCAAAACATTTATGTTATAAATATTAAAAACATATTTATGTTAAGTAATTTTTATTTTATCGTCAAAATGCCAACCAATTATACATTTTTTTCAGTTATAAATAGTTTTTGTGTATATTATTGATTTATTAACAACATCAGATGTGTTTTTTTTTTTTTAATTCAGAATATTTATTTTACGTATTTATTAATTTTTTTTCATGTTTAACATTTTAATGCATATTTTGCATCTTTTTCGTACATATTTTGCAATTTTTTCGTGCATAATTTGTCTTTTTTAGCTCCTACAGCTTCCGAGCTCTAGTTATAACATATGACTGCAATATATATATATATATATATATATATATATATATATATATATATATATACTGTCCTGCTAAGCAAAAGTGCCGTAAAACTCAATTTCTTATTTTTGAGAAAAATGAATGTTTGTTTTTTTAATTTTATTATAACTTTATTATTTGTTATCCCAATTAATTTAGTATAATACATATTCACCTTTATAGTTTTTTTTACGAGGAATGCAATGAAATAATAAAATAAAACTTTTATCCATATGTTACATGAATAAAAGTTATTTTGATGTTATTACTTAGAGCCATAAGCCGTAAATATACCACTATTTACTAAATAAAAACGCCGTAAGTCAATTTTACGGCATTATTGCTTAATAATTATAATTGTCTATAGATATAATTACTATATAGATATAGAACTAATGACCGTAAATAATTTTATATAATAATATAATAAAGAAACTATTAATATATACAATGCCGTTACTTCAGAAAAAAAATTGAATTGCTAAGCAATAACGCCGCAACTTGGGTAGAACATAGAAATATTAAGCAAAAATGCCGTATCTATCAAAATATTTACGGCGTTTATGCTTAGTAAATGTATGATACGGCGTTCTTACTTAGTAGTTCTAATTTTCTTCGTTACTTACGGCGTTTCTAAAAAACGTTTTATGTGTTTGTAGCCTATTTAATGTGATTTTGGGGGTATTTTTTCTACAGAGAATGTGTAAAATGTGTTTACCGATCAGATGCCGTATCTATCTAATTTTTTTTTTTTTTTCGAGTTACGGCACTTTTGCTTAGCAGGGTAGTATATATATATATACATATACACGCATACGTAAAAGGATGTAAGCAACATTTTGGAGCTAATCGGCACTACAGAACGATCAACAGTTAAATCATTGGATCGCATTAGATCCTTTGACTAATGAGATATTTAATTAATAAATGTCGACACAAACGTATACAAACAGAAACGTTGTAGAATCAGGAACTAAGCTCCTTTTTCTGGGTATTAACGACACTAACGAAAATCGTGTAGCCAAACAACAAATACACCTATTATAATGTTGATATTATGAATTACATTTTATACGATTAAAATGAGTTTATTAAGCAACCAAAATCGTAATCCGATGATTATGAACATAAATTATCGTTTTAAATGGTCAACGTGTCATAGTAGATAAATTATTAAATCGGATCCACTGATTCCACTGATGAATATAATATATTCTTACTTCACCTAATGGCTAACCTCATACAACGGTTTAGTTACCACGAAAAAGAAACGAGACAGATTTTAATCGTATCATCATTGTAATAGTTTTAAATAAACGAATTAAGTAGGACATAACGCCGCAAAAATTGTCGCTTATGTTAATTGTCGAATACGAATCAATGAAAACCCGTGCAATGGTAATCGGTGTACGTTTTATGTACCCAGTGCTGTAGCAACTAAATATTATGCCTAGAGTGAAAATTCAAAATGTTCCCTAACCTATTTTTAATTTATAGAAGCATCATAATTATTAAATATTAATAAAATAATAAAAAATCAAATCAAAGTTCAAAATTAGTAAATGGTTAATGCTCGTAAATTAATATTGTTAATATTATTATTATTATTATTATTAGTTATTGTTTTCAATAAATGTTTCAGAAAACAGGACGTTGAAGTTTTTGTGAATAAACTTGCACAATATTAACTGGTATAAATTTTAACATTAAACGCAAACTTTTCATATTTTCCGCCCTCCGATGAATCGCGCCCAGGGCGTAGACATCTCTCACCCTCTTTGCCACGGCCCTGTCCCTGGTATCTGTACACACAACGTGATACACAATTATTCCTCAGGGTTGCATTACGACCACTGCAATAACATCGTTTCGCGAAAACCGCAGGGCCAAAAGTTTTAATGGTGCGTCGTCGTCCGAACTCCAACACTGAAATCGGCCGACTGTTACAAATAATAATACCGCGGCGAACGTACCTACTTACGTGACGGATATTGTGTACCGTTCGGGAATACTCATTAAAGATTACACAGCGGTGCAGTTGTTACCGTCGACGAAACAGTGAACTTATCGCTTTATCCAATTAAAAAATTCGTGCAATGTACATTTTCGTCCGTCGGCCGAACAAACAACTGTTTCAATACGATGTCCGTGACATGCGCACGGGTTCGCATTAAATATACCTTATTATACGTATGAAATAGGTACACACGTACACGCACACCAGCTGTATTCCCCCATATAATTTTTATTATTATTATTACTGTAAGACGTCGTCGTCTAAAAAATATGTATTTCCATTTTTTTAATCATTCGCCGTATGATAAATAATATCACTCTTACTAGTCGAACAGTTGTGTATGTGTGTGTGTAGGTTATATCCACGGCAAATACACGAGTGGGAGGAGGGGGGGAAAGACAAGGAGAAATACATTATTTATTTATTATAAACAGCAGCGTGTACGACTGAGTACCAGAGAAGCACCAGCTATACACTACCCATCACGCGTCTACACAATATTATTACTCGTATTATGATTATTATTATTATACGTGTATATTTTTGAAAAGCGCCTACACCAATACATTACGTTTTGTTCGAGCTCCGATATAATAACATCCGAAAATGAAATAAAATACATATAAACCTTGAGGTGGCGGAGAGGTGGAGGGGCGGGGGAAACGAGAAAAGAAAATAAATAAATGAAGAATAAGACTGGTGAGAAGCAATCATCGTTATAGCAATATATCATCTGTTGGCATAAAACAAGGACCAGTCTAAACTTCCCCCGCTGCGTTAACGTCAAATATATTATAATACCCACATTATCATTACGGTTACGATTATTATTATTATTATATTTAAACTAGATGTACCGAGGAATTTCTACCGAAACATACAGTCCAGGCGTTTTTTACCGGCGAGACCGAGACCACGGCGACGACTACGACGACGACCAGGACCAAGACGGCGGCAGTGTCCGCGGACCGATGAATATTTATATCTTTTAATATCGGTTTTTTTTCTTCTTTCCTCTCGTCCTTTTCCACCGTCGTAATGTTGTGTTCTTAAATAGTGTTTCCGCTGTTATTTCTCCCGAGAGTGTTTTCATATTATATCCGTCCACTGTACGTATAAAAAGTCCGTACGTACACACACACACACACACACACACACACACACATATACACATGTATGTTTATATTTAAGCGCGCACACGAGTCCAAATAATCACACTTATTTCACATGGCGACCCCATGGCGCGCCGTTTCGAGCGCCTCCGCGGGTGCATAATGTTTAGTGGTCGATACATATTAACAACGCGCGTACACTAAAATACGAAGTCCGTTTTGGAAGTTTCCGGATTTCGTTTGCACTCGTATCTCCCCTCCTCCGCCTCCCATCGTTTCCACGCGAAATCTACGGAACTCAATGACGGCGTGCAGATTCGTGCACTTTACAGATCAGATATCGATCGATCGTCGACAACATTCCAATAGCAAATCGATCGTTTCGTCTCCCTATTGCGACCATCAAGATGCAGCTTTTTTGATCCAAATTATTTCGAAACAATCTTGTGAACACGTAAACCGGTAAGATTTTCTGTAGCAGTTCAGCGATTGCGATTATTCAACTCACCTGCACGTTTATAAACGACTTGTCCGTTATGAACGTATTGTTTTTTATTTTTAATATTCAAATATTCAATTACAATTGGTCTGTTGCGTTCAACTGTACGCGAACGCGCAAACGTATTTTTTACCCGCATTTTGAATGTTAATTTTTTTCCCACGTCGCGTACCGGCCCGACTCTCAAAAGGAATACTAACAAAAACTCGGCTACGGTACGGACAGTCTTTAAACTGTACCAGCCAATACACCGAACGTACACCGTACCACCAAGGTATGTGTAGGAGACACGTAACGTAACAGCTGTATTAGTAAGTACGGAGAGTTTACATGACAGTCGATTTGTTATTAAATAGATAAACGATGCAAATTAGCCTATGTATCACATTAAGTCAAAATTTAGGAATAAATATATACACGGTCGATGATACAAATGTGTTGCACAACTACGTTTCTGAACGTATGAGACGGTGATCGACGAAAGAGTTGGTTCATGATCGTAATAGCTAACGGCAAGACTAAGGTAAGTGTAAATAAATTACCTTTTCTTGTTTTGTTCGATTTTCGTAGTATAAAATGGTGTGTTTTTTATACATCAGTACGTGTTCGAGATATATTAATTATAGTGACGCACACACCACAGCAATATTTCGTGGCACGTTTGTAATGTTGAATTCTAATGACTATCCGTACACACACATTTCATAACACTTTATTATTTAAATCGTGGCGCTAAAAACGGTCATTGGGTAAATATTTAAAGGACGCATACGAACCGACTATCAAAATCAAGAAAATTCAAATACAACCGTTGATTGTGTAGTTGGTTTGGTTTCAAATTACAGGAATTTAAATTTGTAAATTTTCAAAATTAATATTTTTACAGTATGGCGAAGGTTAACGCTTATTTTTTCGAGTCGACCGTAAGTAACTAGTGAAAATAAAAATCACATTTTGACATTACCTTAATTCAGTAATTGCATTTAACACGTTCCACGTTACGTACTATGTACCACGTAATACGGTACGTCATCATTAGTGTCAAACGCACCGTTACTGCGAAATATTATTTGATATACAAATGCTGTTTTATCGGTTTTTTGAATTATATCATATTGATTTTCGAGATTTATTGTCAGTGTACTGGCGGGCAGCGAGTGTGAGACTGATTTTTTTTAAATTTTTCTCTTTCAATTATACGAATGCGTAAATGTATGTCAAACGTGTATTTTTTTTACGTACCCAAATACTATTCCGATATTCTCGTAACCAATTAGTATACAAAGTAATATATACAAAAGGCGATTCAACAGTGGGACCGAATGCAAAAATGAATTACCCGATTTTGGAAACCGATTCAATAGCGCCGAATCGAAACCTAACTATGAAACGGGGGGACCCGTCGAATATGGTTTCAGGTAAAGGTGGCGAGAATTGTGCGCGCGACCCGGCTATTACGGCGCCGTGTCTCCTGGAGTTCGGTGCGTATGATCACTACACATACAGGAGTCCTTAACCAAACAGAAACGATAATAATATTCGTAAGATCTATACGATATGATGTACGTAGTACGCGACGAAACCGGATTGGCTTTCGGTCGGCACCGCGGTTCGCACTCGCTTCTCGACCGGCGTGTTGTTGTTTTTTTTTTTATTATCATCATGTATATATGGGCTTGTTCGATAATAATGTTTCTCTCCGTCTCTCTATCATCTCTCTTCTTCTGTCCTTCCTTCCTCCCCAAAAATAAAGTACACCAATAAATTTCACAGATATATACTAGCACATGTAATATCATATAAACGACGGTTATTTTTATTATTTATTTCCACCCCTGCCCCTTTCCTTCCCGTCCATCCTGGCCGCCGGCCCGGCACACGGCAGTACGAAAACAAATAACGCTCGTGTTCATTCATGGATCCAGGATGTGCGCGCATGATCGTCGGAATTGGAATGCGATCTCGAGACGCGTACATTGTTGTTATTATAATGCACGAGATGGTGCGGCGCGCGCGTTACCGACGACGACGACGACGACGACGACGACGACGACGACGACGACGACGACGACCGTCCGCGAGCGCAGGTCCGAAGTATTGTTGTCGCGACCACTGCGTTTTTGATTTATGTCAACGCGTCCGACGTAAATAACATTCAAACGTCCGCGCGCACACGTAGTGCACGTACGGAACGGACGGGATAAGAATACATTTTTAATACGTGTTGTTCTCCGCGGTGACCCGCGAACCGTCGTTGAGTTGTCCGTTGGCACCGCGAGAGTCATCCGCGGTCGTCCATCATCATACTTCGCTGGCTTCGTCGTGCACGGTGGCAAGTCGTTTTCGTATGGATAGGGTTATCGTGACAAATTTTTAATGTAAAAATGGACTGTGTTTGTTGAGATATATGACTGTTCGTGATATGATAGTACATTTTAAAATTACGATTAACAATATTGTAAACACAAATCTTCACTGTTGACCCAGAGGTAAATCGACCGATTCGTTTACACTCAAGTAATTGCAATCAGATAGTGAGGACGAGGGTAACCTCAAATTTAATAAATAAACAACAAAAGTTGTACTGATTCCCAACTTATATTATTAAGGAGGTGGATAACATAAAAAATGTACGGACGTCCGAGTGTTGTTATAATACAAACAATTACATTAAATATTATCAACTAAAACCAATTAATGAGCACTAATCTAACGGCTCCAAATATAATAATAAAAAAAATACACAAATATATGAGTATTACAATTCCGTACTTGGGACGGTTTAGTGTCGATTGGTTGCGCCCACGCGACCGTGCTAAAGGCACGTGCGACGACCACTAAAAACCCGCCAGATGACCGCCGTTTAATACGCTCACGTGTGAACTGCCCGGTTTACACCACGTAACAAAAGTAATGGCCGGTGGATCCACCCGAAGTTGGACGATTGACAACAACAAAACAAACGCGTCGCAATTTCAGGAGCGCGAACACTATGCGAGGCACACGAAAACCCAAATACACACGTTCGGCGACTCGTAGGTCCGTTCCGCACGCTCGCGACACACGGAGCGGAGTGCTTAGGTCCCGATGGCAAGCCGATTGATCGGCGAAAAAAGGTCGTGCCAGGCGGGAGGCCGGGGGGGAATCGAATGTTCTCGAACATCGATATCTCCGCAAATGGCTTTTGAATTAGCTGGCATACCGGTTTGGTCGGTCCGGTGCGACAGATAACGCATATTTTATACAAATATTGTTTTGAGCAATAGATTCAACATTCTGATTTACCTTTTACCGATAAAGTCAACAAGTATATTATTAATAGTTAATTGTTAATCATTAATAGTTTGTTCCAGGATCTAATGCACATCGGGGGGCTTTAAATAAATATCATAATTTATGTATTTAAAGGACCCCGATATGCATTAGACCCTGGAACCTGATATACGTGTACGCCAAGATGGCTTTGGCTATATTACTATTATCTTTATGTCAACGAACGTGAATGCCTCATTTTTCGTTCGATGCTCGCACGACCCGTTGGTTTTCTGTTCGATTTTCTTCATTTAATACAAACGCGTGATTTATCGACACTTGTTCATTGCGGCGAGACACCAAGGCTTAAAGGTGCATGAGGATTTAGTCCTCCTATCCTCTCACAGCGCTTATAAAGCGTCCCCTTTTACGTTTCTCCGAGAAAGTTTACTGAAACGCTTAACTGTTTGTTAAAATAATCATACAGAATAAAACAATTGAAAAATTGACTTAGAACTTTAGTTTATGTCCCTATGTGTTCAACAGTGTTTTACAAACAAAACTAACTAATATAAAATATTAATTAGTTAGTTATATACTTATATATACATTTTTAACATTTTTTTGTTCCATCAAAATATATTTACAATCTATTATTTAAAACAATAAGTATTTTACAAGTTTATACATTCTTGCACGGCACACGTGATGTATACTAAATACGCAAACTACGCAATATTTCCAGATAATTAATTCCGTGTTCTCTTTTTAGTATACTACAGCTATTTGTTTCGGGAGCAATAAACGACGGAATATGGTAACAAGAGACTGTGATAAGTGACGGTAAATATAGGCGACTTCTTGTTAATGGTTAGTGGTTACTCTAGCCAAAATAATGTAACATTTTCGTCAGAACTGTGTCGTTGACCTCAAGAAAATCGTACGTTCTACAAAAGGGTTATAAGAGTTGTTTTAGGTTTTTGACTTAATGTTTTTCTACGATTATTATTTTTTTACTTTTTACATAATTCGCAACTGTGTAAAACATTGGTGTAATTGATTCCATATCCATACGAATATGCCTAAGCTATACTTTAAACTACCACGTAAGAACGTGAACTACATTCAACAATTAATACTGGGTCGAATGCAATGGTTGTATACTTCTAAACATAAATATAAATGTAAATGTATACATTATCTGCGTATTTTCGACTAGACGATGTGTGTAAACTTTCGAGCTCAAAAATTTCTTTTAATTGAGAACAAATCAGAACCAACACACGGTTCGCTCGAATGCCAAATTTCAGATATTTTATTCGGTATTATATAGTTTTTCAAAACGCAATCAATTACCAATATAACCCCATACCTACTGTACAACATGTGTTTACAATGTATTTCTGATGTACATATATCTTCAACAATAACCGGTTGCTATTTTATTCTATCGTGAATTATACAGTATTTTCCTTACCATATTTCTATATATATATATATGTGTGTGTGTGTGTGTGTGTATGCTGACAAATTGTAGATTAACGCGTACTAGATTTATAGCGAAAAAATAATTAACAACTCGTGCGCTACGGTTTGAAATAATCGTCGAGAAATAATTTCAATTTAACGAGCAATATTTTTATCTCATATAATGAGAGTGCAACAAAAGTAGGTATGTACACAATATGTAGGTACAAGAGTTCATAAATATTTTTCATACATCACATTTATCTTTTTTTTTCTAGCGGCTTCTACAATTAAGTACAGCGGTAGTGGTAATTTAAATTTCAAATCTTATAATACTATATGTTAACATTTTCAACGTATTACAATTATTATTATTACTGTTTTTCAGCGCATGAATATTCTTGCGCGTTTAACTTAATATTATCCAATGCACGAGTTTCTTCGCAAAATATTCGATGTGGTTAACATATTTTCAAACATTTCGTTATTACTTGTAATAATAATACTACTAATAGTACACACATACACATAAATATAATGCATGTGTAAAAAACATATTACAATTAATGCTTTTTTATAATTTATAAAGTTATAATTTACAACATCAACTCTATAGGAAAGAAATCAATATTCAGAGTGTCAAACGCGTATATTATATTTATTGGGAGCATCTGTACTTATAGAATTATTGCAACGATATGGTAATGACACTGCAACCAGTATAACAGCAGTATATCATAACTGTGCGTACGACAAACAGGTAATTGTTATTTTAATTTAATCATTCGAAGACGGTTGTTTGGATCCGGCGCTGCGTACGACGACTGCTATGGGTGTCCGTACATAATAATAATAATAATAATAATAATAATAATAATGATGAGAGACGCGGAGTATAATGTACAGACAGCCGGACGGGAAATAATATAAGGAGGACGTGTGAATTCGTGACGAAACGACCGCAGTGACAGGTCTAATGACGCCGGACAAGAGGAACGAGAGAGATGGAGCCATACAAACAGGCCAAGTTTTTCCACTTACAATATTGTTATATATACGTATATAGTAATGAACAGGATATGAATGTACGTACTCTCAAGACGATAGGATTAATTTGACGTGCATATTATGTGTACACTGCAACTCTGCATACGTGACGTGCTCGATCACGATTTATCGATACGGCCGGAGAGCGGACGTGCAACAAATCTGTTGATTATTATTATTACAAGTTAAAACTAAATATAAATCATTACGACGATGTGTTGCGAATTATATTGATTCCAAAGTTAATGGCGCCTGATACCGGTCGATCGTTTTCCATGCAATAGTACTTTAGTTCAACACATACAATATGACGTCTCCGCGACTTAAGCCGAGGTTAATCGAACTGCATTTCTCAATTAAATTAAAAAAGTCGAACTGCACTTCGGTTGAAAGGGTGTTAATCTCGATTAATATCAATACTCGAAACAATGGACGGAGCAGTAGTGGTAGACGTAACGAGCGATTCCCCCAAAAAAATAAAAAAAACGCTACAAGACTATTTGATACGTCCTGATTAGCCATTTAAAAAAATAAAAAAATAAATTATCAGTAGACTTTTCGTTTTCAAAAAATATCAATATTAATACTGTTTTTAAATTACGTTTATATTTTGAACATTTTTCTTGACCAGAGTGCAATTCGATTGTTGTCTTTTTTTAAATTCAATTCTACTAAAATAAATACAAATCTACATAATAACTGATACGGATATTAGCTCGATGGAAAACAAAAGCTAGTGTAAATGTATTTTCGATGGGTTTCGTCATTTCGGAAAATTAACAATGCGAATCGTGCTTATTTCATTATACTTAAGTGTTTTTGGAGAGAACAGTAAGCCCGTATGTTCCATACTTACTGTTCATACAAAAGGGTATTACCCGTTTATTATATATAAATATAAATAAAAAATATATTAAATTATAATATATTTTATTTGTTATAATATAATATATTTTTCTATTACATAAGATATTATGTGTCAACTTTACTCACAGTTCTGTTAAAAATGAATAATTTAATATGGTATCTACGATCTACCTAATTGTACAATTGAATTGGGAATTTCACAAAGAGCCCATTTCGAATTTTTATTGTTACAGACTTTTCCATATTTTTAGAATAATGTTTTGTAAATTTTAATTTTCAAATCGGTCTCAAAACGATTTGTAGTCCGTACTTATTTACAATATAATCGTAGTAAAATGTTTAGTATTCACAGGCGCAATTTATGCAACGTCTGTATTTTCAAATGATACTATACATATTTTTGGCACCATATTAGGATTGATTTACTTGAAAAAATTGTAACTAACTTTTTATCTCTACTATTCTAATTTTATGGTCCTAAATCAATTACAGAAATAACAGTTATTTCAAATAGAAAAAAAATGCATTATTATTATTAGCATAATTATTTTTTTTTCATTTATTATTATTTCATTACTTTCAATTTAGCTTACCGTGAATTTCAATGATTTATTTTTATATCAATATAAAATGATGATCGATTACTGATACTCTTCGTTTGAGAAACAATCGAAACCACATTCAGTCCTCTGAAGCACGATTGCTATTGAGTTCGAGGGATGTTCGTAGTCATGAATTAATATCGTGTTAAATATTATGATTTTATTATTAAAATTCGTAATGGTTTTTTTTGGAACTTAATTTTCAGTGTTTATTGTGCAATAAAAAAAAATAAAATAAAAAAAAATAATTGTTCCGGATTTCCAATTTTACATGGTAAATGAATAGAAAATGCTACAATTATTACTACTACATTATATGCAGGTCAAGGTTAAAAAATTATCGAAAATAACATGAATTTATGCTGAACGAAACTCAATCGATGGCGTGGGTAGCAAAAAAAAAAAAAAAAACAACTGACGAGGAAGAAACAAAATATACTATTGAAAATTGTAATGTGAGTTAAGATGCTGCGGCCGTGGTGTTCCCAGTTGTTGCCGATAGTGCGTGGCCATTGATCAATGGATTTCAAACGAGTCGTAACCATCTGACCAGGACCGACCGGCCCAGACCGAACTGAAATGATTATAGCTTAAGCCAAGGACCGGGCCGAAATACTTCACGAAAATATGGAGTCGGACCGAAGCGATCGTTCAATTATTATTGTACGATAAGACCGGACCAGACCGGACCATGCAGAACAGTACCCCTCGGCGGAGACGGAAACGGTCTAATCCGTGCTTTTAGGCGTGTAATCAATATACGCTTATACTTATGCCTGCACGCCTACGTTGCGCGCGAAGAAAAACACGCGAATCCCGTTTCGCGGGGAAAAAAGTCGATGTACGAATACTCGTTTTCCCGTAAACTGTTTGATTGGACGTCCGTGATTATTGTCGGTATTATCATTATTATAATTATTATTATTATTATTACTACTATTATAATTATTATAATTATTATTATAATTACTATTATTATTATTACTATTATTATTATTATCATTATTATTTATGAAACAAAAGCACTCGAAAAACGAACGTTACATCACATTACTAACAGCAGCGATAAATAATAATTTTGCATCGACCGACGACGGCGCGGAAGAAAATATTACATACGTCCGCGCGCGCGCACCGGAACAAAACGAAATTAATGAGTTTTTAAAACTGGTTCTGTTTTTTTTCTTTCTTTCTTTTTCTCTACTGCATCCGTGTCATTCGAGCTGTGTTTGGGGTTTTTTTTTTTCTTCATAATTTCCAAAACAGGTGTTATATACGTAATTTAATAAGTCGAACCAATTGTATTTCGTTTCGGGACCGCAGCTCTGCAGGCGCGTACATCATACATAACATATCTGGTAACTGCTGCAAGAATAATATAATATGATACGGGATCTTCGCGCGGCAAAGCGTGCGCGCCCGATTACAATTCCGTTTTTTTTTTTTTTTTATGTGAATCGCCTTCTACGGATTATCCGCGAAAATGCCCGTAAAAAGTAAAAAAGATAAAAAGGTGAAAAAAAAAACATTTGGCATCGCGCACATTAATCTACCGACGTCGGTGAAATGAACACGTCAGCGACTCAATGAACCGTGAAGATTAAATTCATTAATTTAATCGTGATGATTTCTTAAAGAACCCTCGGTCTCACCGAGTATAACCTCTCACGGAGACTCAAAATATGAAGTGCCAATTATCCGCACGCGATGTGTACACATCATGTCCTAACATCGGTGCGTCTTGCTCGTGACATTTCGGACCTCGCGAACCATTCTAAAAGCTAAACGTGCGTGGTATACGAAAACAAAAGCTCTTTGTCGTCTAACGAAAGTGTATAGTGGTTCTTGGTGGGATAATTAGTAATTTGCTTTTTTGTTTTCATTCCGTTTTCAGTCAATCGCTCTTTTGTCACGTGTACACCCATTTGTTTTGATAAAAAAATCCACAGGAGCGCACGAGAAATAAAAGAAAAAATACGATTACCGAAATTACTCTTGTCCCTCCTACAGTTATAACTTATATGTTATGCCTATAACTATTAGTATATGTATGTTATAGGTTGTAATTTTTAACGAATAGTACTCATATCGTGTGGTAAAAACGAACGCAAACGCGTGTACAACGAGCAGCAACGATACAACTCCTTCAAATGAGCAATCTGACCATACAATATGATGACCGTCGAACAGTAGTTGGACTTCGACGAGAATAAAAATAAAAAATAATAATCGTAAATAAATAAAAATAAAAATAATGTAATAATTCAATATAATATAATAAGAATTATAAACGTATGTTGGCAATCGCAGGAACGTGTATTTAGAAATAAATATTGAGGGGTACAAAAATACACTAAATACGTGATAGTATAAATACTCTTAAAAAACAAATAAATACAGTGGTATGCCCAGAAATGTTCAGTGGGGGATATTATAAGTAATAATACATTTAAACGCATTGAGAAGATAGTACCAAAGACATATACAAAGTCGTTTGGAGGGGGGGGGGGAGGATAATAATAATGTTATAAATCAGTGGTATCAATGATATCATATCGTGTATACCGCCGAGTTCGCTAACCCGTGCGTGAAAAATTAAAGAACCTAAACAGGTTAATATTCTCAATAATAAGATAAAAGTATAATAAACGGTGAATTTGAGGAACACGGGCCCTATGGGCCTCCCACTTAAATACGCTCTCGCGCGTTTCGTTATGATTTAGCTGATCGAAAGCGCAGGATCTATGCGCACCATATTGTTGATCGAACGGGCAAAACGCTTCACGAAGAATTTATATTATTAAGAATAAATATTATATATAGTAATTATTATACCGTGGTGCGACCGATGGTTTCTCGTTGTTTCGCGAAATCGCACGTATCGGCGAGTCGATCCATCGTCCGTCGCCATCAGCTGCTGGACGCGCATCTCACTGCCCACTGTATGTTGTGTACGACGAGATAAAAAAGTGAGCCGAACACGTTGTACTTGGAAATCCATCAGCGATATTTCGGTACCGTTTTATTTCATAACACCATCGCGTCCGGTGCAAAAGTACAACCATAATAGAAAAAAAAAAAAAAACAAAACGAATTCTAATTCAATGCACGTAGTGGATACGAGAGCGTAGAGTGTCTATCCCGATAACCAGTCACGTCCGTTATCTGGACCGGTGCGGCACGGCGAACGCGTCGAGAAGGCACGTAACGTCCATCAGCCCCGCGCGGTTCAAGACGATCTACAGACCGAAGGCCGCACGTCCCGTAAAACGGCTGTCGATGAATGTACACGTGATCCGATCGGATGCACAGATGTTCGATCGAGCGCCAGGCTCGAATCATCCATTAACCGTTCTTCACTTCGGACATCGGGTTCGCGATTAACCGTCGGTAACGTCAACGCGCGCGGTACGGTAATACGACGCACGGCAAAAACCGGTATGCATAATGGTACACCGTAATGTGCGCGGTCGCAGGAAACACGATTCGCGGCGTTTTCCGCGGTCCGACGCGCGTCCGATTCCCCGGGGTCGTACACGTTAAAAGCGGGTAAAAAAATATAAAAAAATTTTACCCGCGTTCGCGGTCCGTCGCGGCGGGGCCAGTGTTTTGCGTACACGTGCGTCCCGTCACCCGGTGATATTGAATTGAGTCCATGCTACTTTTATGTGTTTGATTTGAGTCCAGGGTATTATCTTAATATCTTTGAATTGAGTCCGTATAGATAAAATGTCATAACTACTTGTTAAGCCGGTGACCTTGAACCTTGCAAATCATATTATACCGGATACGTAACGATAACGGATATTCATCAACGGTGGTATAAAGTTACTCGTTCAAAATCAATCAGTCGTGCCGAATACTTCGTGAACACACAATTAGTTAATACTTACACAATAATTATCAAATTATAACGAGTGAAAAATGGAGTGTATGTTAAGTGAAAAACAAAAAACATTAAAAATTGTTAAAGGTTTTAAGTTTCGATTCCATAAAATGTTGCAAGGCAAGGTTCAACGGTGGACATGTTGTAAAAACTCGTGTAAGTATTTTTTTAAATTAACCTCTGATAATGTTATGTCAGAAATCTTCAATGAACACAAACATGATAAGTGTGACGAAAATGTACTTACTAGACAGAAAATCAGCAACGCTGTTAAAAGGAAAGCTGTGGATGATATTTCTGTCCGGCCATCGAAGATTTTACATAATGAGTTTAAAAATGGTGACATTTCAACTTTCACGACAAACGACGTTATTTTAATCAAACAAAACATTCACCATGCTCGTTCGCTGCTTCATCCAAAATTACCTAAAAGTACCCATGAGACTCAAAATGCATTAAAATCAATGAATATTATAACAAATAATGACGAGAACTTTATGTTTTTGAATGATTTCGAAAATTCGATAATAGGATTTTCAACAAAAATTAATTTAGATGTTTTGTGTGATGTAAAAAATATATATATTGACGGGACGTTTAAGAGCTGTCCTAAATACTTTACCCAAATTTTTACGATTCATGGTTACTATAAAGATTCATATGTTCCTCTTGTGTTTTTGTTGTTGCCCACGAAAGAGTCGAATATTTATGTAAAAGCATTTCAACATATTATTAACTATTGTACATCGCTAAGTTTAACATTTAGCCCTTCAGAAATTTATGTAGATTTCGAAATTGGAATCCATAATGCAATTAAAGAAGTTTGGACCGATGTTAGAATTAAAGGGTGTCGATTCCATTTGGGTCAAAGTTGGTGGCGTACAATTCAGAAGTTAGGTCTGTCTAAAGAATACAAGTCTGATTCTGAGAAAAGTAGATATCTTAAGTATTTTTTTGGATTGCCATTTTTAAATGAAAATGACGTAGTCCAATGTTTCACGGAAGATTTGATGGCAATAAAACCATGTGATGACGAAAAAATTGATAGTTTTACAGATTACATTTTAAATAACTACGTTGACAATGATGTTGCACAGTTTCCCCCCAAAGTTTGGAGTGATTTTTCAGCAACCACTAATCGGACCACTAACAGTTGTGAAAGTTTTCATGCAAAATTAAATGCCTTTTTTCATTCCGGACATCCAAATATTTTTATTCTTGTGGACACTCTTCTAGGAATACAGTCCGATACATATATAAAACTAAGAAGCAAAGCAAAAAGACCATGTAAAAAAACATTAGAAAAAGAAAATTTTTTACGAGAGCAGACAAACAAATACATAAATATGGAAATTGGCAGATTTGACTTTTTAAAATCTATATCATTTAAATTTTTACCAGCAACTATTTAATTATAAACATTATTACATTACACATAAATATTATTATTTTTAATTGACTCATTATACCTACTTATTATTATTTATTATATGATTAAAAAAACAGTGTACCTATGCAATCATACATAATAATTATTATTTTTAATATTTTTTAATTAATTAACTCTATACTTATTATTATTATGATTAAAAAATACAATCACACACATTTTTTGGGAGACTACTCAGCCAACCTCCACGTGGTGTCTCCTGGGTAACGCTAATAGGCTGAAGGGACTCAACTCGAACAACCTAAAAATATTGGTCGGACTCAACTCCGATAACCCAAAAGTATTTGCGGGACTCAATTCAATATTTGGGACTCAATTCAATGTTATCCCCGTCACCGCTAATGTGCTATTATGTGCGAACAAGGAAAGAAAAACATTGAACGAAAGTACTGTTGTGCGGCGAAAATTCTTATTGATTACTAATCTACTACAAGCTCGGGTTGTTAATGTTAATGTTAACATCATCAACACCGATCACCGAGTAACGTCGAGCGGACGAACGAGTTTTTAAACGCGTGGCGTTTTATTGAGTGCTGTAAGATAAATATGCGTTCGACGCGCGGTGACTTGAATTCTATACATAAATATTTGATCCTTATGTATTTCAGGTTTTTGGTATTCTGTAAACGAGGTGCTCGTCCAATAAATCGATTTGGGTCTAGATCAAGATCAGACTTCAAAAACCACACCTACCTGCAATCTCAGTGTTTTCGACGGAAAAAGTAGGTGTACGCCCCCCCGTTTAAAAACGGTAGTGTAGATAATCCCGGTCAAGTGTAACGGATAAAAAAAAAAAAAAACACGCGCGCGTTAGAGGACAGAATGATGATCGTATTTCATGAACCCGGCTCCTGGGTACCGCGCGACTCTTGCGTTTGTGTATAATTACAATCCCCAGTCGTCCGTCGTAACAATATTTCTGTTTACATTGCGCGCACATCGCACCGCTGGCTGTAGGCGTGCTGCTCGTTAAAATAATATTTTACGTCGCGCGGCCATAATCCGTTGATAAAATGCGCTCTCCGTCGTACCCTGCGGCTGCTGCCGTCGCGCGCGCGATTCGACGTGCCGCGTTCGCACGCGACGTTAAAGCGCCGTTCGAATGTGATTATCATGATTTATTCACATGGTAAGGCGTTGTTGCACACCGCTGTTGATCTCGCAATTTGCGTGATCGGATCGGATGCGCGCACCCTCGTCCGTGTCCGCGCACGGAAATACCGAAGACGGGGCGACGGAGTTTCACGTGGTCGTAACGCGTTCAACGGTGATTCGATTGAACGCGCGCGCGGCGAGTACAATTCAACACGACACCCATGTATAGGGTTGCCATACGTCCGGATTTTAAAAATGTCCAGATTTTACGAAGGTAACCGTTTAACGTGGTTTTATTGACACAAAAAGTTATTAGGCGACAGATTTTATAACACATCATCAATTATTATTAATATTATCAATTATATTGTTATTATTATTTATTATTTAATTAGTATTATTAATTTTACTAATAACATATTTAACCTAATAACTCTTATGTAGACATTTTATTAATAGATTTAAATAGAATTGTATTACTGAAAGAACAATATTGTTTATCTTAAATTTCCCCCCCCCCCCTGAAACGGAACCTATGTCCGGATTTGGTCTAAAAAATTATGGTAACCCTACCTATGTACACACACACACACACGCACACCGAATGCCGGCGCAGTGACCGTCGAGCCACACAGTAATGCGATTACGCACACCGTCGTCGTTGTTGTCAAACGCGTGCGTTTCGTCCGCGACTTTTCGATCGAAAAACTTTTCGGACTCTTCGTCGGACAACACGCATCCCTCGCGGTCGTCTCGCGTTCGCGGTAGAACGCTACGTGCATTTTTATACGTGTACACCTACATAAAATCATAATAATAGTAATAATAATAATTAAAAACGCGAACAATTTAATAACGCGCACCTACCTACCGGTTTAATATCAGCGGCCGCGATGAAAACTACATTAAACGAACACTAATTGATTTATACACGGCTGTTTTAATTACTTTTCGGCGCCTTCGCGGTTTTCCATCGCAGTATGGTGCACCTTAATAAAAGTGATAAATATCACTTAGCCGAGGTTTGCGGCGGCACCGATGTTCGTACAGCTCTATATACGTGCATGTGTAATCACGAAATTTTGTCTTTTCGCATTCCGAAATTTACGCGAAACTTTTTCAGATAAATTGCTCTAGATTTTTAATCGTCGTACCGCGCGTTAATATGCCTCGGTAATGCGCACGTTTTATGTAATTATTTATAACGCGTATATATTATGCGCGTATCACGCCGGCGCGCGCATCGTATAACATAATATTTTACTACTTTTATACGTCTTATTTAATGTGGAATCTCTAGTAGCTACACGCGTCTCGGTGGCGGTGTTGGTGAAGGGCGAAAACTTTTCGTGATAAAAATATTCGTCTATATTATATAGATTTAAATTAATACCGTCTGCTGCAGCTGCAAGTGAAATATATGAGCAAATTATCGTGTATAATATACCTATGTGCAATAGTAGAAATTAAAAACAGTTGTATGCTCTATATATATATATATTTACATACTTAGATGGCGTTTTCCCGTTGAGATATGAACATTTCATGATTTTTGCCGGAAACTATGATTCATACAGATCAACTTATGAGAAAATAAATACGTCGGGTTGATGCATACTTACCCATACATGTTATCTAACGGAGTTTTGTGAACTAAAAAAATAAAATAAAATAAAAATCGTAAAACTTATGAAATTTAATACTTGTTAAATCATTGACATTGCATAAAGATTACCCTTTTTACTCGATCATCTTTAAATTAAACTACATTTACACAATAAAAAGTAATATTTTAAATGTTCGACTGAAATATTTAAACTTCAAAAACTAACAAATATAAACTTTACTTTTTTTAGTAGTAAGAGTTCTTAAAAAATAACCAGAATCGACTTATCTTTATCGACGAAACGTAACCTGTACAAAAACCGGCGGTTGCTATAGGAGAAAAATATTATTTATTTTTTTATTAATCGGTCATTTAGATGTAAAAGAGTATTGACGGTTACAGATACAAGTTTTAGAAACTTTTATCATTTCGTTAGTATAATATAAATGCGTTGCACGTTAACATATTAAGATGAGGACATGTGACCCGCGTGCGTTTTGTCTCCTTCTGACGGGTGCGATACGATTGTGCGCGGTCCATATCAGCGGTACCTTTTTAAGCGTACGATTGCGCGCGCTATATTATTTTAACTTTTAAGCAACGTTGCCAAATATATATTTCCATGGTAAATCCGTACGATACCATAGTAGATTATAGTAGATTATTTATTCACATACTCATAATTCGGATTCGGAAATTAAAATATCGTAAAATACCGACAGACAAGACGGAAACACTGCACATGCGGACGGCGTGGCGTGATCTTATGAACGCGTGGACCGACGTGTGATTTCGCGTGATTTTCGCACGACTAAGAGAAAACCGATACATTTTTTGTTTGTATACCGAAACTTACTTATTTCTTATTATTATTATTACACGTATACCGAAACTTGTTATAATAATAATAAGAAATAAAAAAAATTCACAGCTCATACGTCGTAATACAATGTTGGAAATAATAATGTACGCTGTACGCGTACGGGTCGGAAAGAAATCTCGACGTGAACAACAATAATAATGATAATAATTGTTTTCGATTCACGGCTCGTGGGTATACCGCGATACAATAATATTACGTACAGGTACTGTACGCGTTGTTAGAAACGATCAAGTATAATTATGCCGTGAAATCCGCGGTCTATTCATCCGAAAATCGGTGTATAAATACGCGCGCGGATGTATAACGCAAAACCGTCATCGTGACACGTCGTATTGTGCGTACCAGAAAGTGTTGCAGAAGAATTCCGTACAAACAATTAAATAAACTAGTATTTTTTTTTAATTTTTTTTTTTTCCATCCGTTTATCGTCATCGTTAGCTCGTCATCCAGTTACAGCTATTATTATCTTATCCGTATAAACCATCCGTTCCGTCGAACACAATAATATATGTTACATATTTTTATTTCTATTTTCATTTTATTTTACTTTTTACCACCGACTCGTCGTCGTCTCACCGGGCGTTTTCGTTCCACGCGCGGTCATCACTATTGTGCGTCCGACGCAGCCGGACGGTGACGTACCCTACATACACGTATGCGGTCCTCGGCAAATCGAACCGGTCGTCGCCCTAGTTATGTCCTTCTATTCTTCGTCTAATTGGTGTATCGGAATATCGGTTTTCAACGTGCCACGCGTTTTTATCCGTCCGACGGGATCGATTATACGACGAGTCGTACGTACCGACACCGCTATGCGCGTCTTCCCATTTCACTTATTCTACGAGGTGGTCGTAGCAGCACCCTGTCACACGAGTGTACGCGCACAAAAGAAAATACTTCCAATCCATCACGATCCGTTTATAAAGAGCGTAATATTTTAACGAGTGGAATTACACGCATGCGGTTTGAACTCGTTAAGAACTCAAAGACCGTGTTATTTACTGTGCATCGCGATAAAATGATTATTATTATTATTTTTTTCACGGACTTTGGTGATCCGCTATAGTAAACTATCATTGATCAACAGCGGTTTGAATATTACAATATTGAAATTAGGTGCCACCGTTTATGTCGGTCTGATCGCATTTACATACTACGGTTATTATGCGAAACTCGTATCATGTACATTGCGTATGTATACAATAACGTGTTTTCTTTTCAAATGTAAATTATATCGATTTGCTCGACGTTTCAACGCACAACGTACCCATGCGTTGTTGAATATTAAAAGTGGAAAACTCAGTTAAAATTGTACGTGGAAATAAAATGTATTTCGATTTGATTAAAATTCGTTAATTTATCAAAAACGAGGATGTCGAATGGTCAACACTCGCGGTACAGTCTTTGTGCGTGTATTATACTATAATATAACTGGTCACCCCCGACCACGTTACATTGGTACTCCGTTTCTCTACGCATGGTAGTAAAGCGAGAAAATAAATAAATATTATGCTCATTTCATAAAAACAATTGATGCTACTGTAAATAATAATACTACGTAAGATTTGATATTGGTGTTGAAGTTTAAAATCGAATTTTAGTGTATCGACTGTCAGCGACACGTAACGTGCGGTAGAACATCATCTATAAATTAATACATATAGTAATAATAACTTATTAACGAAGAGTAACAACGCACGTAGCGTACGTAATGAAAACATACCCGTTTCGTTCCTGCATGTATTATACCGCCCATCGACGGTGTACACACGAACATTTAATGTTATACATCTAAGGATTTGAACAACGCGATTGGAAATTTCATGATGTAGTAATAAATAATTACGTATCGCCATCATCATGAAGTCGGTTCGCGTTAAAAACCCTGTTTAGCCCTACAATTCAATTCGGCATTAGTTTCACAGAGCTGTTCGTAGTATCACGAAAACGAAAAGTACAATTTTATATTTTTCATGGCATGCGCTATTCAACTCTTAATTTTTACTTACAATTCAACAACAATATTTTATTGCATACGTATCAAAACAGTTTATACAAGTAGTAGTTGTACGGCACGAGAGTTCATTGAGCATTTAAAAAACCAGTACGGTACGCATCTGTATACCTAATATATGTATATGTTTGTACGCGTAATATACATATGCATAGATACATGGAATCCGAATACACATTGTATATTTGAATAAAAGAAAATTTCTTTGATGTCAGTAGTAATTAAAAAAAATTATTAGAAAGTTACCATGGGTGTCACGCTGTTTCGGTTTTCAGCCTTTCGCCGCATTAATAATCGAATTCCAAAGCCCATTGTCCTTTGACGTGTCTTATGGTTGTGCAATTTCATTATTCAAAGAGGCCCAAGCCATATTACACACGTACACCGTATTTATTCGTAGAATGTATGTGCGTGCGTGTGTCTATGTGATTTCTATTGTGTTTACGATAATACTATTAGCAATAGTAGTAGTAGTAGTAAGACAGAGACTTATTATTATCGCCAACGACGAAGGGGGCTGCAGAAGACTTGGGCGAGAGTATAAGGGAGAAGCTTTTGATGCTCGTAGTTATTATTATGTTTTTTTTTTTTTCATTTCTATTCCATCAAAGCCGATTATCACCTTCCACATATTGTTGACGTATTCGTACACAGGTAACACTCGAGCCCGAACGTGAATGATAATCTTCAACTCTCAATACAAATATTACCGTGTAAATGTTCATGGCGTTAGAATGACAACTATATAAAAAGATAAAAAAAAAAAGGACATTATAATAAACTTCATGCATACGAGATGAACGATGACCGAATGTCTTACATACAAACGATCAGTTTATATGCGCAAGCCGGCTGAATAACATTTCACATTTGTAATTATACATTATGGGACGCAGTTATGTATGCATTCGTGTACCCACCGTTCTTTATCGATTGATATACACAATATTATTGTATTCGCGTCAGCAAGATATTTATATTTACGGAGCGCTAGAACGTTGGATCATGTTAGAACGTCGAGGTGTAAAAATCAAACAAATAACAAGGGTAACGAAAAAAATAATTCCTCGAAAAAACTAGTATTTTTAATTATAGTATTATTAGTTAATAGATCAGTTTTGTAATCACTTGAACGATTACGGATGCATATATATGTTTAAATATGTAAAATATTTTGTTCAAGCGGACGCACGCAAAACGTGTATTATTATTTTATCCGGATAATATTTGCAGTGGGAGTATAATAGTATGTACGTAAACTCAGTACTACTTGGATGTATACAAAACGTTTCACCCCAAGCTACGTTATGCAAATTAGATATTATGAGTACACGTGAAACCGTATTAAGTTTCCACAAAGAACTCGATGGTCCTTTTACGAAATAATCAACAATCGCCGTGATCGTATGCTCGTCAGCGTGCGTGTGCGTGGGTCACGTTCGTAGGTAAACAGCAGTATGTAAACGGCGAATAATTTGCGAACAGTTGGGCGAATAAACGACTTAAAAAACTTCGGAACCCGAACGCAGCGTGGGCCTTTTCGAATCGGCTGTTTATAGTGGTTTTCCTGGAAAATACCTGTAATATAATGCACATCGTACACACTAGTACTCGTGTGTCGTAGGAGTCGAGCCTCGGTACCCTGTTGCAATTTTACGAACGACAAATATAACAATACCTTCGTCGTATACAAGTTTTCGCGTGATAACGTGTTATAAACGCAACAGCGGTATTGCAAAAGCTCGATGGTTTACAGGTGTTTCCACGCGCGTAGTGCTATTGTAATGTATGGTTCGTTGATCATCGTCCGATCGTACATCTTCATCGATGTAAACCGCACTTCGCGGTAACCGGTACTCGGAAGATCGTACATCGCGCAGACCCGTCGAATGTATGCATACCTACAACACGAAACACTGTTGTACAGTCGAACCTCCGTTTTACGAATTGATTTTGTACGATTGTACAATTATATTTGTAAATCGGAGCTTCCGAGAACGCCTACGCGGCAAAATAGAGTGTTGAGATTCGCACTAGGGCGCGGGTGCTGAGCTTACCTACGTGTTATGCGCCATTTACAATGAACCATTACCAGCATTTAGCTGTCGTTGGAGTGCAGTTGCGTATTTAAAAGTTCATCTCGGGGGAATGGGGCTATTTTAAAAAGAACTTACCCAAACATTCACACAAAATTACCTGGACATAATACATTTTATATTGTGCTTATGCGCCTTTATGAACTAAAATGATATAAAAAAAAAAAAAATGCTACAGTACAAAAACTATATTTTTTTTTTTTATAATAGAAAATATATGTAAATGTTTACCCATTTGTTATCACTGATATGATTTTTCTCAGAATTTTTATTTTTTTAACGAAATACCCATTAGTTACAAATAAATCATTTCCTGTTTAAAAAATTCACGGCTAGGGGCGATTTCCCCCATCAAATACGCCACCGTTGGAGTACTCTTCGACAGCGCAGCACAATCGACAGTTCAATTCACTAAACTGTTACGCATATCGTGTGCGATTCTTCGCGCACATTTCCCACACGCGTTAAACACTTGATGTTAAACGAGGAAAATCGCGTTTACGGACATTTCTATTTTTTCAAACGACCGTCGTCCGGTACGTTTTCACGGCGGTACCTACTACGGCCAACGTCCCGATGGCGATCTGCTCGACGGTACACCGAGTGGATGCATGACATCATGTTCGTGCGGATACTGTTACGTGTTTGTGCGTGTGATATTGTTGTTGCGGTATCGAGATGAGAAAATAACTCGTTAACTTGAAAACCGTGTAACGTTCTCCAACCGCGATAATCGCAACGAGCCACTTAGCGACGACACGCCGTATGCAAGCGTATACAGTGCGCCGGTGGTGTTTGGCGAGGAAATTTCAATGGCGGTGCGCATAATAAACAACATTACAACGACGAGTAGACGCGTTTCGTCGCGTATTGTTGCACGGCTTCATTACGTTATTATTATATTATTATTATTATTATTTTGTTTCGAGCGCCTCGACGTTACGCTACGTTTCGACGGCGAGACAAAAACGCGCAAGCATATACCAGCGTGTAATATTCTCTCAAATGGATCCCGTCCGTGGCGTGGTACGTACTCGGGCAATATTGATTTCACTGGGCGGCACGAGGACACGTACAAAAACAATAGCGATTCGTGGACATTATTCAAAAATAAAAACTGTCGATTAATCGTTGTAAAATTTTATTTAAAACGTGTCTACGGTTCATAAATGTTTCGCGTCCTCGTGTTTTATTTAATCGTAATAATGTTACATTGTTTGACGATTACGATTATCGTAACCGTCTGAGCCGTCCGGTTGGTAAGACGGACCTCAAAATTCCCCATCGAACCCGTTGCAATACGTACGTCTCCACGATGCGAATTCGTAACATTCGGCTTATCAAATATTGTTAGTGTCTTTTTTCATTTTAAAACGAACACTTATTTCGTGCACCCTCTGTGACATTTTACTTAAGCTCCGGATCAACCGCGGTGATAGTTGAAACCATTGGCGAGCGCACGAGAGGTGCCGAGTGCGTCAGAGCACCTCTTGAAATGTTCTGAATGGGGCCCTGAAATGTAAGCCTAATAGCAATGGGCTCGTGATTTTTAACTGATGTTTAACTCAAGTTAAATGTAATTTGTTTTGAAATATTTGGTAAGAAATATATTACGTTTCGTAATAGAAAAACTAAATGCTCCAAACACTCGTGCAAAAACTTATCATGATAGTACAACAGCTGCGATTGATTAGGAAATTACAAATCATAAATTGTTGACGGTATAAAATGTACGAGACTCGAGGGAGGAAAACATAGTTTAGTTTGGGACCGATATACCGCAGTAAAGAATTTACAGTTAACGTTTGTTTATACGTTACGATTCATTAGATGCGCGTACACGGTATTTTTTATTTCTGTTCTAAGATACGGCCCAAAAGTGTTGCAGGCACGCCCTGAAACACAGGTTTGCGTTTACGGTTGATCCACATGCGAAACAATGTTGTCGTTTCGCTCCGACCGACGGCAAACCGTCCGTTGGCCGAAAAACAACACACCCGTCCGCGTAGTACGTAACAAACGTGTTGCTGCCACGAGACGGTCGCTGCCGCCACGCCGTAAATACGCGCGCGGAATGCGTGCAAGAGCGTTGTTTCCGAATCCGTAGGGCTAGTTGCGATCGTTACGGTGTGGTACGATCGGGTCCGGGTCCGCGCGTACACGCTCACTAAGACTTAATCTACGGTCGCACTTGAGACCCCGGGGCCGTCGTGATAGGTACGATGGAAATTACCTTTTCCGGCCCGTGAACACGTTTCGTACGTCTCTCGTACGGGATAGAAAAACATTACGTTTCATTACGCGAATTAGAACCGAATTAATTTCAGACGAACGTCGTTTCGGGTAAAATATTACACTCGTAACACGTTCACCGTCCGTCTCCCGTACCGATGGCCGCGCGCTGTACCAATTATAATAATTATTTTCTCGTACTGTAGACAACTGTTTTGGAAGTATTCGGTAAATTAATTTTTCATCGATATAAATAACAGAACTAGGGGAAAAAGTTTGAATTAAAAAAAAAAATAAATAAATAAACGCACCTGGATGCATTATTGTAATCGTATCGGTCGACTGGTTGTGTATATATAAATATATAGATAATACGGTAAACAGGTGTTGGGTAATTAAGTCCAGATCGCAACAGTGTTATAATTAAAATTTTATACATACATATTTTTTTTTTATCCCAGGAGACTAATACATATTACATTTATGAAATGTAAATTTTAAGTTTCGAGCAAATCGATTAATGGACATATTTTCAACGTTTTCGTGAATATATACGTCCGCCTGGCTATAATAACCATAATAATGTGCTGGTTGAAAAAGTCTTAAATTCTCAATAAAATAAATAATATATAAATTTATCAATTACATAGTTCGACTGCGGTTCAACTTCGGTCGATCAATAACAATTCAAGTAAAGTTTTAGTTCGACTGGCAGATGGATAAAAAAAGTGTTTCTGAAATACGCAATGATGTTATTGTGTTACATGCACTAGAAACGTACATTCTAAACTGCGCAGTTCTCGATATGATTTCGACAAATCATCGGAAATGAAATGATGAAAATTGAATTGAAAATTAATTACGTTAAACGATATGATTTATTACGCGTTATTATTATTATTATAATTTTTATCTATATCACTGTCCGGGCATTATTAAATCGTTGTTTGTTGTAAGCCGGGACGGTGCACGAGGGTAATAAAATGTACACGCACAGGCAATACCGTACGGTTTATAATTTAATATACTTTCAGCGATCCGGACGGATACCATTTCGCAATCGGTTTCGTTTATAACATACGCACACCACGTTTGTGCGTCACAGTATAGGCTGCGGTTACCGTGGTAAATATTCGGATTGTATGCGCCTAATGGTGTTTCATTTTAGCACTGTCAATGGCTAATGCGCGCTCAATGTGAACGTAAAAATAAATATGGGTCACGTTTGGAAAAAATATCATAAACATTGTACCGACCAACGACGACCGATAATAATAATTAGAAATTGATTTCCTTACAGACATTTAGTGCAATAAGCATGGGGAGTAAACGACCGACACCGATCGTCATCGAAGAGATCGAGGAATAATAATATTCAGAAAAAATACCATAAAAAATTGAAAAAATCAATTTTCAACCAGCTATTTAACAACGCAAAAAAAATTACTAATACTTCGTTAAATGGCTCCCAATCGTTGACGTCCACTAACGGTAATATGAAAAAGAAATCCGAAACGAATACAATTTTTCTAATCGCTAACCTAATTTGCCACCGTCACCGTTAATGTAAATTCATGTCCTGTGGATTGACGATCGCCAATCGGTGGTCCGAGATAAAATGTTGATGGTCCGAAAAAAAATGTCGGTTGTTACTAAAAACATTATTTAAAATTGGTTTACTGATCGATGACAATAGAAATTTGGCAGTTAGCACCAATATTATATGATAATGTAATAATTAATAATGCAATAAAGAAAATTAATATTTAAAAAATATCCTTTGTTATAAACAAACTTAACAGAAGACTTTTTAGCTGATCAATATTTATAAAATTAATTGTAAATCTAAAATCTCTGAATAAAAAATTATTTGTATTATAAATACTATAAACACTAACTTTATAGTATTCCGTAAAATGTAGAGTTATGTTTAGTGATCTATGAAGCGTGGAAGCATAAAATTATACATTGCTAGGGATTCATAAAAAATCGACGACTTTCATTGACTGTATTAAGTTTATGAGAAAATTACAAAATGAATGACACTCAATGTTTAAAATATTTTTAACATTTAAAACTATGCTTTATATTAATTTATTTGATAAAAATTTATCCGCCGTCGTTTAAAAACGAAACTATCAAAGTTGAAAATGTATATTAAATAAAATATATATATTATATATTATATTATCAACTATTTATTATTATATTAAAATACAGATTAACTATCGTTCGTTAAGATGTTCCTATATTAAATTTCTGTCAGTCCAACGTAACCATAGAAGCAAACAAAAATGTTAATACAATTCAATAAAATAATCACGAATAACTTGCACAACGTGTTTTTGTGTTATTTTAATTTTTTCAACTTTGTACATTCTTTCGAATGTTCCGAATTGGCAACGAATTATGTGTTCGGAAGTCTTTTATTTTATAACTTCAAATTAGTTTAAACATTTAAAAAAAGTAATGTGAACTCATTGAAAATTGATAATTATATATTATCACGAACGTGATTCAGCCAATGAGAGCCGTCGTGTTCCTACGGGTCTTTGGCGATGTATGGTATGCTTATATGCGTTCGTGAGGCCTATTGGGTTGTGCCAAAAAGGACGAATTAATTAATTTTGTTTATTCTTATGTGTTTTTGTGATTCGTTACACAAATACGATCTGTGAGTAATAGTTTAGCACCAGAAAACCATACGTTATACTACGATTTCCATCAAATTAACATTTTACAATTTATTTTTATTTATTTATTTTTTTTTTTCATGTCATTTTTAAATACATAAAATACACAGTCATTACGCTTTAGCACCATTTAACTCACTGGTTTTTGCGTGGCCCGTTGAATTCTTATTGAGTAATAGTACCACTATAGTGAATATATTCATGACAGTCGGTCGATGGTAAGTTAGTAGCATAGTGTGTAAAATAGATGGTGTTAATGTAAAAATGTACAATTTGTTCTGAATTTATCTATTGAAATCAATTATATTATGTTTTATTATTAATAGGCTAAATATATCTGTGTATTATCCATAATAATTTATAGTAAGAAAATATTTGTAATAAGAACAATTGGTGTTACTTAATAGTTGATTAAATCAAACGGTTAAGATAAATATTACAAAAAAAATATATTAACCATATACCTGCTACTATTTTCCTACGTTGGTTAAGAATTAGAATATTGATTTAAACATGTTTTTATCATCGTCTCGTTAAACCGAAAAAAAAACAAAAAATATGTGCGATTGCTGTAGAACGTTAGATTAAACATTACGCGTTTAAATTAATTTTTTCATTGATAAAATGTTCGACTGCGGCCATATTATACGTATTTGTAGATACTGCAAACCTCAATCAGAGTTCGTAACTCAATCGGAACATTCCTTTTCGCATTCCGTTTCTAGTTGTTAAATAATAGGAAATCATCTTTATGATTTATAATATTTAGAAGTACTTCGTACATCGGACCATTATAATTCCACATTCGTGACATAATAATAATAATAATAATAATAATCATTCAATATTATGGTGCGCGTATATACAAAGGTGTAAAACATTAAATGTGCAAATATATAGCCGAGTGTGTTAAGTGCTGCGGACGTGGGTTTTGACGTCTTGTCCTGGAGACCCTATAATATTACGTATCCGCGTATTGCGAGGGTGTTAATGGGAAAAGAAAGTAACGCTCCACCCTAAATGTTTGCGAACATGCGAAAACCATCACAAAGCTCCCGGCGGGAGGCACCGACGATCGTTGTGAAATTTCCTAAACATAATAATAATATAAACACTGTGTGTTATATGCAGTTGTAACACTTATGACGGTTCGAAATCGAGTAAAAAGTTTACCTATTTAAAGTATATATGTACATAAAATGTTACAGCTAGTGTACGCCGCAGTAAACTGATGACGACGGGGCGTTATAAGTGTGCACGACGACAATGGATCGCATTGTAGATAGATCAGTTTTTACTTCGTACACCCTATGGATCAGTAAATACGATCTACAGTTAATAGTGAACGCTTGTCGGCACCGAAATCGTTGTACTTCGATTGTGATTGTCATTAACGTTCAGAAGTGAAAATATGTCAAAGAATTTTCGGTCCATATTCGGTCCAGATCACACATAAAACGTATACCTATATACCTTCGTACATATATATAACAGACTGGTGTACAAGTAGCAAGTATCTATATGTGTACGTGTACGATTGTTGTGCGCGAAAATCGTCCAAAATGTCACTGGGACGGGAACAGGTGGTTTTTAATAATTTTTTTTTTTTTACCCGCGGCATTAATTATTATTATTTAAATTTCCAGTGTAACGTGCGGGTACGGCGCGCGCACGTGTTGTATTTTTTTGGAAAATTTACATTTTGTTCAACAATATACACCCGGGGAAACATGCATAACGTTAAACGTGTTATACTGCCGTTGACGTCAAATTTTTAATAACTCAAATATCAAAAATACAACGCGAGGTATACACCCGTTGCATCGTGACGCCACCGTCGTCGTATCCACATATAGTACGTGCAAAGTGAAAATGGTGTAAACCACACACCCACACACACACACACACACACACACACACACACACACACACACACACACACACACGTATAAAGCCAGACGGAACTCTGACGGTTAAATATGTACTATCGTGTAGAAATAAATAGACGAATAAAGTTATATTTGTAACGGCACGTGTCAAAAAATCTCATTGAAATGCAAATATTGAAAGCAAATTGGAATCCATTAATATCCGTGTGTACGATGTACACATATATGGTTTACGGTTTTTTTAGTTCAAATTAAAAGATGTTTGCCAAAAATATGGAAAAGGACAGTCGTATACGACTATAGTATACTATAGTTTTCGTTGTCTTAACGCGAGCGTTTTCTAGGTTTTCTGTTTTCAAACGCATTTAATTAGTCCAAGTCGGTCGCAATAGGCGTTTTTCTTACGAACGATTTAGTACGTCGTGTACATATAATGTATAAGACAATACATAAACAATACATTTGGAAATCGTTGGATGGGTACACATGTTCCGACAGAGTGGTCTGCACATTCACCTGATTTAACACTAGGTACTTGAAATGTGCACGCAACTGAAAAATGAACAAATAACGTCAGTTACTTAAAATGAAGTCAAACGACGCTTAGAAACACGGTTACATCATAATGGACAAAACTTCGAACGATGAATGTTTCGTATCGTAAATTATTTAAAATTAAATTAAAAATTCAACTTTAACTGAATTTAAATATCTTTATGATTCCTTCTTCCGTATACCCTGTTTTCGATCATAATGATATAATGAAAAAATACAGACATTTTTAAAAGTTGAGCAGATTTTGTTTTTGTTTTATCTTGAAATTGCTGTTAATCAGTAAAATAGTTTAGCACGTACAAATCTGGCGTTAAAAATACCTGTTGACGTTTAAAAAAAGGCAAATTGTATTGCGCATGTTCACACTGAAATGGTTAGAAATTTTAAAATCATCAAAAAATATGTACTTCAGTATTCTCCATCTCTTACTGAAAATGTCGTTTCAATTCAAGGTCACAAAACAGAAATATTTCGTGTTACCATTTGAGTGAAACTCGCCGTATGTGCAATGAATAACGTTCGATAGCGCACATGTCGCAGTACAAGTGATCGACATAATGTGTAATATTCATTTGGCACTACGACGGGGAAATAAATTCTCGAATATTCATTTTGGAATTTATCAAAACCAAGGACTCTTTAATAATAATCCACTGTAAACACATAAAAATATCGGAACGCGTGTGCGTTAAATTCCACATTTCACCTGGTCGACCACGTGCGTTTATAATGAGTGAGCCCGCAGAGTTCGGTCGGTTTGTAAACATAACACATGCGCTACACATAGACCGTAAAAGATTTAAAAATATTGCAACAATAACACACCGTTTGTTTTGTGCGTCCTAATGCGTGCGTTATGAGTGAACGTTAGATGTATTTACTGATACTTCGGTGTAAACGAAGTTATATTATTCGATCGCGTCCGGGCCGGAAGTGTAGAAACGAATGTAAGCCGGATTCGGATTAAAATCTCGTTCGGCATGCCATTATGTGAAATATTTGTCCAATTGTATTATAATGTAAGTAACAGTATTGATATCGACGTGGAATCGCACGTGACAATGCGATCGAACCGATATAACGATAATATGTGCACATCACAAGGGTGTACGGTCTATTCGGAGTAAAAACGATCGTCGCAGTAATCCGCCGAAGATCTACAAAGGAAAACGATTTATATACGAACGGTGTATGCTTTGGATGTGTTTAATTTAGACCTACACGGATATATATATCCAAATATATATCGAACGTGTATGCATTTGTATAAATTGATTTATTGTGTAAAATATTAATACCTCTATAAACGTATGTTTGTGCGCGACGCGATTAACCGTATACCACGACATAATAATATTCGATTCACGAGAGGAGAGACGTGTCAGTTTGGTCTTTTTTTACCGAAACCGAATGGTAAAATACAATAATACCGTATCGTACGTGTACATTTCGGGGGCGCCCGAAAACGTTTTACGCAGTCGACAATGGATGGCACGCACCACGTGTACGATACTTACGCTGTACGAGATATAATAGGAATTCTTGACGTGCTCATTCCAGTCGTCGTTTGAAATCGGGGGTTCACACAATCCATTTATTATTGTTGTCATTATTGCTATTTGAATAGTCGGCGGCGGACCGTTACGAGCGCACAATTATTACGTTTTATTAATTTCCCGAAATGCTACGCGGACATTGGCGCCAACTCGTGCACGGATGTATTATAATCTAGACGTGGGCACACCACTGCTAGTGGCGTCGTATACGCCACGCAAAGGCTTGACGTACAACAATACAAAAACGAAGTGTTCGTCGGTTGTTGGACACTCTAACCGTCAAACACGCATGTAAAGAAAAACCTAATAATTGGCCCGGACGACTACCTTCTTGAGTGACAAAGAATACGAACTAGCACTGCTTAATAGATAGTCGAAAACAGGTTTTTTTTTTCTAAAAGGCTTACTTTCTCTTACAGCTCTCAAGTTATTTTACACTCTAAACAACTGACAAAGAATAAGATCGAGCACTGGATTGAGGTTTGAAATTCAATATAGTTTTAATACCCTTTTTGTTGATGTACCAACTTTCTCATACGCTCGCACAAGTACGTGAAATAGAAAAATTTACCTTTTACAATTACAATTAAGACCTTTTAGTTAAAGACAACGAAAAATATTATTAGTACAAAAAAATAATGACCGATCACTTCACTCGTAAGTCGGGCTGCGTTCCGTCCTCCACATCGATGGCAGCAGAACGAACAATCATCACGTCTTGCGTTTTATTCTGTTGCAATCTATCTGGTCAGCATTTCCCGAAGTTGGTGTGTGTATACGTATGTGTACGTGTGCGTTTGCTGACAATATATTAATTTTATGTTTGTAATAACAATTAAATTAGGTGTTAGGTATCATCGACATTCTGTGTGATAATACAACAGGGGCGTTACGGTGAACGCGCCTCGGCCTCCTAGCCGAGCAGCCGAAGACAACGGTTTTTGTTTTTGTTTTTTTTCTGGCGGACGGACGTGATTCTCGCGAGAAATCGTTACAGTCCGCACCGCGAGTAATAGCGTTTTACACGGGCATCGCGTACAGGTACAGCACACAACGCGTGTGATACCATACGATAATACTTCGTCGTCCTTTTACGCGTCGCGTGCAAGCACTACGTTGCGGTGTGTCATTGTGCAGCAGGTACGGTGGTGGTACACGTCGGCCCGACCTGGTACTGCGATTCGCCTGTGCGCTGTGTACGAGTGTCGGATTGTACGATTATACGAGTGTCGAGAATCGTTTCCGTCGACGGTTTCCGATGATATATGTACGATTTTCGATACGCTGTACAAACATTAAGTATCGGTACACTGCAGGCAGGTAGGTTGATCACCTAGAGTACCTGTGGTAGTCGCAGTGCGCGTACCCGGCGCACACAATGGTGCGGTACAACGGACAGTGTAATGCACGCGCAGGTACCCACCTGAATTTATTACGAAAAAAGAAACGCATATTTCCGTCCGTACAGCATAATATGTGTGTGTGTGTGTGTGTATGTTTTTTTCCCTTCAAATAAATCGAAAACCCGTGATGATATAATAGACCGCCTCCTATACGTAGGCGATGTACAGTTCGATTTCATTGACTCGCGCGATGCACCTACATATACATGCTGCATGCGACCGTACCTGACAGTATATCTTGTAGGTACGCATAACGTGTACAATACAATGATATAATGTACATAATACATCGACGCGCTTTGTAGTGCTCCGTATACATCGGCGTGTACCTACACACAATGTATACACGTACATTATCTGAAAGCGTTTGCGTGCACAATATTGATTTTACACAACGGCCGAAACGGTCAAGTCCGATTTCGTGCGCGGGGAAGGATCCATCGCTGCGTGTCGCAAAAGTACGCGTAGTCCGCACTCGAATGTAACAATAAGTACGCGGATGGATTGTGCACGCTGTGTGGGTAACATCATCGCACGGAGCGACCTTTTACCTACCTGTAGCAGCAGCGGCAGCAGCAACCCGGCCGACCGGCGGCACACAAAAATGTTGTTGTCTCCGTCATTGACGATATAATACATGAACACGCGTATCGTGTATCTACGAGTACGTATGTGTGTGTGTGTGTGTGTGTACTCAGGTACTTTTACGTGTATAATATGTTGTATTCGAACAGCGTGTGCAGTTGTTTTGTACACACACCGTTCCGGCGCAACTATTATCTCTATACGTCGCCATCGATGTAATTGCATCGTGTATCACGTTAAACGCGTACGTTTTCCTAAGCGAATGCGTTGCACGACGAGGACTAGAAATCCTTTCTCGGCTGCTCGGGAGATGGTTCGAAACCGTCTTCGACGAATACCGTACGTTGACAATACAGTTGGGCAAACGGTTTTCGTACAACAGAGTAGCGACATGCATATTCTTGCTCCGAATGAATATTTCATCCTCGTGCGATTTCGCAGTATTCGGTACGTTTGCTTTGTCCGTCGAAAATATACGGACGTGAATCAATTTGTGACGTGGTAATGAACGTTGTGGAGGAGCAAACGGTGTAGGTACCACTTAATACGATGAATTGTTAGTTAGTGTTAGTGCAGTACATTTAATAAGTAGGTATAACGAGAAAATATGTTATTAAAATAATAAATAAAACGAATAACTAAATATAATCAAAAACATAGTATGTATTACTTGCAGCAATACGTGTGAGTCGTATATCATATACGTATAATGTTTACCCCGAAATCAGCGAGCACTAATAATGAATACGATTAAAAAATCTATGTTCACCGTATCGCAAACACATGGTTCTATAAACACTTTAGCTGTCCAATGTGCAGCAATACGACGTGTTGCCGTTATAACATTATAATATGATAATTGTGGATAACTTGTAATAAATAAAACGCACAGGTACACACGTATACATTTCATATTTATTTGAATTCCAATATTAGACGATAAATAAATGTGCTACGATAAATAGTTGTAACGAAAAATTAATATTCGATGCGATGGTTGTATACATTAACATTTTTAACGTGTACCTATTATTCACATAATAAAAATCGTATATAAAGAATAAATAAACGTCATTGATTTATTCTCTGTTTTCCTATTCCGAATATGTAGTCTCTTATATCGAAATAATTTTTGAATTAAGTCCGTACATATAACTATAATATAATTTACAAAATAATCGCTCGACACACAATATTATTTATGAAAAGTTACAAAAACATTTGTTTATTTAACTGTTGTATATAAATACATATATATATATATACACACACACAAATAAACTCACAGTTTTATAGACGTCTTTTTTTTCTTTTAACGCACGATACCTCATATTATGTTAATTCATGATTATTTATTATAACTAAAAATGTAATACTTTATTAACCATATATGTAGGTATACGTCATACTCTTAAGACGAGTAGGTAATTACTTAAAGAATTTTTAAAACCAGATTCAGAAAAACATAATAAAATTATGTAAATCGATAAAACCAGTAGGGTTGAATAAAATAAGACGATTTTTTCCCATTATATATATATATATATATATGTGTGTGTGTGTGTGTGTGTATGAATATATTGTAGTATATATGCTTTTAAACCATATGACAAAAAGAATAATAAATCCATAGATAAAGTGGTAAACAAACATATATACATATGTGTGATAAACTGATATGTAAAATCGATATTATATGCATTTTAAAACAATATATATTTATAATGAAACGTATACATGGTATGTAGTAGATATATGATAACAGTATATGTATGTACGTATATAACTTATAAGATTAAATAAAATAAAATTATACTCTGTACCACCGTTAATTCGAACCCCCCATGACTCATCTATCGAATTTATTTCGAAAAACACTTTCAAGAGCCATTCGATATATATATATATAAAGCAAAAAGCGTCTATAAGAGAACAAAAATATAAAAATTTTATGTACATTGACGCGCGCCTGTACTTATGCGCATGCACGCGCGCAAACACACACACACACACACTCATATATATATATATATATATATATATATATATATATGTATTACATATACATGATTTAACTACATAATTATATTTGGAAGATATATATTTATATAAGCATGTGGTAGAGCTCGACAGCTGATTTGAATAAGTTCATAAATCACGTTTTATGATCTAGAGAGAAAACAAACAACAAAAAGAAAATAACATAATAATAAAAATATCAATATATATATAAACATATATAAATAAATGAATAAGTCGACAATATTCGATTTTATCGTAATTATGTGGTATTTATATTAAGTAAATATTTGGATTATAACACCATAAACGTGTTCATAAGCAGTGATATACCTACATATTTATATTATATAATGATGGTATAATCCGAAAACACATTTCAAAAACGTTCTTTACATGTACTTGAGAGTGATGTATAAAACGACCTTTTAGAAAAATTAGATTTTTAAAATTTTCCGTAGCAATACGTTTACAATAATATGACGCGTGTGTTGTCGGCAGGTCATTACGCTCGCGAAAAAAAATATGTATACGTAACATATTAACCTACATATACTATTATTATAATTAGTTAAAATCGAATTTATACAATAACAATATTCGGTACAGTAGTTATTCATGCTATATACGCCCCTATGTGTACCTACACAGTATTGTAATGTTCGTACAGAATTGACTGCAGCTGTTACTTTTTCGCGTTGCTATTTGCTAGATGTCGCGTAAACTGATAAAGTTGCAGTATTGACGCGATATCGACGCGGAAGAATTGCACTGCATTTTTGTTGATTTCTATTTCGCAATCAGTTGTACGGTTGTGAATGTTTACGCATCGGTCACTAGAGGATTGTTCGTATCGGTGCTTCCTATAATCGCATGTGTGTCCGAAACCACCTGTAGGTCCGTACACAGACGACCATGAGCGCGCCGCAGCATACGTACGCAAATGCCGTTCGAAAACGCGTCTCTCGGGATTTCTACACGGTAAACTGACGAAAATCTGATACCGAACAGGTGAAGTATAACCTTACTCGATACATACATAATGACCTGCACACGTATTGTCTAATATCCACTCGGTTTTTCACGATAAGTAACATTATGCTGACATCACTGCGGTGTTAAATCGAAAGAGAAAATATGCCTCGATCAAAATGATAAATGTATAGAGACGCGTTGATTGAAAATCTAGCACAGCTTAAAGGAAGTGATACAACAATAATTTAAGCATAAATAAATCAATTAATAAATATTAAGTGGTATATAAATATGTAAACAAATAAACAAATAGTTTATTAATTAATTTACGAGTACTAATCAAATTAAACAATTTCTTTTTATTATTTCATCAAGTATAAATATATTTTACGAGTGACAAAACTATTCAGTGTAAATTGTCAAATGTAAATTAATTGTAGAAGTTCCATTTTTTATTTTTTTATTTTTTTTCTTAAAAGGAAGTACAATATCTGTGATGTATAGCTTTTATTTAATCGCTATTAAATGTGGACTCGAAGTTATTTATTAGAAAATATTTGTAACATTTTCAGTTTTGTGCTACAAATAAATTATTAAAACAATTAATCGAAAAAATAAAAATGATAAATTATGGATACCTGTTCTTTTTTTTTCAAAAAAAAAAAAAAGCTTTTGCTACGAATTTACACTGTAGTTTCTTGTCCCTCGCAACAAGGCGTTTCTACCAGATAATCATTATTCTGCACGTTATTTATTATTGTACTTAGCTGCAGTGTACGTAACCACCGTAGTATTTACTAAAAACTATATGCTGTTGGGGGATTATATTTTATTTTAAACATTTCGATTGACGTTTTATTGTCGTCACGACGTGTTGAGATTTTAGATTGTGTTTTATTGAGGACTGTCAGTGATTCAATAATGCAAACAGTTGACCAAACTATTTTATTTTATATTCATAAATATTTAAATTAAAATGATTATTTAATAAAAATATTCTCAACATCACCTATACAAAGTACGTAATACTATTACAAGTGTACAGTAAATATAATTGAACTAGACAAAATATACATTTTTTTAAAAAAAAAAAATAAATACGATTTTTTATAATACCATTATTTAATCTTTTACATCTTTGTCGATTTCAAATATATTTCATTAAAAGATTGGATAAAAGATATTATTAAACATACGACATTTTTATGGATACCTTGCGTCGTCTGTCCTGAGCCTCGAACAACGCGAATACTGTGTAAGTGCAAGATCGCGAATGAAAAAATAAGCACCGTGATTACACGTTTGAAATTCGAACCGTCGCATATTTAATCGTTTGAAATGTTCACACCAATGACGCCACCACGTCATCAACGTTGGGACCAAGTCGCTACGAGGATACGATCGTTATAGATTCGCATGACCGTATGTAGTACGTGAAACGTACGACGACTAAAAAAATATTAATGCAACGAATTAACCGTAACACCTTTTTACGAACACAGCATACTTACATTTGCAAGTAAAATATAATTTTTCATCAAGCTTCACAGCGAAAACAGCACAATCCAACAGATCACAATAATCCAAAATATAAAAATAAAAAAAAGTTGTGTTGGTTCTTTTTGTTCGTTCGTTTTATCGTGACAGTCCAGAAAGTCGATCATTTTTATGGAATATAATTAATTTAAAGTTATACAACAATACAGTATTATTGCATTATAAATTGAAAAGTTCAACGCGAAGAAACATTCATTAATGTACGTCGGTACACGCTATTGAATATCGACGAAAAAAAAATGAAAAAATAGAAACCGTGTTGAAGTCGAGTGTTTTTAAATATATTGACCCACCGAGTACCATCATGAAAAGTACAGTAACAGAAAAAGTCACAAAATATTTAAACACCTCGTCCTTAAGTTGTCAGCTTTGTACCGAGTAATGGAAGCTCGAAAACGTTTGTGATTCGTCCTGAATGATTAAAACAATAGTATACAATTCACAACTACCAACAATAACGCATTCGTTCGTATCGTTAGAGCAGCTAGGTCATCTATTATTCATTTTTTTCTTAAATTGTTTTAATCATTTTACGGACATCTACGTGTCGACGGAATACGAAGGACAAACATTTTTCATACAGTCCGTGAATCGTTAAAATATTAACCATCAACGGACACATCGTACGCATTGTAAAACGGTTTTGTGAAAATTAAAACAATTTTCATGATTGAACCACCGTGGATTTTCCCCAACTTAAACTGCGGCTCGCGCACGCAGCGTATACCTGGTATAAAGCGCGCGCGCACGCGAGAAAGAGACACGGCGACAGAGAGAGAGACGGTGCGTGAGAGAGTGATGGGAATAGCGAGCGGAGAGGACGAAGGAGAAGCCACGGTCACCGCCGCTGTCGACGCGACCGACCGACCGACGACTGGCGCGCGCATCGGCCGCACTCGCCCGCCGACAACGTACGCACCGACCGACGGCCCCGCGCGCCATCCCATTGGTCGAGACGTTGCGCGGTAGGCGGCGCCCCGGTGGCCGCGAGGCGCACGCTACCCGGTCCGTCTACCCGCTGCGTCAGTCACGCCGTAGAGCCACTCGGCGTTCAACAACCCGCTGCGAGCACCCCGGACGACGTTAACCGTATACGACTGTACGCCCGACCGACCGACCGACCGAGCTCTCTTCCGTGCGTCGCCGATAGATTGAAAAATATATGTATATTTATTTTTTTCTCGTCCCCCTCACCGCCGACTATAAGACAGTGTGATTTTTATTGAAATTTCTTTTAATTTAATTTTTATTCTTTTATTTTTACCTTTTTTGTAGACGTGTTTTCGCGTGTGTCCAAGTGCGAATATTTAAATGTTTTCCGCGTAAAAATGACCGTACGCTCCGTAACGTCGTGTGCTGTTCGCCGGATTTTCGTCGCTACGTAGCACAGTGTTTGGAATATCGCGCGCCGAAAACGTTTTTCGCCCGTCTCATTATCGCCGCCAACGATCGCGGTCATAACTCGCGCGTATCCTACTGAACCTACTGCAACGTAATACTAATTCGTAACATTATCGTAACGTTTTGAACAGCAGACGTGACACTGACACACACTCGCTCACTCGCGTCCTATACAGGGTGTGACGCGCGTAAATGACGACCGCGTTATGTTAAACCCGTTTATGGACAACGCGCCTTTGGCCAACGGCATGGGCGTCAAGGTCGAGGACGATTACATGGGTTCGCCGCAGGATCAGTACCATCACATGCACGGATATGGGCAGCCACCACCGCCGTTGGCGCCTCCACCGCATCACCCCGGTTACCCGGGGCCCAGGGACTTTTTGCAGATCCGCAGGGACGTGGACTACCACCACCACGGCCATCATCACCAGCACGGCGCCGGCGAGCACCATCTCGGCGGCTTGTACCCCGGCGTGCACCACGACCTGCAGCCGCATCATCACCACCATCACCATCACGGTCAGGTGTACCCGCCGCCGCCCCAGCCACCGATATCGGCCGCATCTATCGGATCCGTGCACCGGCACAACGACTACAGCGGTAGTGGTGGCGCGCAGGACCCGTACGGCGCGGCTGGAACCGGCGGCAATCACGGTGCGACCGGCGCCGGTGGCGGCGGTGCGTTTTACCGGTACATGCGGCACGGAGTGCCCGTGTCGGCCGCCGCGGCCGCAGTCGCGGCCACCGCGCTCAAGGACATGTCCTGCCTGTGGATCGACAAGCCGGGGCCGCCGATGCGCACGTGCGGCAAAATGTTCGGCTCGATGCAGGACATCGTGTCGCATATCACGGTCGAGCATGTCGGAGGACCCGAGTGCACGACGCACGCATGCTTCTGGCACGGTTGCGAGCGCAAGGGCCGTCCGTTCAAGGCCAAGTATAAGCTGGTCAACCACATCAGGGTGCACACCGGCGAGAAACCGTTCCCGTGCCCGTTCCAGGGATGCGGAAAAGTGTTCGCCCGGTCCGAGAATCTTAAAATCCACAAACGAACTCATACAGGTACGTGCCCGCACCGCGGTGAACTTGACATAGTTATATAATAAGACCTATGAGGGCGTGCATTTGCACGGTGTGCACAGCGTAGTTCGAATGAACCCGTTCAAAACTGACCGATTAGTGTTTTAATAGAATTTGAGTAACAAAATATTCACTACGCAGTGGAAATCGGTACAGATTTCATTTACTCTGGATCCGTAGATTCAGTTGGACGCGATTATCTAAATTATTTAATGGTATACGAAATGTCGTATTCAGTGCATAATACAGATGAATGACGAATAGTTTGCGGGTTTTCTGGCGTTCTGGACTGATGAACTCGTTACATGATCTATTATGCATGCACAACATAGGCATTATTTGTATATTAATTCGCCACTGCCATATAGTTATAGTGAGCATATAGTTTCGGTGTTTAATTGTTGTTCTACAATTCCAGGGGCGATTGTCTCCCATGCTTTTCGCGATTGTTTCCTATCGGGTCATATTTGCACTAAAATTAAAAAAAATCGCACAGATTATTTTTTCAAATCATTAGAATTAAAAAAAATATTAATGAACAAATATTTTATAAAATATAAAATTAGAAACACTTTAGTTTTTGAATTTTTTCTTATTTATCGAGTGTTATCATATTATGCTGGTGTTTATTAGTTAATTCATCTCTTTCAATAATTACCTAAAGCACATTTTTGAGTTTATAGTTGATGTTTGTGGTTTAATTGTAATTCACTGTAATTACGAAAAATGTATAACTATTAAGCCTATAGTTATATGTGTTCACTAATATCAAAACACATTGAGGCTATTGCTATACGATGACTTGAATGTTTTCGCTTTATTATTAAAATGTTTTTCATTAATAGCTTTTATATATAGTGATTAAAAACATATGGGAAGTTATCATTTCTCAAACGAGTTACTGCACTTCTTTTAAACTACGGTAGATTTTTATCTTTGGAATGTACATTCATAAATACTTAAAATTATCGATAATGATAATAAACAATTAGTATACGACAATATAACTACAGTATGTCCACAATTTCTTCTCTGTCTCAGCTATTTTTATTTATGCCATTATTATCTACTTATGCAGAATGATATTTTTGATGCTAAATATTAGTTTTCTCTGTCAGTTAATGTTTTTGAAAAAATGAGTTATCGGATACCGGCAACAGATAAAACGTAATACTAAAATTAGTAAAAAATACTAAATCCATCTTAAATTCGATGTACATATGAGCCATCATTTGTTTCAGCAAGTATACTCGTACCAAAACGTAAACATATATAAATGTATATAAACGGTTGGTGAAATTTATTCATATTTTTATAACATAAATTCGCATAATAAGCAATACCATAACACGACATTCTGAATATTTCAAGGTTTTAAATTATATTTCGGAAGTATTAATTATAGTAATAAATATTCGTTTAGAGAAATATTGGTACTGGTTTGTTATAGCCCCGCCACTCAATTTTGTTATCGCCCCGTCATCCATTAATCTAATAACTCGATAATAATGATTACCGATACTTTTAAATAATTCGACGGAAAATACGTACCATCACTATTAGGTACCTAATTATCAACAATATAATACGTAATATAATAAACTGATATACCCATCGAACAACGCAGTATGTGTATGTCCATCGTTTGTTCGTGTTTCAAAATAAATGTTAAAGATTTGTTAACACAAGTGCTCGATATGAATGCTGGAATTCAATGTCTTCAGTCCAAAAATGTTATGGAAATGACAAATATATAATACGAAACCATAAACATTTTTATACCTTTTTTAACAATATTGTGCATTGATGTATTTATTATTTTATTAATGACGGGGCTATAACGAACTAGTACCGAAATATCTAGTTATTTAAACATTTACAAAAAAAAAAAATAAAAACATAAAAAATATCCTCTGATTAAATACACATTTTAAAACAAAATATTAATAACATAAGCATGGTTTCGTTCAAAAGATCCCTGTGTCAGATAAGAGTTATACAACTATATACAATATAGTATAATAATATTAATCATACGTTATAAAAATATTTAATTGTACCCATTTTAGGCTTTTCTCCGTCGATTAAAATGACCGATGAAAAATAATTAAAAAATAATTTATAATTCAATGTTTGAACGACCGTGTATATAACACATATAACTTATATCTTCGAATGCAAAAATTCGTATTGAAAATCAAGTATAATGTAACAAATTTTATTGTTGTTTTTGAAAATACAATTATCATTCCATTTGGTTAAATATTCTGTACGATAACTATATATATGTTTCGAAACCATTACGAAACAAAATAATAACACGACAATATTTCATAAACGCCTTTTGGAATCGTAAAAAAAAAATAATAATAATAATAATAAAAAAAAAAAGACAAACGAAATCCAATGTTCATTTTTTATTGTTTAATGCGCGTATATACGGGTAAATAAAATATAATAACCGACTGGTTAGGGTGGTTTCATCTCAAGCACCTCTATTGTGACCCACCCTTTTTTTTTCCTTTTTCGGACGGCGACGGCGTCGACGACGACTACTCATTTTCTCTATCTGTCTCTGCAATGTCCCGCGATCCTTTTTTTCTTTCTCTTTTTTTTTTTCGTTTTCACATTTATATATTGTATAATATTGTTATTTATTTGGACAGAATTTTTTTGAAATCCGACAAGTGTCAAGCGATCGATAACTCACGTCGATCGCGCAACCTCCCTACACTACTCCGTCGAAACGACCGCGCCAACCCTTATTGTGCCGCGGGAAAACCCAGATCAAACGCCTCTGCGGTATAAATGATCATATTATTAAACACACGATTTCAATACGCCACGTCCGAATGTGAACTGCGCGTTATTTTCATTTTTTTTATTTCATCTCTTATAATATTATCGTTGCCGCACTCGGCTGTCGTATATTGTGCTGCGTTTGTGCACGTACAACGAAATGTGATTTTCAAAATGGCGCGCGCGTACACGCGGCTTATTATGCGTACTTCGTACACGTAGTGCTTCGATTCGCGGGCGGCGGCGGCGGCGTTAGGAAACATAACGATATTATTAATCGATTTATATAGAGCCGATTTCACGTCTATTCATGTATGAAAGTGTACGTTACACCAGTTACAATAATAACATGCTACCGAGATCATAGGTCGCGTTCGTGTAGCGTGTTCGGAAATCGACCACGATGCCTCGCGGGGACCTCGCTCGTATGGGTTATTATTATGTATTCGTGTACGTGCGCACATATCGTAAGACGCGCGTTGGACACGAAGCGACTGCGGTACATCTGCAGCAACGGCACGACGCCCCCGCCCCATCTGCATCGCGCCCGTTTTCGCGTTGCAGCATTTGTTTCCGTTACGCGTCGGTGTCACGGACGAATTTCCCTGCAGCGATTTTTCGACCGCGAAATCTAGTGTAACGTGGTCGGGGGTGACCAGTTAGATATATGATATTCAGGGAGGGTTTTCTGGTCCCTTTGAATATATTTAACCGTAGCTTTGGGAGCAGAAAGTCAGGATCTTAATATTAAAAATAAATGTAGATTGGTTCAGATAATACGATGGAAAATTCACACGCATGCGTGCGTACGTACGTTTTCGTCCTGAACATTCGTCCCGTTCCCATCGTAATGCTCGTAATCGCATGATAATTTACGACGATCCCACGATACTCTTCGCGCTCACTGATATCTGTTTGCCTATACAAATCGACGTTTACATTACAATATTGTGCGTACGATTACGTAAAAATGTACCGTTCAGTTGCCCTTTGCGTTTCGCAAACGTATATACCCTGTTGGTGCACGTAGAAAAAAAAAAAATGTTATTTAACCTAGGTACGCAGTGTAACCAATGGCGAGAAACAGATTTGAATTGTACACCTCTCAATGCGCACTCGAAAAGAAAACATTATTGTATTACAGATTATAAATAATCTCATACATTTAAATAAATTATACGCAATAAAAAAAAAATTAGAATAACAAACACGAGTATAGTAATACATCATTAATTATGTTCCAATAACAACGCGATGCGAATTCATAACGAAATTCGTGTACGAAAATATATTATTAACATTTGTTCATATCGAGGTACAATTTGTTATTTAAAAATATCTACCTTGTTAGAAACCGCTTTGCATGCGGTTGATTGACGTTCGAAAAATTATTATTAACTTTGATGTTAGTCGTACTACTACAGTATTATGATAAGTCGTTCGAACTTATAGGAGTTAATTTTTTTTCTTTTCTTAGATTTTACCGATTTAGTCATTTAGACTTGGTCCATGAAGTTGTACGTGTATTTTTATCTGTCTAGTATACCTACCATTGGTATCATGCCAAAAAACCGTTTTATTGTACAACGGGGCATAATATTACACATTACATAATTAATAACGCATCGACGTATATACAGCATACGTTTCGTTATTACATCACATAATAATCCATTAATTGTACAAGAAAAGGATATAACATGTCGTATCAATTATTGTATTCTTTTTTTTCCTCATATGACAAAAATAATTTTAATTTTATATTTTCTCGAAAAACACAACTCTGTAAGAAATAAAAATATGCGTACCGTATTTAGGAAATGTACGAACACGTTATAATAACAATTTTAAAACTTGCTAACATTTTGAGTAACTAATTTCATGTATACGCTGAAACACATAGAGTGTAATCTTAAAAATGTTAAACGCGTATTTATGACGCACCGCCGTGAACGAGTACAATATATTTAGTTGTCTAGAAGTAAAAAACGAGAAGTCCGTCGTAAACAATAAAAAATTAATACAATTAAAACAAAATAATGTATATAGTCTCAGAACAGAGTGATGTGCACGTCAGACTTTTTTCCGGCACGCTGCAAAACTTATGCAGGAATGAGCGGGGGAGTTGTACAATTAATACCGGAAACATCGGACGGCGTACATTACTTAATATATTATAATTTATACATTTGGATTTGAGGTATTTTTTTGCAGATGAGATTTATGTTGTGAATTTGATCAGCACTACAAATATTGCGGCCGAGTGATTATTCGCGCGCGTTTCCTCCGGAGTGCGTACGATAATAATTATCATATGTTTAAGAGAAACATATGACACACACACACACACACACACATACACTATTATTATAGGCATATTTTTATGTATATATTTGTAATTGTTGTTGTATTATGTGCATACAGATATTAGTGTTAGGGCAAAAGGGTGTCGCGGGGAGATATGTCATTATTTTAATATTTTATCGAACGAGGACATCTGGAACGGGTTTATTTTTTGTGTATTTTTTTTTTTTTAAGGTTGTTCTATAAACAAAATAAATTACACGTTCGCGCATTATGAATGGTACGGGAGAAAAAAAAGAGATGGAAATAAACTGGTTCTCGCCGAGCATAAATTTCGAAAACCGTTCTCCTACTCCGAGATTGGTAGAAAAATATTATAATGGCCCGATATTATAATAACCCGTACTGCTTGGCCATAAATTTCGTGTTTTTATGTACCTCGGAAAGTTTCCAGCCTGTTTTAACACATACGACCACAACATTCTGTATACACACTTTTATATGTATATATATATATATATAATACACTCAATCATTATATACTGTACCTATATAAATGTAACTATACAGAAATATATCCACGCGAGCGGGCGCGCGAGTATAATAATAATACTAATAATAATAATAATAATAATAATAATAATAATAATAATAATAATAATAATAGTAATAATAGTAAGAATAATAAGAAGAAGAATAAATGATGACGTCCGCTGATCAAGACGTCCGCACGTATATGAGCCGAACTCGATTTTCAGCCGTCGTCTAATACCGCTGCGAAGAGCGACTAATTAAAAAAAAAAAAAAAAAATTATATACTGGATTAGATGAAAAAATGTAAAATATTATTGTAGTTTATGTACACTTTATGTATGAGAGAAGCGCGATAAAAACATCACATCACGCCAGAGCGTGTTATAAAAATGTAGGCATATTTTCGTACGCTCGAATAAAAACACGCGGACCTATGCACGTGCTCAGAACTAGTAAAAAATGTGTACTATGTAAGCGTGTGCGCAACGGTCTAAACACGTAATTTTATAATATTATCGTGATATCGTAGAGATCTTATCGAAAGTCCAGTGGTACCGTAGGCGCACGCGTCGGTAATAAAAATAATAATGACGCGCAGCCCGTTAAAAAAACGTTATTAAAACGTCGAAAAACATTCTTGAATCTCAAACGCGTCCATGATTGAAAACACGGGTATTGTTTAATTGTTCTTTATTAAGTGATAATCGATGGGTGGTTTTGAATGCGAAATACGCATACACACTTTAGTGTCAAGCGACTGACGATATTAGTTGATAAAAATAAGAAATAATGTAAAATACAAATCTACCGAATAAATCGGACGAAAATCGTAGGTATTGTACAGGCCTTAAATTATTTCCGCGGAAACACAATATTAATTAATCCGATTGCTCATAGTCTTGAGTGTAGGGTGGGGAGGGGTGAGCTTTAAGATTGTCGTTCTTTAATAATGTACGGATAGTAGGTACCTATTTAGTCGATCAACCTACTCGGCGCGTCAAGCAGAAAACTACAATCGTTTGTACGCGCATTTCGACGCGCGCAGGTTAATTGTGCACAGCTCGCGAGCAGTTTATCGATAATTAATGAATAATCTAATAATAAAATGATAAATAATCAATAATTCAATAATAATCTATTAATAAATAATAATAATTAATGATCACGTGTACGCGATCGTATCTGAATTCGCAATGGTACGCTGAAAACAGCTCGTCGCGTTCGTCCGCGGCCCTTTTAAGGACGTAAAACGTTTATTCATCCGGTAAATGTTCGGTTCGCGTATTTACTACGTAAATTAACAGTGGCGACGAACCTCATGTGATTATCGGATCGATAGACCGATCGTTCGCAGTTCACGGTGTATACGAGTACGTTAAGCTTTTTACGCTCTATACAGTATGCACATTATGGCGCTCGTTATGTACTATTAGGTGCGTGTACTCGTCTTGTGGTAGCGGTCGGTAAAAATAAAAACTATACACTAGGGCACGCGCTTGCGTATCACATTGTTGTATCGTGTATTACGAGCACTGCAGTTTGAGTTTGTATATTTATTGCGGTCCAGACGTAGGCCTTACCTAGTGCGTGTTCCATATATTATTATAATCTGTTATTCAAACGTACATATAATATAATAACGTGTATATAAGTGTATATATATATATGTATGTATATATGTATGTATGTATGTATGCATATGTAAACCGTGTTGCGGTCGTCTCATTAATTATAATAACGTTGCGGTCGCGCAAAGAAAAAAAAGCCGCGACCGAACAGTATTGTACGTATACGTTGTACGTATTTAGTGTAATATATAAACTCGCTGAAATGTACCAATATACATAGATTGCATTTTCGGCTCTGTCGGCAACCCCAGAACGTTCGTCCCCTCTTCGCCTTGCTATCCGCGTCCGTAACCCAATCGGCATGGTTTCGAGAATTTTTTATTTTATTTTTTTTATTTTTCCCCTCCCGTCAATAATCCTTCGGGGAAGTCGGCCGCAGAAAAAACATGGCCGATAATTTTCGAACGAGTATTAAAAAATACCACGTGCATTTAAACTGTGTATATCGTACGCGAAATGACGACCAGATGAGAGAGCGAGGTGCATGCACCCCATCACGCGCGCCCGAGTACGCGTCCGCGGGAACGGGTTGAACAGACAATCACAATACCCATTCGCGTATTATAGGAGTGTGTGTGTGTGTGTCCATGTGACAATATATATTATATTATAATGTATATACATACGCTCATACTTACATGGATATATGTATATTTATAACGGTGGTAGGGGAAAACGTTATTTAACGCAGTCCAGGGAAGTAGTGCGCGATGGCAAAGGGCCGGCGGCGGCATTAAGAATTACTAATGAGACGGAAACGGTGGCGGCTGCTGCTGCTCCACGCGGAGGGTTTGCCCTATATACGTGTTTGTGTATGTGTGTGTATGTGTGTTATAGTGTTATAGTGTTATATACTGCTAAAGAGAGACGAGCGCGGTGTATACCAATACCGTAGTGTAACAACCGCGAATTACGCCCCTGGTCCATGGACCCTCGGTATACGTCGCGCATATATAATTTATTTGTATATAGGTTATACATTCATAATAATAATATACACGTCTCGCACCCACTGCACTACTACCTATATACACTACTCCATGACGCAGGATATACCCACCGACGCTTTTCGTTTGTGTCCTTTCGCGACTACATATACACACATATACACGTGAACATTGTCCCTCTCGCTCTCTCCGCTGCACCAGCGTTTATTAACGGTCGAACATTATTATATTTCGATAACCGCGACGTATATTATTTATATATATATATATAGATAATATGAAGCAACGTCCTCCCAGTATTAAGTCCCTCGGCTTACGGATGCCCTGTATACTAACCGTTTCGTCCTGTGCTGTTGCGGTAGCAGGTAAAGGACGACCGACAATATTCCTGCACGTGGACCTAAACGTGTATATTTCTAATAGTATCGCGTCGTTTGCGCACGCAATATATACGTATAGAAACTTATTACACATTAATATAATGCTCTATATAGCTATGTAGGGATGCGTGAGATATTCTCTAAAATCCTTCGTATAGTAAGTGACATATATATATCGCTTAAAATCAGCTTATAGGTTTTGTTTTTTCCTTAGGTACTTACATCAAAACATCACCTACATACCTTCTGAAAATACGTTACAACGGTATCAAAAATCGTACTGCATGTTTATCGCGCCCTTTGTGCTAGCTACATTCGTTGTTCCAGTAAAATGCTACTCGAACATATCTAATGCGAAATTGGTTTTGATTTTATTATTTTAAAATTATTGCCCCAGCGCGTACTAGTTAATTTAATAGCGTACCACTTTGTTTAACTCGATATAGAATATTCTAAGGGTACGGAGATATAGCATAATTAATTGCATTCATAATTTAATTTTAGTAAAACACATAGTTCCAGGAATTAGGCTATTATCATTATGTCCTTAGAGTGATTTTTAAACTATCATAAGCTGACATGGTGCTATTTTTACGTATATATATGTACCCTGCGTATACATATACATATCACATATTTTAATACCGTTTGAAAATAAAACTTGAGTCTATAATGTAATCACTTTTATTAATATTGTAAAATTGGATACAATACATTATATTATACGCATATGACTTAATTCAATGTATTTAGTCTTCGTTGAATAAGGTAATAAAAGTCATGAAAATTAAGTATTTTTCGTAATCTACTCGTATGTATATCATTAATCCTAATTATTGGTAATGGAAACGACGGTTGAATTTTAAACGAGAACTATAAAATAAATTAAAAACACTGTAGCCGAGCCACTAAAATGGCATAACAAAGTGGATTCAATTGAGTTATCAAAAATCCGAGTGATCAACTTTAATTAATACTAAAATCTTAAAATGCATTCGAAAAGACATATATTTTTTTTCTGCTTAATTTTAATAGGAATCTTTAAATATCTGTCATTGAAATTATGATACGAAGATAATAAATTATAATTTAATCTACCATTTTCATTACCATATAATTTCGTTTAACTTCTGGTCTTTTCCTTGCAGAATGAATCCATTAAACTAGATATTTTATAGTATTTCTTTATTTTGCTTCCTAGTTTAATGGCTATTTCTATTTACCTTCTTGTACACTAATTTATTGAAATTGTTTTTTAATAATGTGAAGAATATTCTGATTCCCAACTGAATAATTACTATACGAGTAAATTTTCTACGATTTGAAGAAGCCCTAAAGTTGTTATAAGACACCACGGGATGGTATATGTATACAATGGAGATTTTCAATGATCCCGCGCGATCGGCAGAATTAACATTGCGATAAAAAATTATTACCTGATTTATGGGAGTAAGTTCTCGGTGAAAATGAATAATCGACGAGGTGGCCGTTGTATCTTAATTGTATACAAAAGGGAAAAAATGTAAAAAAAAAAAATAAAACATTAGACAGAAGAATATATTATAGATATAGGATCGGGTGCGTGAAGAAGGGGTTAAACTCGGTTTCCTTACGCATACGTGGCGTTTTAATATATGTATATGTGTATATTATGTATATACTCATATATACACGATGCGTGTACGAGATCATATTTAATTGCTGTGTGTATGTAATTTGTCGCGATCGAGATGATTATACAGCTTGCCGGCTGCTGAAGCAGGCCACGTGGCGCGGTGCGAGGAACTTTGACAGGCTCGGTTCATTAGCTGCTACGTGCGTTTATATAAACACGCTTAACGATACAATAAGTATATATATATATATATATATATATATATATATATTTATTTATTTACCGAATACCACGTATCGACCGGGGTTACCGCGTACACCCATATACAATTTATTAGGTATATCTCGGGTACATTATAAATATGTATAATACTATCATGTACTACTATCATGCGTAGTCAGTGAGCGTGTATCGCGGGTATCGTCATCATCGTCGTCGTCGTCGTCGTGGTCGTCTACAATCATTTGCATACAAGACAATCCCGTGAGCGCGTTGTGTGTAGATAGATAGATTTAAAAAACGAGATATACCGCCGCGCGACCGTAGCCGCCGCCACCCCGAAAACCGCATTCCACAGTTGATGACTTCTGATCTCCCGAAACTGGACGGGCCCGAGTCAGACGTGTATATACATGCATACACACACACACACACACACACATATACATACATACGCGCAGGTACTCAGGTATTATAGATGTATACCTATGTATGTGCGCATAGACTTACATTATATACTCTTATAACAACGATGTAATATACACGCGTACGTTATCCGGATGGACGCGTGCGACCGCACACACACACGCACACACGCACTTACACACATATACACACTAACGCGTGCATGTATGCACTTGTATATTTGTCACGGGAAACGTTTAAAATCTAATCTAAATGAAATCTAAAGGATTTAACGAGCCACTAGGTATTGTGTTTCGAAACGATATATATACTCGTATATACATGTGTATATATATATATATACTTTTTTCCTCTGCCTCTTCTGCTTTTATTTCTTGACGAATCTCGACGATACATATTTGTGTATAAATATATTGTATTATGTATATACACGTACACGCGCTTGAAATGTCATATTATTAATATAGTATTATTGTTATTATCATGCTGCAGTAATATACGTGTGTAATAAATGTATAAATAATAATAATAATAATAATAATAGTAATGATAGTATAATAATAACGTATTGCAACTCCGGTATTTTAATATTTTGACAATGAAAATTCGCGTGTGCCGTTATGACTGTTAGATTTAGCATTCGATTTGGCAATAACCTCGCGCGCGGTGCAGCGGACGAGTAATATAATACCCAGTTTTCTTCTTCTCCTAATTGTTTGGTTTGGGGTCGGCCCAGTGACATAATACCCCATAACGATCAATAAAATCAATAGACTGCGGAATAGTAAATATATATATAAAATGTGTTATAATATATATTATTCACAATCTGTAAGTCCTATATATTTGGGACGGAAATACGGACGATTCGATTAAATTAATAACAGTGATCCGATACGCGCAAGTACCAAAACGCACAATAAACGAACGATAATTATGGTATAATTTGACCTTTTTTTTTTATACAAAAATTTATCCAATTGTAGTTCGTACATTTTTATAAATTATCATAAACAATGTGGGTCAGTGTTGGTGCAGTAGTGCGTGACATCACGTTGATACCACCCCCTTCCTTCGCATATACTCGACATCGCGTGTTTAAACCAGTGGGAGGTACTTGTGAAAAAAAAAAAAAAGAGTATTTTCGTTCGGACAATGATAATTTGTCTGATCTAATATTATATATTATATTTCCCTGTGACAGATGGTGTATAGCAGCCATGTTAGCGCAGTGATCATCCATTGGCTGTACACACACTGTAACTGTTTCCCCGCGGCCACCCTTTTATCGATCCACTCACTCGTTCCCCTCTTCATATATAATCGTGTTTTCATCCTCCCCTTCCGCAAACAACCATCCCATCCCATCCCCCTCCCTAGGAAGTCGTCGTCATTCCCCTCCTCGTACTTATGATCACACGCTTGCACACGCACATACACGGACACGCACACATACACACACATATATATATATAATATGTAATAATCGTAAGGAGAAAAAACGTATACGCGAACGATACGTGAAAAAAAAAACGCACGGGACAAAAGACCCTCTGGTAATCCGAATACGTCCGCTACATCCCTTCGCTGGATCACGCGCGCGCACATATCCATCCGTTTATACTGTATTCATATATTACCCTCGCATACACACACACACGCAAACGCGAACGCTCGTCCTCCTGTCAACGACGGTTGAAAGCTTAATCAGACCCGCGCTCTTCGCGTATTTTATACGTACGAGTACATATTAATAATGACGAACTTTTTAACGACATTGTATTATGTCGAACAAAAATCCGGTAGCGCATTCGAGAAACCATCGGGGACAATTGCAGCCTCTTTCACAAACTCAAGTCGAGATGTACAATGTACGTTTAGGCATATACGAACGTTTGGTTTTGAACTCGTATTTAAAGTACCTGAGTGGTTGTGTGTTTAATGTCGAAATCTCTACAAAAAATCACAAACGCGCCGGCGCTAATTCGACGCGACAGGCTTCCGGATTTTCGAAAAACACAGTGGATATTAATTACGTATTATCGTATTATACGCATTATATATATACGTATTAATCCGCTGGCGGAACGATGATGAGATATAACGCGGTTCACGTGATAATTAGGGGGCGTGCGGCGTGGTACGGCGTGTAACGGGGATTTTCTTATTTTCACCCCTTGGCAGTATTTTGTCAGCTTCACTGATCCCGTACAAAAGCCTTTAAATCCCAGTTTTCAGTATTAAATCGGGCTTATACATACTGGAGTACACACACACGCGCTCGCATATAATATATAATAATATACTGTTGTCGCTTCTGGAGCCTACTGTTGCCAAAAATATAGGTATAGGGCCCCGGTGGGACGATGGCGACGACGACAATAATAATAATGGACCCGCGATTTTACGGTCGTGAGAATCGCGAAAACTAAACGCACATATATTATATTATATTATACATATATACATAAAGACACTGTATACACGACGTCGTTGTCGTGAAAAGATGTTGTATTGCACTTCTTGCAACTGCTGCCGCGTGAACATTCTCACTCCTGTACACGTACACACACACTTGCGCGCATGCGAATCGTATATAAATATATGCCTGCTCACGAGGTGCGTATATCATTCCGATTTGGTTAGTTTTGCACTGCTGTCCGTCACACGTCCCGAAGGTTAACGAACGCGCAATGACCGACAAAATGGAAAACGAATGGATGAGATTCGATTGCTGAGATCGTATACACACGTGAAAAATCGTATGATCTTCGCGGAAAAATGAATCCACCGAAACCAATCACAGAACGACCTTGAGAATCGTCCGCTATTTGGGATCGCGCACATTTTTTTGTTGTTGTACCGATATGATACCTATAATTGTATATCGATACGCAAAATCTGCGCTTTCCATAGCGTATGCCGCGGTTAGGCTTAGAGGGTTTCTGCGAAGAGTTGAACTTTATTGTAGTTTTTAAAAGTCTCGAAGAACTTGGTTTTGGTAAACGGACAATTTTTATTCACACGGTCGTGTCCCGTGATTCGCAACGATTTTGTAATAATTTGACGCGAAAAACGTTTGAGAACCACTGATGTTCACGCGTAACATCCTTCGCGGATTATTCGATGAAAATTACGCACCCTGCGTGCCGTCGAATGCTAATTGTAAACGCGTAGGCGATATTTTCGAATGCACGAACGTGTTTTGCTGCACGTACCTAAATAATAATTCATAATAATAGTATTATACTCTTACGTTTATTTATATATGCGCGCGAGGCAAGTACGGAAATATGATTATTATTATTATTATTGTTGTTGCACGCGTATACGCAAGTCAAACGAATGAATAGCGAGTGGTTTTATTTTTTTATTGTTCGTTTAATAATTAAGTGCAACCGCCGTGTGCGCGCGTTTCGATAGCACGCACGTGAGACGACCTCCACGCGTTCCCAATCGGCATGCGCGGTTTTACATTCAACCTGTCCTGACCGAACAGCGCTCTTGAATATATTCTAGTATTAATTATTACTCGAAAATAATAATAATAACAGTGAATAAATCATCGTCCGAGACTATGACGACGAATGTATTATATCACGTGATTTCATCGAAAAATGTGAGGCGCGTTTCATTGAACTTAAATGATATTTTTATTGTGTGCGCTTGGTGTGCGCACCAACGTGTGTGGACGATTTTCAGATTTTATCGATGCACATTTAGAATACATGCGGTTCCCACCACCTACGAGTACGTATTTGAAAAAATAAAAATGCTCGTTAAAATAAAATAGCGCATTTCGTTTTATACTATTACTGTAGTCGTACACGCAGTTAATTTGAAATACAAACGACTTGTTTTACGATGTTTTATTCTCCGGCTCGGTAAACGATCGAGGTATATTATACACTTTAACGCATAAATATTAATTATGGTAGATTAATGAATGTAAACGTTAAACGCCGCCGTGTATATCATAAACAAAAATGGCGGTGCACAGTATAATAATGTAATATATAGCGGCGTTGAAACGGTATAACTTTTGCCGGCGTTTGCTTTTTGTATTTTCAAAAGCACTTGAAATTATACGGAAAAGCGTAATAAATAAACAAACGAAAAACAGGGGAGGAAGAGACTAATAACGACGTTCGAAAACGACACTCGAGTTCCGTGTACATACGACGACGGGAATTCGCGCAACCACTTGGACGCGTGCGGTTAATGTATAATAATATTACATAAAGTTGTAAACGTCTCCGGAGCGCATACCATTATGTGCACGCACAAAAAGTCGGCGACGACTGCTCGAGTATGTACATAAATAGGTATATAATACAACGCGACTACCTTCGGTACCCCGACCTCCGCCGCCGCCGCCGCCCCCTCTTTCCGGCCCAATTCACAGTCATTAGCTGTGTGTATACCTGTGTATATACTGAGGGAGAAAAATCGAGTCGAGGGGTTTCCTGTAAATATTTACAGAGAGCTGCGCGAGTGTTTCGCACCCGACACCCGACGACCGAACGAGTACTACACTACTATGTTGTGCGCGCATAAATATTATACGGTCGTGTGTGTACGGAGTGCGTGTACAGCGGTGGTAAATCCGTCTTTTGTCGACGAAAAATACACACTTGGCCAGTCAAGAGAGCCTTCACACGCACGCACACACGCTGCACTCGGATCACAATGAAGTGCCAAGTGACCGATTCCGCGCACTGTATTTCTTTCCATCCCGGTGAATATATTTGTACCTACGTACATAATAATATGCGCGAGCTGCTGCATTATTATTATCATCGTTATTATTGCTGTTGTGCGGCTGCGGCTTCTTTGTGGTGACTGGGCGCGCGGACAGTGGACCGGAGCGGCCGGGTGCGTTTAAAAAATAATAACAACAATAATATTATATTATAAAGGTCGGGCCGAGGGCGCACGGTACACGCGGGATTATCGGGAGAACCACGGGTAGGTATTTACGGTGGCGTGTACGGGTCGGTTCGTCGTCGTCGTAGTCGTCGGCCGATGCAGACGTTCGGTCGCCGCGATCCGGAGAAAGAGTTGACGACGCGTCGCGCACACCCTTTCGCGGCTTTCCGGGAACCGAACAACACGCTGCACGACAAATATCGTGTACGCGCTGAACGCGAACGTGTAATCCCGGTGTAACAATACGGTGCGTCCCGTTCCCACTGCAGTGTTTCCAGTCATTTTATTCTTTTCCGCGTTTAGCCGATTGTTGTTGTCGCGGCACCGACTACCGCAGTGCGGAGCACCACGCTTTTGCCGGTAGACATAGAAAACCGGTGGACGATGCGACCGAAACGTTGAACAGTATAGTTGTCCGAGTACATGTTAAGCCGGGTCCGCACCAAGCGTCCGCGATGCGCGTAGAAATGTATGTTGCAACATGATCATATATGTTTTCCGATTTTCGTCAACGTTTTTGTGCCGTTCGGAGAGTTCAGCTGTCCGCTATTTTTTTTATCATTTATCTTTGACCAGTATAATGTCCGATCAAGTCACTAGCGCTGCATTTATCAGTATACATAGCCTACTTAAGAAAAAAAAAAAACAGAAAGTATAAACCGTAAACGACGCCGATTTCGGTAAAACTCCTGTTTTACAGAGTAGAACGATTTGTATTGGTACACAATTACTAGCTAATGTTACACTTCATGACACGGGGCGTTTTGAAAACTTTTGTCGTATGTCTTCCGAAAACTCCGAAGTACTAATTAATTTGAGTGGTCTTAAGATTGTTAAAAAAAGATACCAATCATAGAAATTCTATTCCACTAAAAATGATTGCAGCTCATGATTATAATTAGTATACTGTATTTTTATTTATGAACTATTTCAGTTTTTCGTTATAATTATTATTGAAATAATACACAATTACGTGTTCATCGTAGCAGCAATAATAGGGACACTGACAATTTCTCGTCCAAACCGTATAATCAAAACGCGTCGAACACCGCGCGTTTCCTATAGTAACCCGAACAAACGCGCAACGTGCACGAACATGCTCGTCGTGCGCGGACTAGGTCTACACCAAACGCGTCGAACATGGTAGCAACGTTGCAAAACGTTTCGCACGTTTGTTGTGGACCCGGCATTATGCGGTAATGTTGCAAATGCGTAACCGTTTTTCCACCAGCGGCCATGATGATGTCGCGTGAAAACGCAGAAAACATGTGTACCATCAGTCGGTTTCACCTGTGCAGGTGACACAACAATAAAAACATCGTAAAGGCAGCGCATGATGCACGTGTGATCGGAAAAGATGACGGTAGACGTGATACTTGTATTTCGTCCGAACATCTTCTCGCGTCCACGCACGTTTTCGTTTTTGTGAAAATTGAACCGTTTACGGCGCACGGTACACGCCCCCGCGAAGGCTTTTCCCTCGTAGAGCGGTCTGCCGTAATTGATTTTTAAACCGTTTTGTCGTCCACCGCCTCCTCCTGCCACTGCAACAGCAGTTAGTAGTAATAATAATAATGTGGTAGGCGTTTCTTTTCGTTTTGGTCTCAGGTAGACCAGAGCGTGCGCGCGCGCGCCGTATCCCCGGTCCACCCTCGGGGGCTCTGTACGTATACACCGTGGTGGCTGCGGCCGCCCAGAACAAACGATACATCACCGGCCAATTAGGCTAATTTGAGAGAAAACAACAAACTGCTAAAGCCTACGGCTACGAGGAGGCGTTTAGAAATGTATAATATATTTATTAACAATTATCATTATTATATCTGGCAGAGATGGTGTGTTTGTGTGTTTTTACAGGCTCACGAGGGGTTATACGATATTCGTATACGGCCCAAGGGCTGTATTTATTATAATAAATGTGTGCGCGTACCCGTCACTTGTTATGCGCTTCCGTTGAGGCTTCTTCACTCTCTTGTGGGCTTCTCTCTCTCTCATCCTCGGCGATGGTGTTAAAAACTCCCGAAGCGATGGGCGTGTGTGTGATTCGAATCGACCAATATAAATAAATGTATGGTATGTAATTTATGCGTATGCATGCCAGTTTAATTAATTTTCTTTTTTTTCTTTTTTTTTTTTTTATAATGTTTTTCTAATGGGCATAAAATACAACTTTGTAGTCGCTCGCATTCGGATTTCATATCGTTCAATGTGTAATATGCTGTGAATATTTATTGCATGAAAAAATGAGTAAAATTAAATATTTCCATACGTTACACATGCTTTCGCTGCAGCAAAGTGTCATTATGTATGCGTACACCATGGCGCGTGGACGTTTCCGTTTTAATGCATGGAAACATTTTAATTCAACAAAAATCAATTAATTCATTTCGTGAATTTTATATATTCACTCCAAATATTTTATTAAATACGCATCTGCATAATATATACGAATGTCCTTACCTGTAATGGTACGTTTTAAATATGTTCTCAGAACTTTATAAATACATAATGTTTTAATTTTAAAAATAACTTCGCTGTTTTCAGTGACGGAAAACTAAACGTCTCAAACGGGTTGAAACATTCGGAGTGCAGGAATGACTTTTTCCTTCTTTTTCCTTCTCTCTTTTATAAACATACGCTCTATCGATCTGTTATAATTTAAAACACGGTGTACTCGTGTTGTGTTAGCTGCCGTTCTTATTATATAGGTGGCACGAGTCTTAGATAAACATACGTTCGTCCGGACTCGTTGACTGTTTTTGGACATGTCACAGCAGATGTTTGTTGTTTGGCTTACACGTTACACGGATTCGATAGGTCGCGCGGGTGGGGTTCATCGCAGTCCCCTTGTTATCGATCAACTCGTCCGTGTATAAGGGATGAACAACATATTTAAATCGTAATTCGAAAACACGGTCTGCATGGTTATTATTGGCTCGTTTAGGATTTCCTAGGGAAAAAAAAATCAATCAATTTCTGAACAATCTGTTCCAGAGTGATATTACGATGTCTTTATTACGCGCACGAATCCCATTTTAACGCTGTATATAGGCCATTAATAAATAACTATAGGATAAGGGTTTTATATACACACAATGTAACATCATTATCGATTTCAAGTATAAAACATTTAAAGTTTAAATGTTCGAAATCGATATTTATTGTGCCATAAAACAACAATAACCATAAATAATATGTACATGTAATTATTATCATAGTGTTTTTGGTAATTTTATTGGACTCGTTGGTAAATAATAAAACGGACTTCCTATGTATACAATATGTATTAGAACCAGCCGTTGGAATTCTCAAGTAAACACAATATACTATTCAACTATAGGAGTATATGTGCGTTTTATTATTTTGTTTAAAATATGATACTTTTGAATTCTAAACAGATGATTATTATTTATTGTAGTTTATATACATAAAATAAGCTTGACTACAATGAAATTTCACGAGAAAAAAAAAACATTAAAACGATTCAATGAAAAAATAATATAAAAATATTTAATGACGATTTAATCTATATTATTCTACGTGCTCATGGATTGTACAAATAAATTGCATAATCAGTGAAAATGCAATAATTGCACTGCGTAAGAGCCGTTTATATACGACTATAATCCTTATATTATACAAGTATTAAGTTTATAAGACATTAATTATACTAAGAGACACACCAAATCAGGTTGTATCATTTTAGATTACAACTAGTTATTTATCTACGTTTTATACGATCGATAACCGTAGTCAGATTATGACGTGTTTATAATGTGGTATTTAATTATCGCACATATTTTTTTCTCCACATTATACATCAACTGTTGGTAATAATAATGATTAGGTACAAACCGTGCCAATAATGTTAAACGCCTATTATACGGCAGTGAACAGTCAAACGGTTCTGAAAACGGTGAAAAAAAAAATTAAAATTAAAAAAAAAAAAAATGACTCCATGTACTCGATTTCAAGCATATACAAGTATGTATAAATATACTTGTATACGTGTTTTTATTCCGATTTTATTCACCGTTCGATTTGACAGTCCGCGATAAGATCTGATAACTCACTGTCTCTTGATTGCGAAGCAGCGGTAATAAAACGTTATTATACGACACACTCAAATAAGCAACGACTCTGCAGAAGTGGTGTTGGTCGTAAATCTGTCGCGCGTACCCCCTCGGCGCGGCTACCGACCGTACGTTCGTGCGTTCGTACGTTCGGTTGCTCGTCCGCCGGCTTCGACTGATTGTGCGATGAATACCGAAAACAAAAGGCGATAATAACACGTTTCGACCGCGATTTCCCGACAGTTCGCAGTACACGTTCCGAATCGGTTCGATCGGCTGGAAAACGGTGTCGGTAAAGTCGATCTTCAACCCCAGTGCGAAAAAAGAGAAAAAAAAAAACAAAAGTACAAAAAAAACCCGCAACGCGTCGGTCACAGCGGCGGCACAAACGATCTCGTCGAGTCGAGGTGCTACCTATACGATTGGCGCGGACTCGAGACCGCGATGTTTTGTATTAAAATACGTCCACAATAGTTACAGCGTCCTGCGGCGTGAGTGTAGCCGAAACGGCTGCGTGTACAACACGCGTTCTGCTAGTACTACTATACTATTATTATTACTCCTACTACGTGCGCGGACGAACATCCGTACACGGGTGAACAGATTTTCGCGCACGTGTGCCCGATCTAAATAGCACGACGCATAGCTCCCGTTTTATATACACATATATTATTATATTAAATACCGCGGGCATATAGTAAAACGTATACGCGTTACATAACATGTAATGACGTGTACGTCGCGGCGGATCAATATACGATGTATTATAATATATCGAGTGCGCCGTGTATACTTGTGATGCTCGCGGTCGAGAGATTTTTCCGCTCCCGCCACCGCGAGATTAGCGTGTAATTCGGATTTCAGACGGAAATATTGTGACTAGTGGATGGGCGTGCGCGCGGATCCACCCTCGCGGCGACGTGGAAGGGGGGAAAAAATTAAGTAGTAGCATCGAACACACAGAAGAAAAACGTTTCGGTTTTGTGAACGGCGGAAGTTGGGCGAGTACAATGATATAGCGCGCGCGCGCGTGTGTGTGTGTGAGATGTGGGGCGACATAATGCCAGGTAAATAAATCAAGCCAGCGTAATTCACGAGAAAAAAAAAAAAAAGTTAAAAAAATAAATACTACGAAGAGTTTTTTCTTCGCAAGAAATAGTTTTTTTCCCCCTCGTCTCCTCATTCTTTACACGTTTTTCTTATTTTATTTTAAGTTTATTTCTTTTTTCACTCTCGTCCCTCTCAGTGTATACACACACACAATGTAGATTATACGGCTTATGTTACACGCGCGCACTATACAGCCGCTATTGAAACACATACACACACATATATAAATATATGTACGATTTAGCCGCAAAAACGCCCCGAGAGACTGCTGCTGCGGCGGAGAGGATCCGATTCGAGGAGGCGACCCCGAGTACGTATTGTAATATACATACATATTTATTGTTCGTCCTGTGTGTGTGTGTGTGTGTGTGTCATCAACTTCGACGACCTTGTTTTTTCATCGCGGTTTTTCGAACGACGGCCGCGGTCGGATTTCCAGAAACGTAACTGTATTCCTGTCGCTCGGATACGTGCGTGTATTATTCCTATATTTTATTATTGTTGTGTATGGAAACACTTGACAGGATCGACACCGCCCGCGCATGTATCCTTAACGCATATATCCTTTCTTATGGGCCGACGGTCGCGAATTCCGGCTCGACGGATTTCATTCATCGCCGGCGTGCAAACAATTCGGTCGGAACAGGACGGCATGGGGGGTTTTTTTTTCTCTCTTCCAGACAATAGTGTCGGTCGGTCGTCGTCGAGTCTTATACAAATCGCGCGTTTTACAAAGTCTCACTGATGAAGGTCCGACGCGTTCTCCCGCGTCCCCGATCATCGCCGCGTAAAACCCGTATTAGCCGACAGTCTTATTCTCGCGACCGCAGCCCGCCGCTGAATCCACTAATACGCGCGGATATGCGTGCAAGACAGAACTTCGAAACGTAATGCCACACATCGGTCTCGACGTCACCCCACTACGAATGCATATTACAGATTTGGCGGCGAACCGCCTCGCGCCCTTATGTAACCGCAAACTCAGTATCACCACCACAGTAATGTCGGCTCGTTGTTACCATTATCGGCCGTAGCGTTTCAACGGAAACCGAAAATCTTATTAGAAACGGCGGTAATAGTAGTTGGCCGTCGATGTTATAGGTTCCGACACGTATACGATTTATTTTATATTACGTATAAAGTACGTTTGTTTTACACACACGAGCGCGCGCGCGCGCAGGAGACGCTATAGGTTAGGTATATGACGTGAGAAGTGACCGCGAACGCAATAAATAACTACCGCGTGCGTACGCACGTGTATGTATACGTATACCTGCATACGTACACGTATTGTATTATGTATATATTTGCTGGCTGCTCACCACTCGGCGCATACGGACTGTTCACGACGATGATTTATACGCGGACGCCGCGCGCGTATATGTATAAAATATAATATGCGTACGCGCGATATAGAATTTTTATTTTATTTTTTATTTCGTTTTTGACGCGGGTGGGGACGGGGCGCGCACGGCTATACGTAATTAATTATCGGAGGGGAAAAAATATATATGAAAATAAAATAAAACTACGCGGCCGCGATCTCATGACTTTACGGTATGCGGTCGGTGGCGGGCCCGGTGGTACGTAATATAACGTACACACGCGTATAAATATTTCCGTGTGTTATACATCTCTACTCGCAGCAGCGCACGCCCAACGGACCTGAAATAATAACAACACGGTGCGATGCTGTGGTCTTTATTACCTTTTGTTTTTATAGACACATATGTGTTCACAATGTATGTTTACGTAACACGTGTACGCGTAAAATGGAGTACGTTCGACTGGGGCGCGTAGTTCGCATCGAGTTATCGACTCGGCTGCAGCGGCGTCGTCCGTAAGCTAAACCTTTTGTCGTTCGAAATTCGCACTCGGCCCGCGCTGACGTTTTTAATTCAAACACTGGTCTTTTGTTTTCCCCGGTTTTGTGTAGTCGTTTATCACGTCATTATGTACATTATGGCAGTGTACAATAACCGTTATTAGTGTTTTTCAATTAATTACTTTTGAAGTATATGAATATACAGTGGCGCATAGCTATGTAGGGGGAAGACCAAAAGGGTCATGCCCAGCATCTCCGGAGAGCAATCAGCAAACAATACCGTTATAACATTTGCGTTTTACAGTTATGGGTTACTGTTGCGTTTGAATTGATCAGGTTTTCGTGTTCGTTTCGAGTAATACGGTTATTCGTGTACACCCAACCAATGATATGTACGTACATTGCTACAGCGGTACACACATGGTGGTTCTAAAACTGTTAATCGGTTTGTTAGGTCGTGTAAAGATTAATAATTTATTTATTACGATTCGGTGCTGCGCTGTCGCGTAAACTGTACGATGTACACGTTGTCAATTTTCCACCGATCGGAAAACCGTGCCCTTACCACTGCTGAGATGCGTTCTACGAACAAACAATATTTCGAAATTTTGCCAAATTGTGCCGTAACACGTTGTGACGGAGAAAAAAATAAAAATTAAAAACGGCGTAAGACTAACCTGGCCAACTGGCTGCTGAGATGTATACGGACCGAAACCGTGCAAGAACGGCCGTCACTGAAGCGTTGGAATTCGTTACGTCGTGCAACGTACGTACACGACTGGGAGATGTATCATGTATCCGGAAATGTCCGTGCACAAACGAGACGGCGGGCGCGTTATGTTTTGTTCCGAGTTATTCGGTGAAATATAAAATATTGTAATGCCGGGCGTGTTAATCGTAGCTACGTTATTGCTCGCGTGCAGACGCTGTCGTTCAGACAATATCGTAAACAAAACGAACGGGAGAAGAAAAAAAAAAACCGCGTCCGCCGTAGCTGCGAGACCGGATTCGGACGTTTAGAGGTATATCATACATTATTTTAAACGTTTATATATATATACATAATGCGCAGTAGTAATAATATTACTGCTACAGCGCATACCTACAATACTGGTGCGCAGAGAGAAGAATGAGAAACGGTTTTTTTTTTATTTTATTATTATTTTTTATTTCTATTATTTTTTTTTATAAACATTTTTTCTTTTCTTCTCTCATTCACAATCCGAAATGCAAACTCCCGATCCGTCCGCAGATATAATCCGGATACGGAACACACACGCGCGCGCGCGGGATGTTTAAAAACCCGTGTTGTGTATGCACGAGGATATCATTTTATTAGGATTTCGTATAAAAAACCCCCATAACGATATTATCTCCATCGCGGTCGTAACCATTTACGCACCAAGTGCCCTCCGCATCTTGTACACCACCGCGGCTCACGTGAACGGTAATGATTTATTTTCGCGTATCCGCACCTACTCCCGAACCTGACCGGCAGTGTTTCCGGCCACACGGAATTCCTCACGATCTCCCTCGGCTGCCGTACCGGTCTCTCCTTAACAATTATAATTAATAATAATAATAATAATTATAATCGTTCGTAATGTACACATGCACGGCGGCGAGTGCGCACGTACACGCATCCGTCTTTACGTCTCCGCGGTCATCCTCCCCGTCCATCGCATGTGTGCATAGGTGGGCGCGCGCGCGGTGGAAATTAATTATGCACGTGTCAACCGGCGGCGCATTAACATATTTCACGGCATGTAACGGGAGCCAAGACGAGATTTCGAAAATGATAGAACAACTGCAAGTACGCGCCGCCGTTGTGGAGCACTGCGGAGGACGTTTCTATCATATTAATATTTTATTATTGTTCTTACACGGCGCTGCGCACTTGTTACGGTTCAATGGTGACAACGTAATGGCCGGGGACATTATTGCCGTTGCGTGTCGCCTTTTATTCCCATTTTATTGCTATTATTATTATTATTATTATTATTATTATTATTATCATTATTATCATTATTATTATTATTATTATTGCAACTACCACTACTGCTACTACTACTACTACTACTACTACTACTACTACTACTACTACTACTACTACTACTACTACTACTACTACTACTACTACTGCTACTACTACTACTACTGCTACTACAATTACTACTGTCTTCTCGAAGCATTTTCTCTGCGTACCTCCATCACCGCGGTCCGCGAACGACCATATTTATTAAAGTTGTTCGCAGTATAAATTCACCTCCGATGACGACGACAACGATCGGTATACATATAGTTTACATAACTGTAGGTTATGAGCGAGGGCGGCGGTGGAGATCGCGGTCTGCTGCGTGACGGAGAGGTCGAACATAAAAAGCTCGTGTTCTGCCGAGGGAAAAAAAACCACATTTATGTTATGCCCGTATACTCGTAATACATATATTTATTCATGATATTTTCGTTCTTTTGAGAACACGAGTTTCGATTGCTCGGAATATTTCATTAAAAAAAAAAAAAAAAAAAATTAAAAAAAGAAAAAAGTAATATAAATGCTGAGCGGTGAAAAAATTATTTATAATTTCTGTGTAAGGAAAAATAAAAATAAAAAATTACGTCGCCAGTGTATATTATATTTGTCCGAGACCGGTTTTGGTTTGAAATAAATTAAACTGCAACGGATTTTTTATTTTTATTTTTTTTCATTCTTGCCCCCTCGTCTCTTCGAAGAAAAACTGTGTCAGAAAAATATTATGTAGGTACATCGACTAAATTAAACAGAAATCATTTTTCGTGCACTCATAAAATATGATGATGACGTGTGAACCGTATTAACGCGCGCCCGATTTCCATGTTTCGATCAGACGAACGACAGTCGTTTTATATTCTCTGTTGTATATCTGCTCTGTAGATCCAATAATTTTTGAGATTAAATAATACACAATTTATTTAAATATTTCTCGTTCACCCTATTTGTAAGTTAACGCAATCGGTATTTTCAGATTTTTATTTAATATTCATGTATAACTGCTGGTATGCTCAAAAAGTCTTAAACCTTTACTCTACTGGACGTCGTTGAAGAGTGATAAATGCATAAATCTGATTATGTGTTATTATTACGCAATTGTTATTGTAATTTATTTAATATCACATATATACGATGTTGTATCTAATATTTATGTATACATACCACCGACAGAATGGTACATGTTTACTAGTCTTTTTCATCGATCACTTACTCACGTCTCATCGCATTCATATACATTTAATAATCATCGCGCTCTGTTAGATGTACGGTATATGGGATAAAAACGAGATGTGCTGAAATATTATAATATTTTCATGCCGTTATCATATATATATATATGTACGTAAAGATAAATTATTATGTGAATGAACGCATGTTAACGAGAAATGTCCAAAGACGCCTACGAAAAGATTATGATTCACATTTGTTGAAAGGAACTAAACGCACACACTACATGAGCAATAATATCGAATTTTCGTCGGTTTTATACACCGTCGCGAATTCAACCGATTATCTTCACTTGCGATACGGATTTAAATATAATTTACGATATCACGTACAATAGATTTTTTTTTTTTTATTAACACGATGGGTCCGACAACGTCATGTCATATAATTAGCGTGAATATAAAGTATTCATTTTTTCACGCGCAATAATTATACATCGATGATGCGACGCGTCGTCAATCGTTTTCTATTCAAATTTTTCGTACCGTCGTTTCCACAGAAGGCCCGGTTTCGCGGAATATTAATTTGGCGGCGATTTAATCCTATTAACTGTCGGTGTTCGAGAGAATCTCACGTTACGAAATGGAAAAACTGTGCCCCAGGACCTATATCTTGAGTTGCGAACCTAAGGAACCCGTTGTGAACTCGTCACCGTCGTGCGACCTCGCAGACACGTGTGACACTCAATACGGATCGTAAGCGATTTTTGCCATCTGGTCGTATTAGCGCGCGTGCGTTGTATCGATGCAGTTGTAAGTCAATTGGTACGTTACCATTCGATGATAAGACTTCATATCTCGGTTAGAATTTTTCGAAGCCAATTCAGGTGCCGAGAAACTTGTTTATAACAAATTCTATTTAATTCATTTAAATTTGAAAATTTATTAACCCGTTCAATGATGATTTTAAACATACGCGATAAGCACGTCAACTAACCGTGTACGTGTATATATATGTATGTGTATGACGTAGTAGTTCAAATGTTAAAGACTATTAATTTGAAATACAGGTTTTCCGTCAAATTTACAGTAGGTGGATAACAACATTAATAATTCGAATATGTTACGACTTTCGAAATAGCGTAAAAAATTATTATAGACGTGTAAAAAGTAAATCCTAAGAATGTAAGTCAATCGTTGTTTACGAGAAAAAAATAAATGACTTCAACAATATTATAATGAGCGATTTTGAATATCTAGGTGATTTATTGCTATCGTACGCGGATAACTAATTTTAACTAATATTCCTTCTAAATTCAAATGAGATTGGTCCCACGTACGATGTTTTACCATTTGAAATACGCGCGAAAACGTTTCGCGCAGTCATCGCGATCGTGTCATGTATCGAATCGTATTAATTTCTCCCGGTTTCCTTGAGCGTAAGCAGTAAATAACTATAGATCATAATATTTTGCACAATGCGTTTAAAGAGTTAATTATACGCGCTTGGAATGGTGCAGTTGAACACGGCGAGTTAAAAGTTTCCGGGAGCGACCACGCGGCCGAAAACAATAGTCGTGCGGTGGTAAAGCGCGTCGGTCTGCGGACGACGATGATGATGATGATGGTGGTGATGAGGAGGGGGTGTAAGTGGTGGGATGCTTTTTAAGCTAATTAGCATTGCAAAAAGGAAGTATTATACCGTGACTGAACGGAAAAATAACATTCGGCCGCCGACACCGTCAAAAAGGTCGTCAGCCGACGCACAGAAACATAAAACAACATTATTATATTATACATATATCTATACATCGTTTTCGCTGTTTATAATTACGCAATTAGGTGCAGTCGTGCCGGCGCAAGGGTGTCAGGGGTGGTAATTGTGGTTGCCACTGCTGTTGCTGCCCCGAGGCGAGCAGGGTTAGTGTTGAACAATGACTAGACCGCAGGCGAATTTCGCACCTCGACGTCGCGGCACGCGTACAACAAAAACCCTGAACAATGTGCGCTGCAGCATGTCCGGAACAACGACCCGGGAGAAAAGAGAGAAAAAGGTCCGGAAACATTATGCTGGTGGTTACCTGCGCCCCGGTGTTACTGACCACCGCGTGTTTCGCCTACGCGCGGAATATTTACAAAGCGGCCGTTGATTCGTTTACCGTTCTACAACGTCAAAACGGGTTGAGCGCTGCAGCGCGGATTCGTTTTAAAATGTATGTCTGGAAACCCATGTCGCAGTCTCCAGTGCGCGCGTAAAAGGAAAACGGTATCCAAAGATTTCCCGGAAACAGCTGTTTTCAAAAGAGAATACCTGCAGCAACAGATAGAAATTTTAATCTCATTTAATTCTTCGACAGGATGTGAGCGCTCATGAGTTCACCAATCGTAACGAGATAACTAAACGATGTACTGTAATTGTGCGCGTAAAGATTGTAATTAAAAATGCGTTTACTATTACGAGAAAATGAACAAAATCTGTCCTAATATTAATACGAAACCGGAATTAACATGTATTATAAAATAATAATTGAATGGTTTAAATTTCATTATGCTGTACGAGCAGTACACACAACCGTTACATCGTACCATATAACTGGAATACAATAATTATTCTCAGAATTTCGCGTGCTCAATAATGAGAATAACGAATAATACGACATGTTGTACGTTTCGATGTATATCGCAGTGCCCGTGCGATAAACCGTTTACATACTATATTATAAATAAACGTCCGAACGCCGTTGACGTTAACGTGTTGCTCGTTGCACGTGAAACGATAGAGAACGATTTAATTCCGCCATATAATAATAATAATAATAATAGTAATAATAATGTTGGTCGATTTCACCGCCGAGCTTTTAATTATGTACAACGACTTAGACGCGCGCGCGTGTCATAATTTACCAGTAAATTATTTATATAGACAAGGGTCTGCGTCCGATTTGAATTCGAGGGAAACGGGCCACAATCGTTACTGCTGCAGTGAGTGTAAATATTCGCGTGCTATCGATCGATGGTGGTTGAGTGCGACGACGAGCAAGATGATAGGAGGCGGAGAAGGGGTGGAGTGGTAACGGAAGTTAAATCGTGTGGAACATATTCAATTTATAACATAAATATACGCTTATATATACGACGACGACGACGGGTCGTTTAAAAGGGAACACGAATTCAGACAACAGCGTTCGGGTGTATATTAATATAATATGTACGCGTTTGTAAATCACGCGAGTAGAGCAAAATGTATTTTCGGTTTCCCGCTGCATATTATATACCTGTATATAAACGTATACGTATACACGTTCGCCAGCGCGTGGATATCGACTGTCTGCGCCACAGAATTATTCGTATACCTTATGTTTACAAGTTTATATGTATGTGTATGTATAATATACCGTATCGGATAAGCGAATCTTTGAGACGATTTATTTTATTTTTTACGATTATGATATTTACACTGGGCGCGGTAATTTATGGACGTTTCGAAATTTTCAATAGGCTCTGCGCGTAATGCGTGTGCGTGTGCGTGTTATGTGTTTGCGCGTGCTTGTTTAGTATTAATGGTAGTTGTAGTAGTAGAAGTAGTAGTAGTAGTAGTAGTAGTAGCGTAGAGTAGCTTTACCGGTAGACATTGACAATTTTATCGTTACCCACACCGCTGCCGCCGCCGCCGGAGGATTCGCACAATGGACCAGTCGTAAATAACCCCTTGCACTGCAGTGTGTTTCGCGCAATTGAGGCACGTTTTCCTCGCACAGGTATTCTGACCGTGTTTTATTTATTTTACGAGACCAGAGTACTCACGCACGCACATCGTGTTGGCGAATATCGTCTCGTTAACGACATCCGTCGTGAACGCCTACGCGTTTGTTTATATACATATACGTGCTTGCATACCCGTAATCCATTGAGTTTCTGAAAATATAAAACAATAATATATTATATACATTTTTTTTTCCTCGAACGTTTTATTATTATTTATTTGTATTATTTCTATCTCTCTCTCTCTCTCTCACACACACGCACATACACTCCCTCTTCCCCTACGAACAACCTTTGTGACGTCATCCCCTGTGCGCGCGGTCGTCGTTTCGAGATGAACAAATAAAAAAAAGTATTTCCGCGGCGACGGTGCGCGGGCGGCGGCGGCGGCGGCTGCACGCACGTCGTCTGGTCTTGTCACATAACATAATAACAATATTCGCATACAGAAACGCCACGGTTACCGCTTGGGTACGGGGGTGCGGGATATTTTCAAAGGGTCCGCGCATAATTAAAAACCGAACACTAATCGCACGCACCGTAGAGAACAGATTTTACGCTCGACAACTATTTACATATTTCTATGTGGATAAATGATATGTACACGTTAGAGTTGTAGCTTATGTTACGATACAACCCAAATTGGGCGAGATCAACGGAAGATTTAGGGAGAAATTCTAGGGAATGCTAGGGGCTTAAGGTACTCACCGTTGCGTATATTGAACTTTTTTGCAGACTTAGACATTAGATACTATCATCATGTATACTGTATAGTGCATAGTGCAATAATGAATTCAAAATGTAACAAACAATTTTCCACGAACATAAATACTTGCATACAACACAACTGAATTTCCTGTACATTAAAACCTCAAATTATTAGTTTGTATTTACTCCGAATGTGTACAATATAAAGCATTAATAGTAACTTAGCACCCATCATGAAAAATATTAGATCGGTACTGGACGTGCGCACGGGGGGGGGGGGTCAGCTGCCCTTCCTGCGAGTCGAATATTATAATATAATTGAATATAATAAATATTATGCAATCATTGCGTGTGCGGTACATGATGTTTATGTGTTGTCCAGCTTTGCGTTCGTGCGTCCTACAAGATACCATAGTGATAACGAGTCTTCATAGATACGTGGCAGCCACGGTGGTAAATATTAACGCCCTATCAGAGAAGAATGGTACTTACTGAGAAGGAATAAATGATCAATTTTTGCTTAGCGATTGGAAACAATGTGTTTTATACTTTTCTTTTATACAAGTAATTTATTGTTATTATTATTAAAATACAAGTATACTGTGAAATTTCAATTATTATATTAAATTTGTACTTGAACAAATTATATACCTGTATAAAATAAAAACACCTCCATAAATAAAAAAATAATATTCATTTGATATAATTGAATAAAAAATATGGGACAATACATATATATATTTATCCAGCAAGATCTGCGCACGCCTATGCTACTGGGCGAAATGATAGGTTTTCCATAACGCTGATTGTCGTCGTTTGAGTACGTGATTATGACGAACCAGGAAAATCGACTAGGCTGTTTAATAATACTGTTTTGTAACAATCATTCAGTGACGACGCGTACGGCCAAGAGAATGCATAGCATTTCGATTAATTATACCAAGAATGAATATTGTGTACTGCAAATACGTATTACGTAAGAACGTCGTGTGTAATATGCCCGCGATTCGTGTTGCGCAAAATGCATAGCGTTTATTGAGACGAATAATTCGAAGTGTAGGAAGGGCGGTCGAATCCGCGAGAGTTCAGATAAACACATCGGATTATTGAAGTTTTGTAAATCAAAATATCGCGAACTTTTCTTTCCTGGACGTAATAGAATACCACATTACGACGGAACAAGGGTGGGGGGGGGCGATCGATCTTACCGATATAATATTTCATACCAGGAGTAAAATCGATATACTATCGGATACGACCCGCAAGAGGGATTCAAACACTTCGTAAATCTTCCGGTACGTTATCGGTGCCTTTACCCTAGTCGATATGAATGCCTCTAAACGATTGTTTTCAGCTTGGTCGTGCGTGCATGTGTGTACCTTTGCGCACGCGTACGCACCCATATAAAATTACACGAAACCCAAACCGAATCAAATCACTGATTCGCGTCTAACAGAACGTTTAAATGTTAAATTCGTCGTCATTCGTGAGATTTGCATGGTTAGGTGCACGGGATAAAAATGAAACGAAAATATAAATAATATGTATATATATATACACACACACACACACACACACACATGATTATCAATCGCGTATATTACCGGCCGCGGAGAACACAATAATAATATACCGTTTATATTCGTATATCGGATTACCACGCTGATTATACACGGCGAACGTGTCCCCTAATACGACAAATTCGACGCGTGTATATACATAATATTAATAATATATTATATATTTATACACGCGTAAAGGTTTGCATATATACGTGCCGTTAGCATCGGTAATAATGTAATATTAGAACGTCGTAAAATCCAAATTATACGGCAACATGATGTACGCGGGTTTAATGCAGACGGACCGCGATGCATACGCGCTCCTATTAAACACGTTTTGCCGCATTTCTATATAATGTTATTATTTATTTGTTTCGGATAAATAACGACGTGTTATGAAAAATTAATATCGAAACCCGTCGTGACCGAATGTCGACTTCGCGAGTGTTTCCCACGGATCTTTCGATTTCTGCGTTACCGATATAATGCAATAATAATGTAGTACACGATACGCGCATTTTCGCGGTCATCCGTCTCCTAAAATTATTGCATTATTCGTGCACGTATATTTGCATAAATTGTCACACATTTCCATGGTGAAAATGATAGGCGTGCGTGCGTGGTCCTGCAAAGTTCGTAGTAGGTTCAAGGTACAAACAATTCACTATGTAGCACACTGCCGAATCTTAAATTGCCATGTATACACATTAACGATTGTTATGTTACATCATTACCGTGATTACCATAAGTTATTTATTACAAAAGTGAAAAAAAAAGAAGAAAAAAAAAATTCAAGCCATCATTGTTCTGTCAATCAGGTATACGCGGTACAGATATTTTTTTTCCGCGTAGACGTTTATTTCCGACTACATATTATTATTATTATTATTATTATTATTATTATTATTATTATTATTATTATTATTATTATTATTTTATTATTATTATTATTATATTAACTCGGCTATATTCACAACCATGCCCCCCCGTCATCGCCGTTCACTCCTTATATCATAATTTGACAAAAATGCAAACGATATTCGTTTTGTAAATATATATACGTACACGCGTGACTGCGTATGTGTAGCTGTAGTACTCGTATATCGACAATCGTACATGTATATGTATGAATACAAGTATATAATTGTAATACTATATAATATGTACATACGAAGAAACGCGCAATCTTGCCTTTTACCGCGTTGTCACAAGGTGATTGACGATCTCGGTGGTCAAAAGGTATTATATAAACTGAAAACGATCGCGGGGATAATTGACCGGATTTTTCGATCAGATTCGCTGTCAGTATGACAAGGGTGTAATGAATCCTGGAATGTTACAGCCGGATTTCACAATATAATATTATTATTGTGTTTGCCTTGTGTATGATAATCATTTTTTTTTCGGTGTAAAAATATATTATACTATATACGAGGGGAAACACGGTACAATCAGATTATGATTATTGATACTAGGGATCCCCATTGTTGAATGCAAAGATGTTTATCGATCCGCAATATTTGTCGTTTTTCTGCCCGAACGTCTTTATGTTGGTATATATGCACAGTGAATATACGTGCGGTGAACACTTATATGTATATATGTACGAGTGTGTGTGTGTGTGTGTGTGTGTATTTGTATGTGTATTTGTGCGTTGTATACAAGAAGTGAAAAAACGTTTATATAATTGTATTATTATTATTATTATTATTATAGAATCAGCTTAAGGCAATTGGCTCTCGAAATTCGAGTGCGCCCATACGAGTCAATCACACGACGCGTATTCGCCCTTACGTCTATAATGCATTGTATGTATATACATGATTATTATTATTATTATTATTATTATTATGTATAAAATCGACCGTTCATCGAGTACAGTACGTACACGTTCGTTAAAGTCTCTTCCAGGAGACGCACGCTCCTCATCGCCGAGAGTGGATTTCGACGCACACGCTGCTACAGCTCTCGATATCGCTCCCATACGTGTAACATATTGTTATTAAAAATAATCCGACAGACAGACAGACGGGCCGTCAACCGTTTAATTAACATGACATATTATCATCGGCTTAAATCGATATCCCTATCGTGTTATGACAGTAATAACAACATCATCAATCAATGTTGTCCGGATGGTCTGTCCGATTAACTTTTGGGAGGTTTAAATATCAAATATACGTAGTCTACATATGTATACACATAAATACTTATATGCACGTATCAAAACCTGTACTATCATGCCAGACTTGGTGTAATGAGTGATCAAATTTGCATAACTAATATGATAAACGTTAAATGTCTATTGCCCACGTCGTTCGCATATAGTACTGCACGTATGTATGTATGTATGTACATAATAGGTTTATATTGTTTTCAATTTGTATATATGTATATAATACACGATAGTAGTACATGATATTCAACTAAAACGGTTTTTCGACGTTGAGGGGATTTTCGTAACGATAATATTGGTCGGTAAAGAAAAATATTAATGACATATAAAGATTTTGGGGGGATTGCATTATATATAAATATATATATATATATATATATATATACCGACAAAAGGTGTATTGTATAATGGATGAACGCCAAATGATTCAGGGAATTTTTTGGACGGTAAATCGATTTTAGATTTAATGTTTTTTTCGTAAAGATATAGGTTATACCGGAAAATATATAAAGTTTCTATAAAAGGTACACATGCGTATTATATTGCGTATATTGGTTTGCTGTTAACTGATACTATTTCTAATTTTTTTTTCTCTACGTCTAACGATACCTAAATATATATGAACAGGTGTATTTTATTGGTAACTCTTTTAATTGTGTTCACCTGAACTAATATAATTATAAGGGTAAAATACTATTCGTATATAGTATAAAGTACACGACTTAATCAGATGTCCATAAACGGAGAAATATATCCCCTTCGGAGCGGACGAAACGAATTATTTGTCCAATCTATTTCCTATGCAAATGTTTGGACACCGCATTAAATATTTATTCGAATCGCTTTTGCAGTATTGTTTGCTGCGGCCCCTAACCGTTTAGGGGGGAGGGGGTTTCAAGTATGCTTCTGAGTTTTTATCACGCCCAATGTGATAAATTATTGTCGTCGGTTTTTAAGTGTATATGAGCGTGTGCTAGTGTGTGCGAGAGAAACAGTGCGCGTGTGTGTGTGCGTGTACGGACGATATCCATTTTTTCCACGAAGAGAGCAGCTGCACTGGCCGCCACAATGCAAGACAAATGGTCCCTAAAACGTATTCCCCCGACAGTCAATGCGTAGTTATACCGAGAAAAAATATGTATATAACAATGTGCATAATATTATGATATCTTTTTATTTACAATTATCTATTATCAAAACTGCCCGAATATTACGCATGATTCGTAAAATTGACTTTTGACAAACGCGCACGAGTAGACACGGAATAGAGTTAATTGATAGGAAAAATTCAGACTGAATGTACATTCTCATACAGCATGTAGTTTGTAAATCCAATACAAATGTAGTATATTATTAAATTATATGCGCGTGTTTTATTAGTGTCATCCCGCAGACATAGTGATTCGTTAATGAAATCCGTTAAACGTTATTAATGAATATGATAATTTTTACTACTGCGTTATTACGAGAAAATACATCACCATCGCGTGTACGCAGGACATTATAATATAGTTGCGTGGTTAAATAATACGCGATATTTGCATAATTCTATTACGTTTGTGAATTACGATAATATAATAAAACGTGCTGGTCGAACACGCAAAACAATAAAATAATGTCCACAGAAGAACAAAACCGTAAATCCTTACGAAAATACATGTAAACCGGTAACGTTCCTCAAGGCTGTTTTGATTTCTTTTATGTTGTACAACCCTTTTGTAATGCTGACAAATTCTCTGTTTATAACCCTTATTATTATTACGTCTCTTTATATTACGTTCTGCGCCTGTCATGTTCTATCTCCTACCCCTTGCCCCTTAACGAATCACAAAAATGTTCCAACGCGCGTATGAATATATATGTATGATAATGATATCCTAAGATAAGTGCTGCTGAATGATTGAAAAAGAATAAAATATTGTATACGGAAAAAACATAATGTACAATAATAATAATAATAATAATAGTAATAATAATAATGAACTGAAGACGGTTCTCAGGAGAAGAAGACTTGTTATATTCATACGAATAAAAAACAACCAGACGTTGTATAATTCATATATAATAAGCCATTTTATATTGTAAATTCATTACGGGTTGTACAATTTTTTAATTGTCCGTGTATAATTAAAACCGCAAGTGGACTGGTAATTTGATTTGTGGTGTCGTATGTTGCTGGACCACCGGAATCGAGATGGCTATAAATTATTAAATATATACATGTACCTGTGTGTGTGTGTGTGTGTGTGTGTGTGTGTGTGTGTAGTCATCCATGTGGACTTACAATATCATTGTACACACGCGGGCGGACGTCATGGCTTGACGGAAGGGAAAAAAAGTGATTCGAGTGTACCTATACATTAACATAATTCTTTTTATTTTATTTGCTTAGTTTTCATTACAGTCGTGTATATTATATTTATAATATTATACGTGTAGCAGTACACTTAACGGCTTTTTAGTAATGACAAATTTTTTAATACTTATAGTTTGCACGCGTTTATGCGACTGTGTGATAAATATGTATTGTATTGCATTGTCGGTGCTATCTCCGGCATACACGACAAGTTGCGGCGACGTTTGCTTTAGATAACTTGTATAATGTATACACACAACACGTGCCGCGAGATTGGAAATTTATTTAATTTCGTTGTTCAAAAGGTCTTAATGTAGCCGAAGCCGATCGCGCGAGGTCACCCGCGGGCGTCGGGGTGTAAACAATAGGGAAAACTCGGTGTAATAATATTTAACATTGTTTGAACAGAATCGAGTCATCAATCAGTAATTATTGTTTTATTTTTTATTTTTTTTTTGTTTATTGTTATTATTATTATTATTATTATTATTACTATTACTATTATTATTGATATGCTCTCGTGGTATAGACGCGATGTAATGATTTGCGCTTATTTGTACGCGTCCGAAACAATAGCGACGTGCGTCTAGTGCGTCTACACGCTCATCGCGATTGGTCGGATCGTTATTATTCATAGCCGTGCGCGAGCAGCACACTCAGTATCACAGTACAGGTACGCTGCACGGGTACCGTTGTATGGGTCAAAAAAATATTTCCATTTGAATTCGTGTACCGAATACCACGTAGTCGTCTGCGGCCAGAGCAGGGCTTTTAGATTTTATAGGCCGGAGTACCAATACTAATTGGAGGCTCATTCGAGAAATTGATTGACATAAATCTTGTCCCTTCCTTCAGCACACCTGAAGAAATCTTACAGCAATAATATCAACGAGTAAAAAATAAATCCAACCCCAATGATAGTCTCATAATTTTGTTTAACATTTGTACAATTCGTTGAACAACATTGCTTGATAACACCGTTTTTGCGATGTGTTGTGTAATCCTGATTACATATTTTACGTCTTCAAGTAAATCTACGACCCGAATCCGAAAACCTCGGTATTGAGCCTCCTTCCTCTCTTTCCTGATGCGTTGCTTCGCTGCACCACCGTTAAGACGGGTACTGACGTCGGACGAAGCGGTCGTACAACGGTTAATCAAAGTTTCGTGTCCAACGTATACACCGTATATGTAACACAATATAAAATGATACCATTGAATACATATTATGATTGTTTTCTTAATCTTTATATACGTATCTCGTCTCTGTTGCGTGTGGTCTAAAATGCTCCGGACGCGCGCTTGCAAAAGGACAAACCTACATTACAGCGCATTATATAATACGTACACGATATTATTATTATTATTATTATTATCATTATTGTTGTTTTGCTTACTGACCGTTTTCGGGAGAAGGAAAAAAATTTACTAGGAAATCTAAAATTGAAGAATAAAAAGGAAAATATGTGTCCCGTGTGTGCAATATTTATGATCGGGACACGCACATATACGCGTCGCGTCACAAAGACGTCCCGTCGCGAAGGTGCCGGCCCCCGTTACAATTTAACACCGGGTGGGTATTTCTTTTCTGTCGATTCGTTCGGCACCTTAGAGTCCTATCGGGCTCCGTATACGTATACACGCACGGCGTACAGACATATTCAATAGGGATTTTATTAAGTAGCGATCTTTTGTAATGGTCCTCTTCTCCGGAGTCATTGGTCATCGCGACGCTTCCGTCCGGCAGATGTGCGCCCCATTGTCCAGCTGTTCGTGTACACACAATATATAGGTACGGTGAATTCGTACGCACGCGCGTCTACGATAAATACGCACACACCCACGTATTTCTATGTATGTATGTAGATCAGCGAGTATCTGACAGATATGGATTAACTTTGTCGTCGTCGCCGGTGTTTCGTATTCGTTTTCTATTAAAGCGTTCGCTCGCCGTCGACGTGTACGTAACGCACAATATAGAGGCGGTGACGGGGCCGAACAATTTGCAATTTTCTGCTCTATGCGCTACGCATTTTATATGTTCGTAGCCCGTGATGCGATCTGCGTTCAAACGTAATCCAATACCTATTGAAAATCGATAAAAAAAAATAAAAAAAAAAAAAAGTGTATCTTACGCAGGAACGATGTAAAATGTCCTGTATCCATGGCGAAAACCAATCCTAAATGGCATTAGTACATGGATAAATCGCCGATTTTGCGACTTCGACGAACAAGAGTTTAACACGCCCTTTCGACCGTCACGGCACGCGCTATGATTACGCCTGTAGTACGTCTGTACGCAGTGCACGCGACTTCAGGGCCTGGGTGACGATACCGGGTCGGATTCCGCGGCGTGCTCTTCGCGCTAATTCCAACAAAATATTACGTTCGTACGCGCGACGGAACAATGGCTCACTATTCGTGAGGTCGGTGACCGCGCGCTCGCCGAATCCGTATACCTACGTACGCGTATCACAACGTATCACAACCTCTGCGATGCGATACGTCGCGCGCAGCGTCTAAAACCCTATTGTTCGTAAAAGACGTTATACCCTCGAATTTCCCGCATCGCACCGGACGGCGGGTTATCGGACTTACGAGCTGATGCGTTCGAAAGTGGAACGAGTCGCGTCCGACGCGTGTTAGATACGACGCGGATCGGTGCGCGGTATATTTATACATACACTTATATATTAGATATACCTAAGTATATTATGCGTGGCGATGACAATACAGTGTTCGAACAAATAAAACAGCAAAAATATCGCAATCATCATAGGGTACTTTATGAAATAAAATAAATAAATAATCGTTTCAGATCCACCACGGATACTATTGGTGTCAGGTTGTATACAATGTACGTATTATTATGTTTTTTATAAAACACACTCGCGTGTGACGTACCCACCGCATCACTACACAATCGATACGGATTGACATTGCGATACTTGACCGTCGCGTACGTGTAATGTAATGTATTCGTTTGACCTTTACTGGTGCACGTCCAACCGTTGGTCGCGTATACAGGTACGAGTACAGCATAACATTATAATATCGCGCGACTGCAGCTGCAGTAGTTGCGACTCTTTTACACACACTAACCGGGAAAACATTCCGACAAACGTCACTTTTGTTGCACATTACGACGCCCCCGACGGCAGTCTACAGATGATATTTGTTCCGTGCGTGTGTTTGTTTGTTTTTTTTTTTTTTTTTGTACATTCAATACCATTTTCCCCGTTCACCTACGCTGTATTTAGACCTTCGTTCGATTTGGAAAACGTTTCGTACCGACCACGACCGATTCCTATCCGGCAGATAACATATGATATCCGCGGCAGCAGCAGCAGCAGTGTGTGAATGAGTGGGCACAGTATTCTGGGGACGAGCGTGCGTTCGTTTGTACATCAACGTAACATAATACGTTTCATTATTATATTCTCAAACCCATAAGTCATAAACCCGTTTAGTTGTCCTTTTTTAAATAACTCATTAAAAATTAAGAGTCCTTGGAAATGCCACCCAATTTATGAAATGAGAAGGAGTATATAAATATAAATATATATGTTTGTGTACGAAGAACGAGGAAAACGAAGATTTTTTTCTCTTTTTTATTATACATATCTTTTGACGACGACTACGTACATGTATAATATAATATACACACACGTAAATTTTTATTGCATTCCAGTCCATTGTATAGCGTAACATATGTAAATCGTTAAAACACTCATCTTCAGATCGTTTATACGTACGTGTATACGTATACATAGCATACGACGAGGACGGGCTGTATACGGGCTCACCGGAGTCGTTAAATACGAAAACATCGCTGTTATAATATTATTATACGTGTCGTTGATCGATTATTGTGTACTGCATAACGAGGACGAGAAGAGCGACTTAGCGCCGGTGGAAAATATAATGATCTATTATTATGCGTTCGCATCCGTACGAATCGCGATTATTAATAATCAATCGTTCGACTTATTATTTAAATATACATGTATGTTGCCGAGGACGATATTACCACGGGTCGCGCGTAGGTGGCAGTGGTCGAGCATCGAGTTAATCGCGCAATGCTCGTGTTCTGCAGGTATTTATTTTTGCTGTCGTAATAATAATAATAATAATAATATACTCGGACGGGTATACGCTCGTGGTCAAAAAAACATTACAATAGTTTTCGGTTGTGTTTTTTTTCTCTTTTAATTTTTAACGACCTGTTAAACCGACGACCGTCGTATTGTTCTGACGTCGATTCCATCCCATACACCTACACGAATACACGTTTTGTCATATGAAGTATATTATATACGTATAGTATATGTATGGATATCCGTGAGCGAAATGTTTGACGACTACGATCGCGAGATTCGTAATGTAGCGGCGTTCTACGCGTTCGGTTGAGTCCTACTCATTAGACCGGTGCTCGTTGGTAAAAAGGATAAGGAACGAACCGTGTGTTAATGTACGCGTTAAGTGATATGAGGAATTTCGCGAACATTTTCGAATAGGCGATTAACGTAAATTATTTGAGTACGTGAAACGATGGAAACACGGACCCGGCACTTCTCTTAGCGCTGTCAGCTCGTGCAACTGTTCAAAAGATGCAGAACTCATATCGCGGGATCAGCTACACCTTCCCGCCTTCCCCTCGCCCCGAATAAACACGCGTCGCACGTGGTCGTCATTCGTACCGTAACCATGGTTCGCGGTGGACCGGGGCCCGGTACGACCGAGGTGTGAATCCGTCTAGAAAAATTACGTGTGTTACACACGAAGTCAGTTATTGCAGCCGTTCGATCAGTGCACGATCGTCGATAACAAGCTTTCAACTCCTTTTCAACTGTCATGGGCCGGAGGAACGGTGTTGATGGTTAGGGGATATTTGCGACGGATAACAATAATATAGTATCATATGTATAATACATACGCATCGCGTGCAATCCGCGTGTACAAGTTACCGTAAAAGAGGTCGCGTGTCGTGTGTGTGTGGTAGTAATACCCATACATTCATATACACACATATATACATAGGCGAGCGCATCACCGTATGACTAGTCGTACACTCCAATCACGTTTGGAATCGTGAAATTACGGTTGGCACGGAGTACGCGTCGTCTCGGAGTAAATTAAAAACGTCGACGTTATGCGGACTGCGCACGGCGATTAGTTTATAAATATAATATAATAACGTTTAAAGTAAGACGGGAAACGTCGATAAATCGATGAGTCTGACCTCCCGTAGTTGAAGTCGATATCGCATTGGAAACGTGTATTGTTGTACACACACATATAGGTGTAATAACGCATATTGTGTGTCGCATCGACTGTTGTACGACGTGTTACTGCGATGAGAAAAAAACGCGCCACGAAAAACATTTGAATGGAAACATTTATCTATATCTCTTTATAAACATAATAATATGTAATCGGGCCCGTACGTATGTAACTACCTGACCAAACGAATGCGAACTCGATAATGTGCTATCCTGCAGACCAAGGACGCATTCGTCAGCGTTAGTGTCAGTATAATAGATGTTACACGAAATCGAGTTTTCGTAATAAAAACAGAACAATCTTCATTTTTTCTCTGGTAGAAATCGACGATTCGACACGGGTTGCGTTTGATAAAGGCCTTTTGTGAATTCCCACATCACTTAAGGACAGAATTTATGGACTATCTGAGTAACACAAGTGAATGGAAGGTTAAACTCCAGGAGTAACCTAACTATACCGTTGACCACCAGACGAGAAAAAAAAGGGTCTCGACCTAAAATCTTCAAGGTTTCTAAACGACCTTTTTTTCCCTTGCGTTCATCTATTATATGGATATTGAATAATAAGTAATTTACAGGGTCGCTTTGTCCGGGGAAAAATTCCACCACGACTATTACCGTCAAAACGAAATCGATAAAAGCACGCTCCACGCGAGGAAATATAAATACACATATATATATATATGTACATATATGTGTGTGTGTGTGTGTACGCATATTCACATACCGTAGTATTTATTCTGTAATTTATCGTGAGGGCACACATTGTGCGTGACAGTTCTCGAATATAATACTCGCACGTATAATGCGTGTGCCAGGGAATCGCGATCTTGTGATTTTGTTTATAGGCTATGCGCGCGCGTATATTATATGTAAACGCACAACAACAAAAAAAAAACCAATACAATATACGCTCGTATAATAATACAATTTGATGATAATGACGACAATTTTTGGTGTGTTTTTACAGGCGAGAAACCGTTCAAATGTGAGTACGAAGGATGTGACCGGAGGTTTGCCAACAGCTCGGACAGAAAAAAACACTCGCACGTGCACACTTCAGACAAGCCCTACAACTGTAGGATATCTGGCTGTGATAAATCGTACACTCATCCCAGTTCCTTGAGGAAGCACATGAAGGTACTTGACGTGATTGCTCTCTCAATCTCTCTCTCTCTCTCTCTCTCTCTCCTCTCTTCTTTTTCAATTATTTTTCTTTTCGTTTCCGTACAATCAACTAAACCTACTGCTACAACATAATGTTATAACTCGCTCGTTTTTGCGCAGGTACACGGTAACGGTAAGCTGGACAGCGACGGCAACTACGACTCGGAAGACTCGAACTGCTCGTCCGGCGGATCTATCAGGGTGACCGATAGCTGCACGACCGCGACGCCCAGCGTCGTGTCTCCCGGCGACCACCACGGTGCCCAAACGCCGTCCGTCCTACACCCGACGGCAACGTCCGCGCTGCCACTGCCCACGCCACCATCGTCCGACTGGTAAGCACGGTTTTCATACATCACCTTCGACCTTGTCCGTTTGTGCCCTTTGTGCGCTCTGCTCGGAAACTTCAGGGTACAAAATAGCCAACTTGTTTTCAGCAGGGTGAAAAATAAAAATAAACTATACGAATAAACAGGAGAACGTGAACAAATGTTAGACCAAAATCAAACACTGTATCGCATGAAAAAAAACGTCTTCGAGTTTTCCAGTGTAGGTACCGGAAGTTCGGGAGCGTGATTTTGCCGAAAGGTTAATAAATAAAACCGGCTAAAAATAGAAAACGTGAACCGACAATATTCAAAATCTCGTTCATCGCACGATTTCGATAAATAAAAATATTACATTTTTACCGTCAATCAAGTTTGTGATTTTATTTTCTCGGTTCTGAATCGTTTCTACGATTTTTTCAAACTTTCAACGAAAAACGCGATATTTCTACGACTACTGTCGTATTGCCGTGTCCGACGACTTAGGCTTAGGCTTAGACGACTTAGGCTTCGAATACTGCTGTATCAGCGGCACGATTCCACGTAGATTTTAGATAAAGAACCTATTTGGCACGTGACTAAGTGTCCAAGGCGCGCACATATCTCACTCGTTCGGGACAACGAGCATACGCATTCAAGCGCACCACCGTGATTCACTTTCGTCGTACTTGGTATGCCGATTGTTAGCGATCAATAATAACTGTATCATTAATCCTGACGTTTACGTATTGTTGATACGACGTTTCGAGGCACGCGTTGACCGTTTTTTTTTCCCCGCAGGTACATGAACGCCGGATCCGGCGCGCCGTCCATCCAACCGTCGCCCGTCGACCACGGTCACCACTATTTGACCGACCTCAACCACCACCATCACCACCATCACCCGCATCACCACACGTCGTTGATGGCCCATCACCATCACGGCACCGCGGCCTACTGAAACAAATCCCCCGCTTCGTATTACGACACCGTCGCGGCCGAATGGAGGTAGCGTGACGGCCACTCCCGAGATCATCACCCGCCGTGGCCACCGTTGGCCAACGACGACCGCGGTCACGTGCGAGACGACTGCACCGGCGGCTCATTTCGTCTTGACAGTGGAGCACCGCGGCCGTGCTGTGGCCGGCGCATCAGTTGCTTCCCGCGCCGCGCACGCGCACGTTCGTCATCGTGTCTACGGCATTTGCAGCGATCGCCTAATCGGTACGCGTACCACGGTCATACGGATGTCATTGTTTGTTTTTTTTTTTTTTTAATAAAATCTTTTTTTTATTTATATATATCGCTCTATTCGATTTAATTTTTTTTTTGTTATTGCGATTTATGAAGTGGGGGTCACCTGTGATTTTAACGTTATTATCATTATAATTATTATTATATTAATACCTATTATGAATAATATAATTATTGTAATTTTTTTTTTTTTATTTACTTTTCCATTTCGCGTGTTTACATCGGCCGGCCGTTTTTCGTTCGAACGTCTTGGCGACGCGTACACTGCACTCGCGGTTGCCGGTGGTGGTCTACGCGGAGTAGACGCGCTCGACTAGACGTGTTCTGGGCAACCGAATCTCTCCGTGTCTGTGCCTTTGAATTGTGAAATTGTGACTTTTCGCAAACATCGACATCGACTTAACGCGTCGTCGTAGAACGTTCCGAACAATACGATAATGCGGTAAAAATGATTGAGTATGACAAATCGAACGGGTACGTTCGACGACGAAACGTGTTATCATTACACATTATTATTATTATTATTATCATTATCATTATTATTATTATTATTATTATTATTATTATTATTATTATTATCATTATTATTATGTATTGTGAGAATGTATATCCATCCAATCAAAAAGAAAATTTAAAAAAAAAAAAAAATAATAATAAACTGTAATCTTCCATTCGTTTACAGGTAGACTAATTTGTACAATCTTGTATTACTTTAAAGAATTTATAATTATTCCGAAAGCGTATGTATAGAGGGGCCTGTACGCTTTCGGTTTCGTGTGTAGTAAATTATTGAAATTATGTAACCCATATATATATATATATATATATATATATATATATATATATATATATATATATATATATATATATATATATATGTACATTACTTGTCAAAGGCCAATATTGTAAAAAATTATCAATTCATATATATATGTACACAGACGTGTGCGTGTACATATACATATATAAATATATATGTATATATGTTATACAAATAAAAATTATAAGTGATATGAAAATAAATTTTATTTGTGTTTTAAACGCGTACGGTGTTTTGGGTTTGAAAGCGTTTATGCTTCAATGTATTCAACGTGTACCTCTTATCATCCTTCCGCTCCAGACGATCACTGCGTAAGCGTATGAGCCGCACGCATGTGTGTGTGCGTGCGTACGTGGTACATAGTAATAATGCGCATTCTTAGTAGATTAGACCGAATAGTGGCTCCGCTGCAGCCACGAGGTAATAATGATTATGATGATGATGAATATATCGTGTTCCTTAATCGCGTTTTCTCTAAGGTAATACCGAACACAAGGACACGGTGCTTACGCGGATATTGTCGAAAGGGTTAGAGGGATTCACTCATGTGAACCAAGCGCGTACGCGCCGAGTACCACCTACCCGTGCAGTGTAGTGCGCCGTCGGAGCACAAAGGACGTCGGCACGCACATTGTTTAAGGAATAATGTTTACATCAGGGGCGTTGTTTGGCTTTCATTCAACGGGAACGGGACGGACAGACATTTAAAGAGTTTTTCTCTCGACGAATAATTCGATCTGTTATACTATACTATTGTTGTGGTTATTATTATCATTATTATTACTATTATTACTAGGCGTAATAACGTAATTACTACATTATATTCGCGCGGGCGCTCGTTCGAACGGGAAAAAATCGTTTTTACGCGTCGGGCGCATCGATTGTCCGTCTACACAGGTATCGTAATAATAATAAACTGCGCGCAGAGTGTTTCGAATTCGGCGTGAAAGAAGTCATCTGCATCATCAAATCCGTCTAGGTATTGTGATTTAAAAACGTTTTTACACCCGCGTAGATCGTTGTTTTCTAATTTCAATAATTTAAACGGACGTTTTACGAGTCGTAACAAACTGCTTGTGCACATTCAGTGTACGTGACTCGTTAAGGTACCAAACGGTTTTCGCGAAACAGAATGTCGTGTAAAAACCAAAAACCAAAAGCCCGAGATTGTTTTGAACATTGTATGTTTAAAAAATACGGACATCTAAGTAGGTACACCTAAACGGTTTCAGTCGACAGAACACGGGTCTTCACCACAATCCGTTTAATCGGAGAACATAACAATACGATAGCGTTCTTATTATTTCCCGTTCCTGTGAATTATGATATACGGTATTTTCGAAAACCGACGTATTCTAGTGGCCACCTCTAGTGAACTACCACTACGGTGCAGCGCACGTATTACGTATAATGTACGATTGATATTATTTGACCAGTACAGTCGATTAACAACAATAGCATTTTCGAAAAAAAAAAAACTCCTATGGATTCCTTGATGTTTCATTCTATTACGTATTACAACGGCGTCGAATGTCTTGCGTAGAAAAAAAAAAGGCAACACGTGTAACTAATTGAATTTAATCGTAATTCTTCGGTTCACTATATTTTATTGGTATTTTTACAATAATATTATGTATCTGATGCGTACCGTACATTATTATAACCTACAGGTTATTGTTATAGTTGTACCGGTAACTACGCGCAGCTGAGTAAAAAACTGGTTTCAAATGATAATACGCGCGCTGCAAGTGCACGACGACGTGCCAACATTGTTAGTGATACACAATTGTATTATTGTAATTGTTTTATCGAACGTTATTAGTATTTGTGGCAATTTGTGGCGTAAACGAACCGTTTTTAGGTATCAAATTGTTTTTTCGTTCCGAGCACTACACCTGTGTGAACTTGCGTAACATTTGGCCATTAAAAAATGAGCTCGTCGATTGGTCGTTTGTGGCGCATCGTTGCACGGTTATGGCGTGTTGAGAACAACCCCGAAAAACTAATTACCATAATTCACGTACATGTCCCCAACCCCACCCAATGAAAATATTGATATTTTTTTCGTGTCAACATTTAGCAGCCAATTAGCAACGATTTGCAAAGCAATCGCAAAAATTTGCATACCCATATTTCGTTCGTAAAAGACTTTTCCGAATTTCGCACATGTCGCCAGCCCCACCCCGCACCCAAATACTACGAATTTCGATTTGAGATTTATGTCAGCATTTAGCAGCCAATTAGCAACGATTTACAAGAGTATTTTCACAATTTGTAAGGCATTAGTTTTATTATAAACAATAAAAATGCATGGGCGAGACTGGTGACATATATCTCTAGAATCTGCTGCACTAGAGAACATCAAAGAAATACTTTTCCTCTTGAGAATATTATAAGATTATATAAGTAAAATATTATTGTTATACATTGAGTTAATTTTATAAGGAATTGTCGGCTTTCGTCTTTTAGTTTTTCACAAAATATAGGAGTACACCACAGAAATATTTTAAATTGAAAAACAATTGGTACTTATCAATTTTCTAAACGTTTAAATATCACAAGTTGAAATTAAAATAACTGATAACTCAGGTACAATTGTGCATATTTCACTGTATCATTTTAAAAGTTATTAATATCTATTCCCTTCATAAGCAACATTTTATTTTTTAGAATTACTAAACAAATCATATACTGATAAAATAATATTTTACGACACATATGAAGTATCATGATTATGATACTGTATTGCAATACAATAAAATACGACGCTCATAAATAATAATTATGGTTATAATGAATAATCAACATAAATAACACGCTAAATAACGGGCTGGAGACTTGCGAACTTCGGAAACTTCTTTTACAAACGAAATATTCGTTTGCGAATTTCCGCGATTGTTTTGCAAATCGTTGCTAATTGGCTGCAAAATGTTGACACGAAAAAAATATCAATATTTTCATTGGGTAGGGTTGGGGACATGTACGTCCATAATTCCCTGACAGACCTGGTCGGCGATACACGAACGACGGCTGCAGCGTATTACAACACAACGTGTAGTACCCGATTGAGTTTTCACTGGGAATACGAACACGTGACGACATGCGTGCGTAGCACAATGCATACATAATCGTACTGATTGCGCGAGTGATTGAAACCGCGGACATACGTGTACGCATATTCGATTCGTAGGTTTTTAGCGTTTTCGACTAGTACACCCCATGGAACAAAATACGAATTCGTTTTGATCGGCTTGATGTGAAATGTTATTTTCCGCGATGTTACGACACGGAAGAACAGCACTACTATAGTAGTGGTTTTAATCCGTCGACCGTTCTCAAGCATATTATTATCGCCCGTCATTTCATAACGTTTTTAGGCAAGGCGCACATTGAGACGCAGTGCAACGCAGGGTAGGTTCGGTTAGGCAGGGCGGATTAGAACTGCTCTACTCACATGGCCGCACATTGAGACGCGGTTTCTTGTGCCATCTTTGTATATAATCGGTCCATAGAACATACAAGTATGGTCGAACTACACGATTATGTTAATATATTTTAACTAAAACTGCTTGACACGTGTGCAGTAAGCTGTGTAGCGAACACTGCATGACGCAGGCCGACACAGACAAAGTTCGGCTCTATCCTGCCCTGCCTACCAATATGCGCTAGTACAGCGTTTCCCAAACCATGGGTCGCGACCCATATTTGGGTCGCGAAAGTTATTTGATGGGTCGCGACTCGTGGTTACGATTACAGTTATTTTAACCGTAAATTGATAAATGCTTATGTTATATTTTATTTCATACTCCATATTAATAATGTGAAGTCGAACTAGTATTGTAGAATAAATGACGTAAAGTTATTACGATTATGGAATATTTCTCATCTATCGGTAAAAAACAGCATCCGGAATCAAAATTCACACTAAATTCAGCAATGAATTCAGCAATTTCCTATTATACTAATTTTTTGAATTTTGTTTATTTATTAAGTTATTATTATTCAGTATATTGTATTTTATAAAAAACTCAATGATAAAATAGATTATAATAAAAATCTTATTTTTTTACAGCATACTTTTATTTTTTTTAGCGAGGGGTCGCGTACCTAATAAATATTAAATTTATGGATCGCCATTGCAAAAAGGTTGGGAAACGCTGCGCTAGTACGTACTTACGAATGGATTACAGAAAAATATGCTGCGCTGCATCAGCTGCGTCTTAATGTGCGCCTTGCGTTAACGTCCCCACAAAAAGTTCGGTATCGACACGGAAAACCGATCGTCAATAAAACAATCGGCGCCGCAACAATTACGGGAGGAAAGAACTACAATCAACTATAATATGTACAACGATGTTATACTAACGCTCGTGGATTTTAAATAATAATCATTCAATATTGACACGGATTCGTGCAATAATCTAATTCCTCGTGCGCGCCCAACATGTTCTGCTCCGTACTTCCCAGCACACGCGGTGTGTGTCGCGACGTCCGCAATGTTCTCACGACAATCAACCCGTTCACCACGTACCCCGATCACGTACGACCGACTTGGGATCCGTTGCGTCGACCGCACGCCCGCACGTGGCGTATTTACGACGCAACAGAAGGTTTTCGCGCCACACGCGTCCGCGAAACGAGACAGATGCGGCCATTCGTAGGCGGAACAATAGTTATACGGCTGTGCCGGTTCGGTGGATAACGGTGATAGAGCTTAAATTTGAACTGCGCAAAAATTACTTTGTTAAAAAGTCTTCGAAATCATGCAGGTCTTCACAAGTACAATATCGAGGTAAGAATCTATAGTTCTATAGCAGGGGTGGCCAACAGTTCGACACGAGTTCGAGTCGATTGCGACTCCCTTTCATTTTTTTCCGAATTCTTTCTGAAAACGGTTAAAAAATTCATTTATTTTCTGTAATTTTTTATATCCGTTCAACCTACAAATATAAGAATCAAAATAATAACAATGAATAAGGAATATATTTGATGATAATACGTAGTAATAAATAACTATGAAAAACAAAATTATTCATTGAGATCGAATAGTATGGTAAGTTGTTCGTATTCTAATGTATATTCCGTATTAAATAACGGTATTTATCGATTCGTATAAATTGATAAAATATGTATTTAGATACGTGTTATGTAAAATTATAAAATTAAAGTTATTATTACTCATTGGTATTTTAAACAGAATAAATAAAGGAAGCGTAACATGCATGTATATAAAATATATTTTTACTCAGTTACAACCATTTTTTTTTTTTTGTCGATCGTGACATACTAGAAAAACAGAAGTCAATCACAAACCTTTAAAAGTTGGCTACCCCTGTTCGATAGGGTTCAGAGTTACAACAGAAAACGTTGCGGTGACGACTATTTTTATTACAAAACTCACTAATCAATAACATTTATTTACTAGAAGGTGAAAAAAACGATAAGAACAAACCCGAGTGGAAATACAATTAAAAATGTACAATACGGTTTATGTTTACGAAGTACGACGAACGGCACAATATTAGCATTTATAAGCGCATCTCATTATATGCTGTTATGTATGCAGAGTTAAAGACTTGAAAGTTTGTTTCATCGATTTCCGATGTTCGGTCGAGATCGATGGGATTCACATTTATCGGATAATATTAATCGTCGACAGCGGTTTCCAATGTATCCATTGCGTCAAAGAAAAAGAAATGTGCTTAAAGTCGAAAATTGAGAAGCACTGGTCTGGGTCACTTAGAGGCTTCAATAAATCTATCTTACAGGCTTAAAACCAAAACAGAAACTGTCGCCTAAGGTGATCAAATGGTCTTTTTTTTAATGAGATATGGTGATAAAACATATTTTATATATCTTGTATTTTTAATTATATATTTGGACAAAAATAAATACATTTGCCTATACGTACATATTTTTTAGTTTTAAATACATAAAATAATAATAATAATTTATTTTTTGGTCAAGTTATAGTTATTACAATTTTTCTTTTTTTTTGTAATTTTTTTCTAATAATTTTGGCCCATTTCGCCACTGAGATAACCTCTTATTGGTGATAAAGGAAAAACTAATATGAACCCCTTGTGTTAAATTTATATAATTCGTAATATTGTAATTGTAATTATCGATAATATATATTATATGAGTCCGCACCTTAATTATAACTAAAATAACTTAATAAAGTAGATAATAAAATAAAACAAAAATTAGTAAATTGTCAACATCAGTAAATGCATAAATAAATGTATGGTTTTATACGTATAAATAAATAAATGCTTAACCTGGAGTATTACAATATTTGTACGACCGGTTTTGAATCAGGTTTTATTGTCAGATATATACGATATAAGTCAATAAAATCGCAGCTCAATTCAATACTAAATTATATTGTCAATATAATTTATTATATAATTAGGTGATGTTGTAATAATACTCATTATGATTCGTATATAATATTCTTCATAATAGACTGTGGTATTGGTACTTGGTATTATACCACCTATACAGTATCTACAAAATCATAATTAGTACTTTTTATGATTCTCCTTAAATTCATAATACATTGGACGACCCTAAAGCATTCCATTGCCTTCCACTTGGAACAGCTATAATTCATTGTACAAAACGAATAAAAAAAAACGTAAAATACCGTATTATTTTCTTTTATTGGCCATTTACTAAATAAATAAATAAATAACAGCCGGTTTGTCGAAACCATGAAAACGTCTATGTGTACTCTGACAGCCTATTAAATCTCAATCGAAGATTTCTAGATTGATTGCACGCGTCACCACGGTTGAAACAGTCGTCCTGAAATCGTTGCTCTTATCGTTCGTTTTCGACGCAAGACCACTACATTCTATTCTCACGATGGAAAATGGTCAGAGCACGTTGATGCGCCCTGCACGCCGTCCATGGGGTGAGTGGAGACGCCACCCGGTATGCAATGAAAACCGACATTTAGAAGCGACCGGACGCCATTTAAGTGGAGTGTACGTGTCAAAAGTTTAATAGATAACTACGTTTATTTACGATCGAACAATAGCTATGTTTACGGTAGTAATGATATTTATACGCTAATAACGTTTACAGAGATCACGAGGTATGGCCAAGGAAAGTGCAGCGGACCGTCAGAAAGCCCGAGTCAGGCATTGGAGATTCGTCGGTACTGCCGCGCCACCGGTCATCATCGTCTTGCAGACGGTGCGCTGGACCCAGAAGAACACTGATCGTACACGGATTGGGACAAGAAATCAATTGTGACCAGGTCTTTAACATGTTCTGTCTGTACGGCAACGTGAGGGCTGTGAAGATACTCAAAGATAAACAAGTTCTCGTCGAGCTAAACGACGTCGAGGCTGCAGAACGTTGCGTGTCCAACCTGCATTTGTTGCCGTTGGATCAGAACAAATTAAAAGTCAAGTGAGCCATACATTTTCAAAAATATAGATCATAGCAGTCTCGGAGTCAGGGCAGTGAATTTACATACAGATCCAGATCCTTGCCATCTATTTAAAAATATGATAATAATATTAGACAAAAAAAAAAAAAAATAAATACAATTGTTGTTCATCATCATGTCCTCTACGTCTTTCGCACAGGTAGAGTGCCACATGTACACTGTTCTATTTTTTGGACTCAAATGTGACGAAATAATATATTACAGTCAGTCAAGACTGTTTCTAAGCTTTTTCTTTTATTTCGGAATTTGAGAGTTACATGTCTAATTTATTAATTCTAACCATCAACTACGCGAGCCATTGTTTAATTATACTCGAAAACAATGTATGATTTCCATTGGATATTTCAGGTATTTCAAAGATTCTTATATAAATAACCGAGGAACGGTGTTTAAATTGTCGGACGGAACGCCGGCACATAAAAGTTACATGACTTGCAAATTAAACCGATTTTCAAGCAAAACAAAGTTTGTGGTTGAGCGTCGAATCACAGCCCCGTCAAAAGTAAGTTTATGCGTGAATTATAATGCAGTGGTGTAATTCCTGAAAGGTTGGTGGTTACTTCTTTTTTTATATTTTAATCAATGTTTAAATTCTTCAATAGATTTTGCATTTTTTCAACGCACCGATGGACATAAGCGGCTCAAACATTCGTAGAGAGGTGATAAACGCCCTCGGTTGCAAGGATGCGGTCCGATCAATAACGATTCGTTAGTCATTCACCGGAGCACTTTGATTTCATATATGATAAATATGTGCGATGATTTTAATGATTTATTTTCTTACAGTGCCCCAAAAGCAGCCTGGTGCTAAATGTTCGACTGGCTTTGTGGAAATCAAAAGCGTCGACCTGGCGGCCAAGGCCATATTACTGTTGAATCATATGAAATCGGAATCGTCGAGTATGTTATTGCAATTGCGTTGTATTGTTGTTACGACCTATTATGTGTGATTGTTGTTCGATTTTTGTACAACGTGTTTCACTCTTTGGTGGTGTGTATGTGTGTCGCAGGATCCAAATTCCCGTTCCTGTGGAAATTGTGCTTTTCCAAATGGTCAGAGATGCGGCAGATGCCCGGAGACTCGACAACCCTGATTTTCAACAGCACGCCGCGCAATCCGTGGCTCTTTCGCAGATCTGAACATGACGTGTCCACGATGAAATTCACGGTAAGACGGATAACTCGAGCTACCGATGATGGCTGCCCCTGGACGCTATGGGATTTGAGGGAACGTGCGATGGAGGCCATTGACCCCAACGCTAGAATCCCTGCAGATACTCAGTGCAGACCTAGTGGTCAAGTGGGCACGTTGCAGAACCCGCAGTTGGTGCAGGCAGGACGGCCAGTTATTTTTTTACCAGCGTAAACGTTCGAAGAAACTTTTTTTTTTCTTTATACTCATCCCGTTCGCGATGAACTTCGATAAATTATTTTAAAATATATTAAAACATAGTTACAAAATGTGTTGTACTTTCATTCTGTCCGTATTAAATGTCATATCGTGCACATTACACCACGATTATGGAAACGTCACATTGATCAAGTTTTATCAAATTACGAATATATGACTAATTGAGCCCGTTTTTTAGATTCTGAACGGAGTGAAGAATGTATTGATTTTACAATGATGTGTGTTTTTTTTTTTTTTTTTTTTTTTTTTGTGTCTGTCGACACGATTTGGGGCAGTAAAAATGCTTCGATTGCCTTATGTAGCAACTTTTTTGAAAGAAAAGTGAATCTATTTGGTACTTTGGGGGGTCAAAAATTAAAAATTTCCAATATTTTTTAAATGCGACGGGAAAAACCATAAAAAAATTTGGGAAAAACGGGAGTTTTTACGCAAAACCAGTTTTTGACATAATCAAATTTTTTATTTTGCTATAACTCAAAAACTAATCGATGTAAATACTTGAAATTTTCACCAAATGTTTAGATTAGCGTTCTCTATACACCATTAAATTTTCAAAGTATTTTGACTTTTATTAAGCTATTTATAGACAATTGAAATTTTCAATATTTTTAAGTATTTTTTTTTTAAATAACGATAAAATTTTTTTGGCTGCCTAGAAAATCTTGAAAATTTAATACAAGGTTTCTTATAAGTTGTTCCTTAACTGATAAAAAAAAATCTAAAATCGTAAGTCACAATTTTTTTTTATAAGTGCTCAAAGTTCCAATTTATACGAAATATGTAAAAATCACGATAATTTGCAAGTTATTTTGTAGATAAAAATTCATAAAATTTTTTCTGTTCATACTTAAGGTTCAAAATTTTAACACGAGGTTATCTATAAGCTACTCTTCAAAAATCTTTAAAAAAATTTCTACCGGAATTAGAGGAAAAAATTTTATGACTGTTTGAAATTTAAATATTTACGAAATTGCATAAAATAGCGATTTATTCTCAAACGATTTTAAATATTTTTTATAATTCAAAAAGTATAAGTCGCAGATTTTTGAAATTTCTACCAGCTGTTAATATTGGTATTTCCTTTATGTCATATTTTTTTCAAAATATTATATTGATTTTTAAGCCACTTATAGGCATTTAAAATATTCGATTTTTTTACATTTTTTTTTTATAATCGGTGATAAAAAAAATTTGGCTCGTACAAAATACTTGAAAATTTAATAGAAGATTCCACAGAAGTAGTTCTTAAAGTCATTCAAAAATTATTAAAATCCATAGGCACAATTTTTTTTTATAAGCGTTTGAACAGCGAATATTGACAAAAAATTACATGTAAAATATAATATACTGTATAATATTCTAGACTGACAAAGATATCGGTTTTTTTTAAAATGCTCTAACTCAAAAATGAAAAACCGCAACAACTAGAAATTTTCACCAAATCTTTATATTGACGTTCTCTATACATGGTTAAGATTTCAAAGTATTTTGACATATTTTGACTTATTTATAGACAATTTATATTTTCGATTTTTGTTAAATTTTTGTTTTTAAACATCTATAAAATTTAATTGTTTGAGCGAAAACTCTTGAAAATTTTATACTAGGTTTATAATAAGTTAAACTTATCGTAACTAAAAAATATCGGTGATCGGTAAACTCAATTTTTTTTTATAAGCCCTTAATTCTCAAATTTGTATAAAATGTGTAAAAATCACGATAATTTGCATGTTATTTTGTAGATAAAAATTCATAAAATTTTTTCTGTTCATACTTAAGGTTCAAAATTTTAACACTAGGTTATCTATGAGCTACTCTTCAAAAATCTTTAAAAAAATTTCTACCAGACTAAGAGGAAAAAATTGTACGACTGTTTGAAATTTAAATATTTACGAAATTGCATAAAATAGCGATTTATTCTCAGACGATTTTAAATATTTGTTATAATTCAAAAAGTATAAGTCGCAGATTTTTGAAATTTCTACCAGCTGTTAAGATTGGTATTTCTTTTATGCAATATTTTTTTCAAAATATTATATTGATTTTTAAGCCACTTATAGTCATTTAAAATATTCGATTTTTTTACATTTTATTTTTATAATCGGTGATAAAAAAAGTTTGGCTTCTACAAAATACTTGAAAATTTAATCGAAGATTCCACAGAAGTAGTTCTTAATGTCATTCAAAAATTATTAAAATCCATAGGCACAATTTTTTTTTATAAGCGTTTGAACATCGAATATTGACATAAAATTACATGTAAAATATAATATAATGTAGAATGTTCTAGACTGACAAATGATATCGGTTTTTTTAAAATGCCCTAACTCAAAAACGAAAAACCGCAACAACTTGAAATTATCATTAAATCTTTATATTGACGTTTTCTATACATGGTTAAAATTTCAAAGTATTTTGACATATTTTGACTTATTTATAGACAATTTAAATTTTCGGTTTTTCTAAATTTTTCGTTTAAAAATAAAATATACTTATATAATATTTATAAATAACATTGTATTATATTCTAGACTAACATATGAACTCCGTTCAGAATCGTTATTCGTATACAATGATATCTATCATTGCATTCAAATTTAACAAATCCATTATAATAATGACCTATCCTATAAGCGAGGTGCACTCCACCCCTAACTGTACAGCAGAGCGAGGCCCATCCGGTTCTTTTTTTTTTTTTTTTTTTGAGAAATTCCCATCAATTCTATTTGTTGAAATCCGACAAGCGTCCACCCGTTTTTGTGATTTTTATTATTTTCAGTTTTGTCACCGCTGTACGATTTAAATCCAATCATTCACAATGGAATCTCACATCTATTTCCTCGGTTCGGCAAGTGAGATCTCTTAAACGTAATTCAGTAAAAGTGGCTACAAATTCAATAAACTTTTAAAAATATTTACGTATATAAAGTTCAATAGCATAATGTATACCTAGAGCGTAGGGAACTGTGCAAATGCAGACCTCCAATGGTAAAGTTTTCCAATCTATGCGGCATATCATATTTCCTAATCCTAGTCGAATGTGCCAACATTTAATTAAGTAAAAAGAAAAACTATATACGATTTTGATTCGTCGAATTAATTCGTATTAGAGTATTTTGATTTTATTGTAAACATAAATTAAAAATTAAAATCTTAAACTAAATAGTTATTTAACTTTTTTGTATAATTTTTTACCGGTATTTTGAACGCTTAAAATAATTTTCATTGGGAGGAAGACCAATGACAGTCTTTTGCATACTCCGAAAAAGAGTTCTGTGTATGCCTATGGTGAAAACATTCGATTCCCCGGTGTTGTACGTGTTAACATGTATCGGTATACCTATCTGCGGTTAACAATTTTGCCGAAACGTCCAATCCGGCGATAGGACCAATGGATTTAAATAAATCTCGTTTCATGGGTAATAAGGTATATATATATATATATATATATAATGATTAATATATATTTATGTACATGTATACGTATGCATACAAGTATACGTCCAACCGGTTTTCACCGAAATAACTATTGGGAACGTTTTTAACTGCGTGTCAATATTATAATATTGTGTTGCGTGGGTACATAATAATAATACGAATCGTTTGTCATCCACACCACCGCCGTATGGTAGAGCACTCCGACTCGTACAAAAATATATTATGATATTATTATAATTGTCCAGACTAATTGTTCGAATTAAAGTACCAAGCGAACGCACCTCCGACCGTGATCAATTACCAGGTAAGTATAAACGGTTTATTAAAAAGCACGCGTTAGATAATCAGATTTGGGACTTATTCAGATAAATAGATCAAGATAATTATCTATATGAAAGTTTCATTATTTTTTATCTTATCTAGATTAAAATCTACCGGTCATCTTTTTATTTTTTATCTTAGATGAAAACTTAAATTATCTTTATCAGACTATACGGATAATTATTTTATTCAAATGTACTTATTCAATATTATACTACATACATTTTTATATTTAATATTCGAAATCAAAAACTATAATATTGTATTGTAACAGAAAGTATATAGAACACATTTAAATGATTCATAAAAAGTATAAAATAAATCTTGATAGTCAGTAGTCAATTGTTGTTGGTTATTTTGTTATTTCAATTTATTAATTGAATGTTCCTGTAGGTTATTATTCGGTATTCAATTTAGATCGACTGTTCTTTGAAAAAAATTATATTTAATGTTGTATTTTTATTTTGCTAACTACCTGTTCCCGTAAAACTTCGTTGCCCATTAAAAAGGGCCAACTATAATATTATGTTTTATTTTATGTAATGAATTATTCGACGTTGCCCGCCGACCAGTAACGATGCATTCCTTCGTAATTCGCATGCGTGTTGAAATTATTGTCAATGTTAACACGTTTAAATTTATATAAATTTATTTAAATTCTCATTTATTTTTATCACCGAATAAAAAAAGCTTTTGAATCAATATAATAAAAATGTATTTATTTCAATCATTACATAGGTAAATTAATAAAAACAATTCGTAAATGATATTATTATCTTACATTATACTCGTATAATAAGTAAGCTATCTGTTGCCCGCGACTTCGTCCGCATCGTTTCTGTTATTATGATCGAGATTAAGAAGTTTTTAAAAGAATATATTTTAAAATATTTCTACGTAAAGGATATTTTTAGTTTTATTTTCTTGTGGCAGAAAAACATACTGATTTTCTCCGCAACCCGATCTTGACAACACAACATACAGTTGTCCGTGTGAAAAGCAGTCTTGACGTAAATCGATTCCTACGTGTTTAAATGTTTACCCCTGTGATTTATTAATTGTTACGGCAAAAGATAACTTACCGAGAAATTGAATTCTATTAAAAGTAATAGGTAAATCATTTGGAATCATTGGTATGAGATGTTTAAGCACTGCTGGACCAGTCAAAACTATTGTAACAATCACGTTATTGCGAAGGAATTTGATTTAAAGTCGTGTTCCGTTACATACATTTGGTGGTTTAAGATTTCTAAGTAAAATTATTGAGGCACCTATTTTTAATTTGAGGGAATGTGGGGAAGATCACTCGGGTTTAAAGAATTAAGAAACTCCTGTGGGTAATGGACCGCATCTTATTGAATCTTGATTCTTGAATCTCCTGAAAGTTTAGATAAAATTAGGTCATCCATTTCGTTAACGCTACTGTTTCTCACCACCAATATTGTCCTTTGACACATCCATTTATAATCTTTATTTTCTATTTCAACGATATCAGGGTAAACTTTCGATAAATCGCGATCAATTTCAATTTTATTTTCAAAATGAGGTACTTTCTCGTATCCTATTAAAAGTAACTTTGAAGAAAAATTTGTACTACCTCCCCCCAAATGTGTTCTCATATTCGTAGATAGTTTTAGGGTATGAAAAAACTTCCATAATAGGAAACTTTTAAGGTAAGACTTTACAATGACTATTTTGGTTTCCCTTACTATAACCACGGTATCTCTTAAATGAATGTATTCTTCTGCTTTCAATTTTTTTTGATTTCTTTCGATGAAGTCAAGCCTCTCAGAAATCATTTTTGCCGCCATATCAATACAATATTGGTTGAATAATCCTTTGAAATAATGTATATAGTAAAAGTAATTTATTCTCACCATGAGTTTAAATGCATCAAACTGCATACATGATACAATTTTAGATTTAGCAACAGTATTCTGCCATCTACTGCCACGGAATTATTTTTAAATCATTTGAAGAAAAATAATTCTTTCATACATATTTTTTGGGTAACTTAAACCGTTTACGCAGTGCATGCAATGAAAACCTTGGAGTATGAATAATTTTCACCGTTTTTCAACATTTTTCACTGATGCTTCACTTCTATTGGTCGCAGCGTAATATTATATATAGTTTAAAACCTTCGTCGAAAAATGGACTATCCAAAAAAGAATTTTTCAATTCGAATTAATAGTTCCTGAGATTAGCGCGTTTAAACAAATAAATTCTTCAGCTTTATAATATTAATATAAATAAGTAGCTAATAGACATATATTAAATATATCTATTAAATTTGAGTAACAAAATTAATAATAAAATCATTATAAAATAAATAGTATAAGTAATATGTGCACCAACATTTTTGATTTTTTAATGAAGATTAATTTTATAGAACATATTTTTTTTTTTTGATAAACCGTTATAGTAGGTACTTATCGTTCTAGTGGCGTATTTAGGGTTGCTGACAAGCCCGGCGTTCTCCTAAATCTGTGTAGTTTACAAGCAATATTAAATATTATATGGTGTTTAATCTAGTGGTACCCCATTAGGAGATTTCCGGTTATGCATTTATGCCACTGCCAAATATTAACAAGTAACAAAAATACATTTTATCTATTTTTTTATCTAGATAATTCACATTAACCTATTACCTTTATCTAGATACTTAAGGAATTTTTATCTATTATCTTCATCCTGATAAATTCCTATCAATAATCTATTATTATCATCTAGATAATATTTTAGTTATCTATTCTCAACACTACAGATTATATACCGTAGAAAGTATTATATTTATATAATACAAAAAAATAAACATTTATTATGTGCATAAATTTGAAGTTCCATTCTACAAGAATAACTTTGGTTAAGCATCGTTCTTCGCATGAGTTTTAATGTAATAATATGTGCAAATCATGTTATATGGATGATGTTGAATTTTTTTTTTATGTCACGTAATGTTTTCAAAAGAATTGTATATTTAAATTTGGATGTAAGCTAAAATAAATAATGTTATTATAACAACTATGTAATAACACTATAGTGCAAATTTAATATGGGCATGTATTGTTTATATCTAATACTCGAATTCTTATAGTAATACTTCGTACTTCGGAATTTCGTTACGTTAAATTCCTATTTTGATATCGTCTTAATATTATTATTTTTACTAAATTGCATATTTGAATATTTAATGTAATTTCGAATATTACTGTTACCAATTGGTTTTTATTTAATATGTTATAGTTACATGTTTTTTCAGTCGTTCAAAAAACGTTTGCTACCCGTTCACTGTTTATCAATAAAAATTATATCATTCGGTTTTTTTAGCACGACTACATTAAGTGTGTCAGGTATATGCATGGTCGTGCGTTTAATGTGAAAAACAGCAAAATATGACGGTTGACGCGTCAAGTACCTATTTATACCGGTTTAATAATTATGTTTTTTTCATTCTTCTCAGACCGATCAATCTTCCTAGTAGTAATACCCGCTGCAAACGAATTGCGTAGTAAGCGTACCACGGTCTACGATAACTGAAAAATTATACTTTATATTTATATATATATATATATATATATATATATATATGTAACAACAGTTGCATCATGTGTTATAGGTGCATTTGTCAACATTCATTCTTATACAACATCAATTTTCATTGTACGACATGAATCGTGTATTTTCTAGGTAATGTTCCATCGTGAATTATACGTCCAAAATGATACAAACATCAAATCGATTTGATACAACTCACTGTATACCCGTGGCTGTACATATCTGACTAACAGCATTGAATTCGGTTACCGGATGATAAATGATAACGCGTTCCGTCTAGGCGTACGCGACTCTAAACATTTATTTCCAGTATAACAGTATAAAAATATTTCACTAAAAGTGATTTTAAGTGAAAAAGTTAACGATGAAAAAATTATAGGAAGGATAAACAAATAGTCTGCATCAGTCTAAAAAAATAACTTAAAAGATGTAATCAAAAACTTTTCAATAAACTCAATATATATAAAGACCCTAGTGGTGTTTATGTTATAGTTTGATTAGGTTATACTTTCCATATTGACTACATGGTTAATATGATCTTAACGACAAAAATATAAAAATATCGATCACTTAAGTGTAGTTTCGGGGTGTTCATTGCTGCTCGATCTACATGGACAAGAATCACCATTCGAGTTACCGTGAATAAACACGTATTTTAACGGGATGTACTCAAATCGCTACGTAGAATACAATATGCACGTTGTCGGTCGATACATGGACAATGCGCATACGATTAAAGAGTAATATTTTTAACCACGTCAAAGACTGTTGAACACCTAGTAAAAATGCGAAACGTTCAAAATGCGTCTACGACGAAAAAAAAAAACTGATCTAAACTGGTCTTGTAATGTAGAGTTTGATTATGTAATAATTCATTTATCTATGAAAGTGTATTACTATGCTAAACAATATTTTTCGGTCTAAACGAGTGTGCGCCTTTTCGGTATCATACCGATCTTGCAGTAGAATAAATAATTTGCGTCTCATCGAGAGCTATCGCCGTGAACGGATAAAAATTATTAATTATTTTATCAATTATTGATTATTGGTCGGCGTACCGGTACGGTAATAACGAGCCTTAGTATAATAGATTTCATTGTTCGCATGTTTTTAAATTCACCGCACGGTCGACGATGAATTATATATTGTAGAAAAAATAACCCTGCTAACGTTACTCGCCCGCGTCTCTTAGCACAATATGATTTACTATCGTATCGCATACACTATGCGGCCGCGTGGGCCATGTTATAACATATAATATGTTTTTAAAACGTGTTGGCCAGACGAAATGTATAATTCCATAATCGTGTAGTCCGAGAATCTGGACGATCACGCCGCGTTTGACGGTTATTCGATCGAAGTTCATACACGTGGTCGGTCGGATTCGTAAACTACACTACTACGACACTCAGTGGTCCGACGCATAGGTACCTACGCAACACGGGATGTTTAGTAAAATCCTGTATGCACGCGGTTCCTTAATCGGAGACGTATTTTTCAAAATACTAGTCGACTAGTTTGCAAATCCAAAATATGTACGAGTAACAGTTAATTCTGTGTTGTATTTTGCCCGTATTGTTCGAGTGTAGATGGAAAAACAATATTACGGATCGCCGGGTTCGAAAAACGATTCCGAATAAAAGTCAGCGTGGTATTATTGTATTACCCTTATGCGTTGATAACTTATTTTATCACTCTGACGTATAAAGAAATTGAAATGAGCTTGCGTATTGTTTTTTTTTTTTTTTTTTCTAAAAAATTAACAATGATTTTAACGCGAAACTAACAATATTGCATTAGCAACACTTCAGTGGTTTCGGACGGTGCTCAGCTACTACTTCCGGTGGAACCATATCGAGATTTTGTTTAGAATAAACGTGTGCGTGGTTAGGTGTTTCACATTTCTCGCGATCACTCGAATACATGGTGATAACACACTTTACGAATGTGACTTACTTTGAGTAGATATTATAATGTTTATCAATAGCTAATAAAATTCGTGATCATGATTACAAAATATATTTAATCTTATTAAATTAACCTTGAAAAATAATTCTAGTAAAAAACTGAACACGCGCAGACACAATATTTATTCTGTTACAAGTTATTATTCATTAAAATAAATCGTGTTTATTAAATATGTACATATATTTTTGTTATAAATAATTACAAATTTACAAAAATTAAAAATTAAACGTTTTCGATGTAAGTATTTTAAAATAAATACACCCGCGAATACATTTATGGTTGACCATATTTGCACTAGTCTAAATCATTTTAAGTAATTTATATTTACAGCTATAATACATTTAACGTATTCCAAGCACTGTAAATTATTATATTAGAATGCATTTCAACGACATTTTCTTATTGAACTTATATTTTTTTTCATTAATAGCATATGAGGTACATACTGTAATACACAATTAATATCAAATTTTTTCTAATACTTAAAATTGTACATCTTCAATCTTCGTTTCGTGCCGATTTTAATTGTCATATAAATAAATGCTGACGGTGATACACAGTTTTTACAAAACAAAAATTTCTATGGAATATTTCTCATGCATTTCTCAGCATGTTTAAATTTTATTAAAACAGCGAAAACACTATTTATCTATTTCTCAACTTACAATATTACAAAAATATTTTCATATAATTAATAATAATAGTTGGTCACCTCCAAACCGTTAGTTTTGCGGAAGTGAGAGTTCAATATTACAATATAAATCAATATCATTGTGAGTTATGCATATTATGTTTTATGCGATATAAAAAAAAAAAAACAATTGCGAATAACAAATGAGAAGTATAATTTGGTATAATTACAACAAACAAATTAATGTAATATAAAATCATAGAGAGACACAAATTATAAAACAAACTAACGAAAAACTAACACAATGATTGTAATTCATGCGATTATATGGTAAAACATACCAAAATATTGCTCTAAATTACAATCAGTTTTGTATAAAAAACAATTTGCGCCACTGTAAGTATGCTGGTTATGGATAATATATTTTAATACCTACGCTCACGTAGTCGTAAATGCTATTATGTGCTAGTGTCATCTTAAATGTAGTTGGGCGTAGAAATGTGTGTAACATAATCGTTTACTGATTAACAACCGATAACTGTGGGCCGAAATAAAAGCACAAAATACTTGGCCGTATATAGCGATGAGATAAATAAGTGAACGTGACGAACAAAACAACCGTTTAGTCAAGTCCATTATTCCAGACGACCCGAGACCGTAAAAATTCACATTAAATATTTTTTTTGAGTATATTTTGCTGTTACCAGTATTGTAACCGAAAATCTCGAGTCAAAAAATGTAGTACAGCAAATCAAACGTTTCGCGAGTTTAGATTATAATTCTCGCAATGCTGTTTCTGAGAATAGAATAAAAATCAATAGTAATCCCGATTTTTCAAGAGCACAATAATTATTTTCAATGATTTACGATTGTTTGTTTATGCGACATTGACCATTCCGATTGGCTATGCGCCAAAAGAGGACGGATATACTTAATCATAATATTACGGTGCACATACTGTAATAATTTACAAACGATTATTTAACTCGTGTGACATTGTTCGTACGATCGCGTTTTAATAAGTGTCACAATTATTTACTGGTGATATCGACAAATGTCGCAACGGCGGTGCATAGTATTTATAATTAAGCATAAAATATAATAACAACTTTAACGTAATAATCTAATGACTAACGATTTCAGTAGATGTAGGCAAGACATTTTTTGAGGTAAATAAACATGTCACCGCCGAGTAAACCTTTGATTCCGAACCATATTGGAATGGGGGATAACATTGAATTGAGTCCCAAATATTGAATTGAGTCCCGCAAATACTTTTGGGTTATCGGAGTTGAGTCCGACCAATATTTTTAGGTTGTTCGAGTTGAGTCCCTTCAGCCTATTAGCGTTACCCAGGAGACACCACGTGGAGGTTGGCTGAGTAGTCTTAATAAATAATAATAAGTAGGTATAATGAGTCAATTAAAAATAATAATATTTATGCGTAATGTAATAATGTTTATAATTAAATAGTTGCTGGTAAAAATTTAAATGATATAGATTTTAAAAAGTCAAATCTGCCAATTTGCATATTTATGTATTTGTTTGTCTGCTCTCGTAAAAAATTTTCTTTTTCTAATGTTTTTTTACATGGTCTTTTTGCTTTGCTTCTTAGTTTTATATATGTATCGGACTGTATTCCCAGAAGAGTGTCCACAAGAATAAAAATATTTGGATGTCCCGAATGAAAAAAGGCATTTAATTTTGCATGAAAACTTTCACAACTGTTAGTGGTCCGATTAGTGGTTGCTGAAAAATCACTCCAAACTTTGGGGGGAAACTGTGCAACATCATTGTCAACGTAGTTATTTAAAATGTAATCTGTAAAACTATCAATTTTTTCGTCATCACATGGTTTTATTGCCATCAAATCTTCCGTGAAACATTGGACTACGTCATTTTCATTTAAAAATGGTAGTTATGACATTTTATCTATACGGACTCAATTCAAAGATATTAAGATAATACCCTGGACTCAATTCAAACACATAAAAGTAGCATGGACTCAATTCAATATCACCGGGAATGGGCGATTGTAAACTTTCCCGATGGTAAGCTCTCCCAGGTCTACTCCAGTACTACCTGACGGAAACGTGTAAACTCTCCCGGGTCTACTCCAGTACTACCTGACAGAAACATGTAAACTCTCCCGGGTCTAGTAAAAATCATAAATTAAATTTAATATACATTTAAGTTGCGTTTAAAAATAGTCAATCATATATAATAATAATAACAATATAAATTAATGTCTTTCACTGCCATGAACATGATATTATAGTCAAAATACAATAAAAAATAAAATTTCCAAAAATCCAATATACATTTAAATTTCTTTTAAAAATAGTCAATAATAATAATAATATTAATAATATTAATAATAATAATAATAATAATAATAATAATAATAATATAAGTTACAAATACAAAATATACGTAAAATGTTAAAATTATTGTTTTTGATAATAAGAACATACAGATTTTAAAAAAGTTAGGGAATCTATTTTTTTTTTCTTTATAAACTAATATTTTTTGAGATATATTTTTTTCTTTATATTTTGTATAAATATTTTTACTTGATTTATTTAATTTATTGCAACTTTGAATTTTAACGTACATTTCAGTTTGAAAATCCGTTAGAGCATTAATGAATATAAATAAAGATGGATGAGTACTTGAGAAATATGAATTTAAATGCGAATGTAACTATAAAGTTGACCCGGGAGAGTTTACACATTTACTTCAGGTAAACATAATTTTGACCCGGGAGAGTTTACACATTTACTTCAGGTAAACATAATATTAACCCGGGAGAGTTTACCATCGGGAGAGTTTACCATAAAATCGGGATAGTTTACCACCGCCCATTGGAATTTGTACGAAGTATAAAATATCAAACCTTATAAAAACCGTAACAATATTGCAAGAACATCAGATGTTTAATCAGATAAGATTCTTATCGTCCATGAAGTGCTCAGTACATAAATTTTTATCGATTGTATGTAGATATTACTATGGCAGGGATGTATGTTTTTAATATCTGAAAAGGATAATAATTACCAATTTTATGCATTTCAATATTGTTCTTACGATTAGAATATAATTCCTATTGCGCTTGTTTTTTCCTTGATCACGATTGATCCTTAATATTATTTTGTTTATCAAAAAACAATGTATGATATATATATATATATATAATGGTTTATCTGAAACTCGAGTAAAGGAAAAGTAATTTAAAAGCTGAAATTTATATCAAAATATGATGATATCTTGGAAGTTAAACAAGTAACATGTTTATCCTTTAATTTTATTTTATTTTCAAATGACATAAAATAAAATAAATGACAAAAATAAGCAGAAAAAAATCAACGAATAATCATTTTTCTACGTAAAATAATTATTTTTTTTTCTCATTTGCAAATTTATCTACGATGGCTTGAACTTTCACTTCATTATCTCGATGTGCATTTAATTGGACCGTACTAATCGATCTCGGTGTCCACTCATCTTAGATCTTAACCATATTTTTAATCTGAGAAAACATATCGAAATGGAATGCAGTAAAAGCATAAGTGAATTTTGACTTAAAGAATACATTTTTAATTCGCTCTTGAATAATAAATAATCGATGACATCGTAGACAACAACTGCTGTAATCCGTGCGGGGGATCCACCAATCGAACCTTCCACCCATCATAAACGCTATTGACGTATAATCTGGGAGATTAGAAACCACTACGAAATATGTTTTAAAACTGGCTGTCAATATAATAACATGTACTCGCACAAACGTATATCTTCATCGAATACATTTTTATAATATGAACAGTTTCTAACATTGTGCCGGTGAACAAGCAACTCTGTATACAGCAGATGTTCATTTGGTTACAGGACGTCAGATACCAGGCGCGTTACCAAGCCGCTTTTGTTCATCAGAAATTAACATTTGATCAATAAGGAATTTGTTATATATTTAATAATTTTAATATTATGTTTTTTTTTTTTGTTTTAAATTTAATTCAGGCGTTCTATTTTACCGAAATTTAACAACACTATAACGTAATCAACTTTCATCTAATTATAATCCCATGAATTATAAATATCTTTTTTCGGATACTTTATAGACCCTGAAGTAGTTAGATTATTCCACGAAATCGATAGATAACAATTCAAAATTAATTATATTATGATCTCTAAAACTAGTAACACGACTTATTTATAATAATAATTTGTACGTACTACCATTGATTATAACATTTATACAATACTATTTATTTAATACTAATATTATGTTAACCCATACCTAGCGTTTTTGTATAATGATTTTTAGAAACGGCTATTATTATTATTATTAATTACATATAAAGGAAAACTGCAGTAATAAGCTTATCATTTTTATTGTTGTGATTTTATTATCGTGTGAGTTCGAGTGCGTTCTACAGTGGAATACAGTAAAAAATTGTTTCATTCAAGTATTTCCGAATTTGTTCGTATTACGTCCTTTTACTATGGAACAAATACAGATTATGAGGCAAATTAAAATATTTATTGTTAACATTTAAACGTGATAGTTCTGCTTAAAATGAATTTGCCTCAGGGTAACTCCTGATCAAATTCACTGTATACACATATTTTCTTTTATATTAGTAGAGTTATATCTATTTCAAAGATTCTAAAATAGTATAAATATATGATAGCAAAATAGTATAAATGTATAATATAATAATATTTCAAAACTTTATTCTGTATTCTATATAATATATAAATGTATTCAAAAATTACTGTTGAACGAATAAATAGAACATATTATTGTTAAAAAAACATTTTTGATTTGCAGATTTTTTCTTAAATACCTATAGAGTAAAAATCTAAATGATTCTATATCATTTATTTCGAATTTCGCCATATTGGAAACTTCATATTCTATAAACGAAATAGTTGAAAACTTAGAGATAAGCAACAATTTGACTTAAATTTATTAGTCTTGCGTTGACGAGATGGCGATCCATGGAAAAATGTAAAGGGACAAAGATGGTAAATATGCGACATATTTTTAATTCAATACAATCCATAAAGCACACAGGATTTGAGTGTTCATTTCGTGGTTTGGAATTTTTGAAAGAAGGAAGAAAAGATTTATCAGCATTTTTTACTTTGTGTGAAAAATTTCTTGCATGAAGGTTACAATTGATAGCCATAAAATGATTATGACATTAATATCAATATGGCTATAGTCTCGTGAATAATCAACATTGGGCAAGGCTATTCTCAACTATTATTGTTGTAGTTCCAGGAATCATAATGTGGGGCCGATAGACATTACTCACACTAATATTTATTTACTTCTCACACACTATTGTCGCGAATACATTGAAGAGCGTTGCGCGGTGAGCGTAGAGCGTTGACGAAAATAAATCAAACACGGTAATTTTATCGGAGCTGTACACTGTGTACACTGATCTTGGGCGTTTATCGTTAGCGATGCGCTGTGCGCGTTGCGTTGTTTATTTTTCAAGACGTCTTGAATTGTGAGCGTTGTTGTTAAGCGTTGTATTTATATTTTGCATTGATATTAATTAAAACGTTTTTTATAAAACATCATGTGCTCTCAAAAAGTACATTTTACAAATGCAAGTCGAGAACTTCTTATTTCAGAAGTGCAGGGAAGACCATCTTTATTAAATGATAGACCCCCGTTGTAAAAAAAAACAACTGAAAAAACAAATAAATTGTAGGATGAAATCTCAAAAAAATCTCTATCGATCAAGTTCTAATTCTTCATATACATGATGGAACTCGCCTAGAACTCTTTTTAGGCGTCTTCGTAAAAACGAATTGTCTAACAATAAAATACGACGAACTTTCAAACTTAGTCTCATGGTGCTCTAAGTCACAACACTAAAATAAAATAATGTTGTAAACAACGCTCATCGCTTGCTGTTTAATATACACACTTCACAGCCCACCGTTCACCGCGCAACGCTTTCCAATGAGCACGCGGCCTAACACAGGTAAAATAAAAAGCTAAATGAAATGCCTAACTACTACTCCTTAAAATATGACACGCTTCATTCACCTTATTACAGCAATACAATTACTCGTGATATGGCGTTGTGCGTCCACGGCTTAATATCCGCAACTTAATATACTCAAATAAAACATGCGATTCCACTGCGACGTCTAAAGTACGTTGTATTAACCCTTCAATGCATACTGTAGCAATTATGCAATATGTTTTTTTTTAATTTCTCTGGACGTATAGTTATATAGATTGTGTACACAGCGATATCTATCGCATAAAATGTGTACTAATGTTGTAGTATATAAAATAATATTTGTGATAACTATCAATGTGATTTAATAAATGATAATCGTTTTATGAAATGTAATATGATAACAGGTACGAATTTTTGACTGACTTCTAACGCTTTTTATTTTATATTGGTCATAGTTCAAGCTGACCCAAAATTTATTACTGATTGGTATGTAAGTAAATTGTTATTATATAAAAGAACATAAATCTCACATTTGTTTGGTTAAGATTTATGAATCATTTTTCTTGTGTTGCAAATTTGCAACAGTATGCACTGTCGTAATTCCATAATCTATACGACGTGCCTGTTGTTATCGTACACATAATTGGACTCATAATAATACAACATAAAATATTCTTTTTTTTTTTGTACATTTTCAGTTAATTTTGTTTAGAATTATGGATAAATTAAAGAATGATGATGAGATTCTAAAGTTGTTAGATTGTAATTGGTTTGAGAGTGAAGATGAATTGGATCTAAGTGATGATGAACAAGAAGACAATGCCATAATATTTGATAGAATTGATTTAGATTTCCCATGTAAACTTTTTAATTTATAGAAATATTAAATTTTAGAAATTATTGAATTTAAAAGGATTACATTTTTTTGTAGAGCTGATTGATATTGAAAGTTTACCTTTTGACATTTTACAAGATTCTTCTCCCAATAATTCAAATATTTCCGAAATTCCGAAAAATATGATTGTTTCCAGACGTTCCATGGTGCTAAAAATACTTAAACTTTAATTTTTACTTGTTTATTATATTGTTAATAAATTGTATGAATTGTTTTTACATTTTTAGAACTTGAGAAAGAGATCTCTATATCTATAAGTTGTTTATTATAATAAGGATTTTAATAAAATAAGTATGATTATAATTTATAGGTTTTGTTTTTTTGATGCATACTGTTGCATATTTGCAACATGCAAAAAATTGCGATTATTGTTGCAAATATAAATTTTTGATTTTTTTAATTATTTTTATCGAATTCTACGGGTATAAATTAGTTTAGATTATTTATTTCAACAATATCTAAAAAATCATGCATTAAAGGGTTAAATAGTTGTTTTTCAAGCCGAAGTTATGGGATCGTCATCCGTTGTTGCAATGTTACAAGTATGATACCGTATTGATTTCGAAGTGAAATCGATTATTGATTTTCGGGACACGTGTGACATTGATCGTGCGCACTAATTAATTATTTAATATATTTTGTCCGTGCGCAAGAAGTGTTGTTATAATTGTTATTATTTGACCATGTTCTATAGGAATAACGTCACCGTTCCAGTCGCAACAAGAATACTAAATTAACAAATATATTTCATTCACAGAAGGTGATAACACCTGTTCGTGTAACGTACTACGATTTTATTCAATAAAAATTTACCAAAAAAAAAAAAAATACATATATAATATTCAATAAACCATAATGATTCTTTTAAAGTGGACGCTGTTGTATTAGCCCATATCCATCAGTATGACTCAATTCGTGACATCGGTGACAGACGAATGTCGGGAACTCGGAGGACGAACTTAAGTTGAAAGAAAAGCACTCAACACCAAAGCCGACTTTGGTCTCATTTTGAAACCATCTATTTTCAGTAAATTGCTAAATAAAAATAAAAAAAATAAAAAAATGCTGTAGTTAAACAGTATGAATAAAAGTAGGTTACGTGACGATTTGTAATTGTTGCATTTAATAATGACGAAATAGTTATTGTGTGTACAACGAGCGAATCGACTAAAAAACGTGACACTTACCCTTCTAAATGTTCTGAATTTACGCTTGACGTGTGCACTTTCCAAACGTGGTTGGCAGACGATGGCATGAGCTGAGATGAATCGACGTGTATGTCTTCGGAACCCACGTTCATCACCACATAATACGATTCAGCGCCCGGAAGCGTTCTACACAAAACGTCGTCGCTAACATTATAATCGCTCATACGTATTTTCAGTGATCAAAATTTACATTATACATTTAATTCGATCATTATCAGACCGGTGGTTATTGAGTTTGCAAAATAATAATTAATCATTCTATTTTAACTTTATAATACCTCTATAAAAATTATCCGTCCAACAACTGTATATTTGACTTATTGAATTCACTTGAATTCAATTTCAAAAAAGGTGTTAGTTCAAATCTCGTTTATTCATTTTGATCGGCTAATAAATTATATTACTGGAAAGTTCGACCACGAAATTCCAACTCTATCTTATATTTGGTATTTTGGACCACAAATAATACGTTATAATTAGTGATGGGAATAATCGAATGAAATAATGATATTAATATAATCATTTATTATTACTATAAAATAGTTGCTGTGTACGTAGAAACATTATTTATAGTATTCATAAGGTCATCAGAGAATTCTAAACAATAAGTAAGTAAGTAATTAGTGGTATGCGGAACCTTACGAAGTGACGAGATCTGAGACATGGGCCTCATTCACCCCCCCTCCCCATAAACAGCCTGTCTGATTACTAAGTACGCCTTTTATTCCAATGCGGTAACGAGAAAATATACAAATGCGGCAACATGAGTTTACATTTGAAATCATAGCGAACACGAATTTTTTTTGCATAAGATCGAAAAGTATAATATTTCAAAGAATTTGACGAATAACCTGTTTCAACCAGTTTCATCTACGATGTAACGTATCTGGACGCAATTTCAGGGTTTCGGACAGTATGGTTTTTGGACCGACCGGAAAAGCAACAAACAAGAGTCGATGGGAAGGGAGAGTGTATCGATATGAACGAGAGGCGAAAATAAGAATGGTGAACAAGGAATAGCCGGGGGACGAGGGAAATCGACCGTGGAATATGTTACCTGGAGAACGCGTACACCCAGTCGGACAACACGTATCCTTGGAAAGCACCTCGCTGCACGGTGCGAGTCTTCCTGAGAGAGGTCAACCGTTTGTACACTGAATAATGGCTACGCGGCTGCTTCTTCTGCTCGGCCAAGTTTAGTCTCCAGTAGTTGGGGTTCACCGGCAACCATGTCTTTCCGCTTGCGGTGAATCCTGCGCTAACGTCCGCGTTCCACTGGAAAGGAGTCCTGGCCGGGTCCCTGCTCAGCACGCGGTAACCGTCGACCCCAGCGTTCAGGCCTCTCGGGTCCACCGTCTGATCCCACCGGACGTTGGTGTCCTCCATCCCTATCTCCTCGCCCATGTACGTGATCGCGGTGCCCGGCAGCAGCAGGTTCAGCATGTTCATTGCGTCCACCATCTCGGAGCCCATCCGCGTGGCCATACGTGGGTTGTCGTGGTTCCCGATCTGACGAAAACGCGAACAGACAATGAGTTCACAATAAAAAAGTAAGCCGATGGACACGAACGTACGTTCCACCAGTTCGGCCGGCGATACTAACCACCCAGTTTGCCCAACCGCCCGATGGCATGTTGTTTATCCATTGGAACACCGCGTTGTTGATGTCAGCGGCTTTCGAATGGTCGTTGAGCGCGTTCATTAGTCCGAAATTGAACGGCATGTGCGCTCTCTGGACGGTGTCACTGCTGTAAAATCTAACGGTGTTGCTGACGGTCGTGTACGCTTCGACGATCATGACCCTGTAGACACAACGTGACGTGAAATTTCCCGGGTAAAAGACACCAACATAATCCTAACAATACGTTGATAAAACGAAAAAAAAAAAAAATTAACAAATAAATCTCATATGCTCGATTAGGCGCCCGTCAAAGGTCTGAGAAGCCAAAAGTGCGAAAGCAGTCGAAGCTTTAGCTTTAGCAGTCTATTGCTGCGCAATGCCATTTCAAGCTTTTACGAGGTCCTACGCAAAATCAGTATAATTTCCTAATGCCTAAATACTTCTAACCAATCTAACTTAACAACTTGTGGTCCTCCAAATCTATTTTAAATGTAAGGTCTTTGACAATTCCCTAATTTACCTGCCCCCTAATGACGATAATACGTTTGTTGCGATTAAATTGTTAATAACATCACATTATCGTACCGGGTCTTTCCGTCTTTCCGTTTGTATTCTTCCATAACTTCTCTGAATTGACTTATCATATCGTACGTTTCGTTTAAATCCATCGTTTTAGTGTGGAAATATTGTTCATATGTATTTTTCTCCTTCGAAGCCATCTCTTCTGGTTTTCTTGGTTCGTCCTGAAATTCTGGATCCTCAAACAAAAAAGGAACGGCGTCCACTCTGTACCCATCAACGCCAAGGTTTAACCAGAATCGCAAGTTGTTCTGTGAAAAACGAATTATGTTAATTCCATTCGGTGATATATTTTAATTTTAAAATTTATTCACTTATTATATAAAATTGATTATTTATTAAATGTACATTCAATTATAAGTGTTTCGGAATAATATGAAATTACACTCGAAAAAAAAAAAAAATAGAGGAAAATAAACCAAAATCTTTGATTCTGAAATATTCAGAACATATTAATTTTTAAAACATTTCAAATTGTCTATTTATAAGTGAAAAATTCACTCAAAGATCAACCAACGAAAACAATATTTTTCTGTGTATGATATTTACAATATTTATGATACACCGTTTAACATTTTTTACCTTCATCTCTTCAACCAATTCTTTACTTCTGTAGTTCAAGTCCGGTTGTTTAGGGTCGAATTGATGTAAGTAATATTGATTACGCTTTTCGTTCCACGTCCACGCTGAATTACTGAATAAACTTTGCTAAAAATTGCACAGAAGGAACACTTTAAAATAGAATACTGGCTATATGTAATAGGAACATAATTTTGGTATAATTACATAATATATTATATTCTATACGCATAGTACAATAAGCGATATAATTATTATTCATAGTGATTTAAATTAAACATTTTTCATATATTTAAAATATTTAATGAACCGACCTAATCATTTAAGTAATAAATAAGTAATAAAAACATTATAGTAAACATTGAAGTAAACATATTACTTAGGTATCAAAACTAATGATTTGTTATTGTGAATAATATGCGTTTAATGTACAGTTAAAAATATTCAATACCTGTAGTACCATTGATTAAATATACTATAACATTTAGAATAAATTATTTTTTAATTACCTATTTGTGATAAAATAATATAGATTTAATAAAAATTTCAAAAAAATTCTTAATTTACCAAAACATTCTATAACAATTTTTTTTTTTATTCTGATACTCCAAATTACAGATTTTATTTTTGATCTTACCCAATTATTTGGCGGTACTTTCAATCCATTTTCATCGATTTTAGCATCCTTCCATACATAATAGTTTGTATACGGATCAATTTTTTGCTCTGATTTCTGAAACCATTCGTGCTTATCACTTGAATGATTTGGTACGAAATCCAAAATAATTTTTATGCCTACATAACAAATATACAAATAAGCTTCTTTGGGGAACTATGTATACTTTCATTATTTTTATTGTTTTCATAGCATTTTTATTTTTACACAATATATGAGGCTATTAAGGTATTGACAAGTTAATAAGTTAATAAGTTAATAAGCCAATGGATATGATAACGTGGACAATTGATTATATAATAATGTATAACATGTTAATTAATTAATATAATTCAAATTAAAGTAAGTCTTATATTTGCGAGATATTTTTTTATTTACATTATTTTAAGCAAGAATAAAAATAGTGGTTTTTAGACCTGTGATATAAAATCTATTTTTATACGTTGATTTGTGAATGTTCAGAGTTTTAGAGGTTTTGACAACAAGGGCATTGAGATTTAAATTAATACTCTTACATTTACTAATCAGAAGTGTCCTTTATGTGCCGTGCGAATGCAACAAAAACTTTTTGAAGAGAGTACGACAAATTCAATTATAATATAAATAATTACCCAATGACTTGAGTTTTTTGTGCAACGAAATAAAGTCATCCATCGTGCCGAATGTTTTGTCAATCTGATTGAAATCAGATATGTCATAAACCGAAATCTATCATGGGCGATTTGAATATAGGCGATAACCAAACGCAATCCACTCCTATGTCCTTGAAGTACTCCGCTTTTTCTTCGATCCCTGACAAAACATGCGACAGTGTAAATACAGTAAAAAATACAATTCCACTACCGCTTTCAAAGACTGTTGTATGCATAGGCGTGCAAAAACCCTGGGGATTCTACAATATTTTTGAGCCCTATCTTAAAAAAAAACTGTAGGTATATTTATAAACTATAATAAATAAACAATTACATAAACATAAATTAATTATTTTATTAAATGCCATTTTACATTATTTTTAATGTATATATTTACCATGAATTTGGTGTACTTTTCTCTAATAGTTTCAGTTATTTATGATTTGTACTTTTGTATAGTCAATCGTTGCTGTAAACTATCATCAGTGCCGGATAAATCGCCGGTGCAAGCGGTGAATTGCACCAGAGCCTGGAAATTTTAAAAATTTTGAGGGGCCCCAAGAATATTACTGACAGTTTTGCTAACACAAAAGTAAGGAAAAAAAAATTTTGGAAATAATTGAACCAAATAGACTCTTGTGTATAAAATATGATATAATTATTTTATTTATTTATAATATTTATGTTTATTAAAGATTTAATTTAAATACTGTATTATAAATATGTAGAAATATAACATGCGGTAAAAATTCCGTTTTATATTTAGTGAAAATAAATAAACATGGTAAAAATTATAAAATTGGGGCCTAAAACAATTTATTCGCATCAGATCCCTTAAAGTTCAAGATTCGACACTGACTATCATGATTAGTTTTTGCACGAAAATTTAGAACTTTTTGTTTTATTTTGCTATTTACATTTTATCAAATATTTTAGATTGAATTACATTTCGTTACATTTAAATCATAGGGCCCCGTTTGCAATATTTTTGGTTGATCCACCGTGCGCACGTCTATTGTGATTATTGTAGAAAATTACCCAATCCTCACCTTTGAGATCTCCTACCCCGTCACCGTTGCCATCCTTGAACGATCTCGGATAAATCTGATAGAAGACTGCAGTTTGCCACCAATCCAGATCGATTTTATTATCGATGGGTCCAACATTTGTCATCGCCTTAACGAAGTTTCCTGTCATGTTCAACAGTAACAATACCACGCTGGAGGGAAAAAAAAGTTGTCAGTGAACTATCAGAATGCAGTACCTATCGCTTTATCACAATCTCCTCAAACGTTGTTCGACAGTTTGTGTCACACCGCGAGTATCGAAAAATGGGTTATTCAAATCGACTGTCAAATATAATATTTTATATTTTGTTCGGTGACGATAATTTAAGTGGTATACGAAAACACTATAGCGATAGCATTGAAGGTGTACACTGAAGTGCCGAGATAAGTCAATAATATTAGCTGTCTAGCGTTCGGTATTATCGTCATAAGTAGTATTGTTATCGAACCTAAATACTACATTATTGTTATCATTTATTATTACGTGTCCGCTGGAATGAAAAATTTACCTTACAATGAAAATAAAAATAAATAAAAACATTATTAACCTTTCCAATAGAACTTTAGTGCATGTATTCGTATAAAGTTTTCGCTATCGTAAATGTTATGAATATTTTATGAACTTTGTACTGTTTACCGATATAAAATCAAAAGTGATAGATTCACGCATATGAACGGTACGTTATATAATATGCGTTGTGCACGCCTTATTAAACCAAACAGGTATAGAAGTTATCATACTACGTAATAACTATTACGTAAGCGTAACGTTAAGCATAGGTGAATAGGTTGTTGATATGTTTCAGAAATACTTTAACGACACACACGATCAAATGTTCTTTTTACTTGATTGTTTTTGTATTCGGTTCCAATATTATAATTATAAATATAGAAATTACTTCTAAACGTCACTATCACGATAATACGAATTGAAAAGCACAAGAAAAAAAAAAACTAAAAAAAAAAACCTACGCATATACGCTAGCAATGCCTTTAGGTACTTTTCATACACACTACGCTGACGTGGCGCATTAACACGCAATAACACGTTACACGTTGGAACACGTCAGCTGTTATTAATGTACAGACTGATCACACGCGTCAGAGCTGTACGTAAATACAAACACCCTGCCACTTTACTAAAAGTGACAATTTAGTTATTAAGTTTATCGTGAAGATTGAGTTCGTACGCACTGAAAACATCGCTGAAATTATAATAATCTAATTATAGACTGGGATGAACTCGACGAAGAAGAAGAATGTGTATCGGTTTTAGCGGCCATGATAGTAAAGAATAATGGAAATAGAAAAACGTGGGTACATCCTATCAATCTAAACCGAAAGTTATATGGTGAATTTCATCATCTCATGCCACAGTTGCTTGAAGATGAACAGAGATTTCAAATGTATTTTCGTATGAAGATGAATTCTAATATCTATTGGAAATGATTGGCCCTGAGATCGAAAAACGCACTACACAACTTGATTTCTGTAGTGCTTGTTTTTAAAATTATATAACATGGGATAAGCTCTTACATACTCGATAAGCTCTTCCTCCATGTTGTGCCTTCACACGGCTTCACACGACTGACAAAAATCTAAAAATTGGATCGGCAGCTGACGCGTGTGACACCGTGTGACGTGTTATTGCGTGTTCACACGTCACGTCAGGCTAATGAATACATAACTATACATGTTAGATGGTCGGAAAATTATATTACACGTGTTATTACGAGTTAATTTCGTCACGTCAGCTAGTGTGTAGCCTTAACATTCTTAGTTATTAGCCTTAGCCTTAACACTCGGCGCCACAACGTAATGAAGAAGCACTATTATTCTACCGATTGTTTTACATTCAATTGTCAATAATTCGATTGATGTGCGTGTACTTACTGTTTAATGAACTCAATGTACAGATGCAGAAAAATGTGATAATAATAGAGCATATGTATTTGGGTCCGACCGGAAATGTAACATTTTATTTACATTTATTGTTTTATTTATTACTTTAGTTTTTTAATTTTCAATTTTTTTGAAATATTTAGACTTAATTCTAACACATTTCCATTTAACGCCAACGTTTTTCCATTACAGACACTAAGTTACAACGTGCAGTGCACCATCGTGTATGAGATTTTGTTGTACTGTGGTGATTATTCGATTTTATTTTATTTTTTCATGTACAAACTAGTGTTGCCGTGTAATCTGATTGTTTAAAACGTAACATTGCTAATGATAATATTAGAAACGTCAGCTAGAGTGGAACCCGGTGAAGTATTCATAGATTAAAATATGACACACTCTATTTATAGTCCTCACGTTGCGGTTGCGTTGTTAGAGCAAAAAAGAATTTTTTTACCTCTCATGATACTAACCAGTATGTCCCGACGAACGATGTCGATTTGGTCATGATGGTGTTCGGTGAATTGATATTGATCCAGTTCCGGTAAATTAGATAGTTTTACCACCGAGCACCGAAACTACTAGCTCGCCCACTCCAAGTTATATTTTGTCTGCGTTTTTCGATGTATTCTACACGCAATACGAATGTACACGGACCGAAAACAATGGCATGACTATCGTCCACTACTGAGTGAACGAGGTCCAGCGCGCATTTCGTATTCGATCAACGGTGTGCGGGTTGACGAGGAAAGTACACAGGGTCAACATAAATCTCCCATGATGAGTGGGGAGGAGATTCGCACCGATGGAAATAAGAAAAATTACTTGTTGTTCATAATTCTTCGTGGCGAAATAATGTATTCATTATCTTAATTTATTTTATACATTTATCGATAATATACGGCCTCATATAATAGATCCATTACAGACAATACAACAATATTTAAAGATTTCAACCGGGTTTGTATCGTTGAAATCCGTTTAATAATTTTTGGCGGTCGGTTTTTATGTTGAATGTTCTAGTGTGAAAATAACATTTCAAAATAACACATCAAAAATAAAATAGAATATAATACGATCATATACTAATAATAATAATTACATTCATGATATATAAAAGTATACTAAAATGCCTATTTTTTTAGTATAATTTTTACTTTATTATATTTAGATAATATCTATATATATTTATCTATATATATATATATATATATATATATATATAATCCTTTATCTATAGGGGATCCTTCACTTTTTCGAAATACGTCGCTGTGAATGGGTAACACTGAGTGTTTACCAATCGATCATAACATAATGGTTAAACCTATTGTACCGATTTTTTTTTGGAATTGTATTCACGTATATTTTGAACTCTACACTTTCTTATACGTAAACACTTTGAACTGTGCACATAATAAATTTCACAATACCGTGTGTTAGCACAAATTACTGTACACAATTAACGATATATTTAATCGAATATATTTCAATAGTTTTGAATTCAAAACAGAATTTATTATCACCTAACATCACCAGAACGAAGCATTAGGTCATGTACAATATACGAAATCGGTATAATGCATATAATTTGAAATCGTTTGACTATTCGTTTTTATCATTTCATGCACATTTCCGACGAGGTCTTATAGCTCATTATTATAAATAAAAAAAAAAATAAAATAAACATTGGTATTACAACTGTAATGTAATTGAATCAAGTAAATAAACTTATTAAATATAAATCATAAACAATCTAATGATTAAATTTGAAATAAATACATTTAATTAAAAAATCAAAGTAAATGATAAACATTTTTAAACGTATCAAAAAAAAAAATCACTGGTTTGCTTTACTATAAATTAAAATAAGTTTTGTATTATCTATTGACACTGAATAAAATATAAAACAAGTAAATTGAAGTAGAAAATGGGATGAAATTCAGAAGCAGGTTGAGATTTAAAAACAGATAGCTGATATAGGTGAATTATTCTTGTATTAAATAAAATATATTATTAACTCAGTCTTAAAGTATTTTATGATTTTATTAAATTCTTCTTCTACGTTAAACCATTTTATTGGAAGGTGCTACAAAGGTAGAATTCGTCTTTAAATGTACTGAGTCAACTTTCGAATCCGGCTTACTACAACGTTATTAACATAATTAATAAATTTACATATTTAAATTTATATAAAAATGAAGAATGAGATCTATTCACATAACGAAGTTTAATGATTTAAACATAGCCCACCTTTGACAATATCAAAGTTATGATTAAAAATTATTAGACTTGTATTTCAAAGGTCCTTCACACTCGTTCGTCTACAAATATATTAAAATACTAACGGCAATATGATTATCATTATGATATCTTATCAAACAATTAAAAACTAATAATACAATTTATTATAATATGCGTGAAAGAAGGCTTAGTTCATTATTATATTGATTTAATTTGTTTGAGCTTATCAGTTGATTTAGTACCTAGTTCTTGAAATGGGCTCGTAGAAATACTACAAAAAAATATCACAAACATTTTCCATCTCGTGTAAATCACCATATTAATTCAGAGTACCGAGACTACCAATGACTTTTGGTAGTCACAATTAAGTTTTCTTTTATCGTCAATTAGTGTATCAATAGATAGTCTCGATAACCATGAAGTACTATAAACAATTATGTATAATGCTAATAAATATTCATTATTCGAATTTCGTTGAAATTTAATATTCTACTGCTTTTTTCATTATTTCGCTTCGTTACGGTATTTTTTTTTATTTACTAACTGGTTAAAGTCGTGCATAAAAAAAAAAAAATTATGAATACACCTTGTTAAAACCAATACACATTCAGAGTTTAAAAATGTCTTACTTATTTTGATATTCGTACGTTAGTGAATGATATGAAACACACGGACGCTTGTAAACTTTGCCAAAGCGTTATTGTGATGAAGAAAATCAAACTCATCACTAAAATAAAAGATAATATTTATTTTTAAGTTATATAATGTAACAATTAATTAAATGCCGTTAATCACAATTGCAAAGCAGCATATTCACATGCGAAGTGTTGCCCTGCATCTAACCCTGTACGTTATCGTTTGAGTAAATTATGCAGCAAGCGTTGCTACGTTACGACTTTATTGTAACAAACTAATGGTTTAAATTCATTACGCCTGTTCAGGTAAAGGACAATAAACGACAATGACCAACATTCACTAAATTATCATAATTATTTGATTTAACTGTCGCGCGCGCTTACATTGAATACTTAATGATTTTACAACACTTTCCGATTATAGTACATACGTAAGTAGTACTACAGGGCTTCTTACCATGGTTAATAGTTTTTATTTTTCGAGATATTTTTGCTACGGCAATTTCACAAAATTTGGTTTCTTTTCTAATAGTGTTTTTGGCTTCTTTTTTATTTCAAATTTTTTAATTTTAATTTTTTTATGTTAGTTACATGTAAGTAAATTTATTAAATTTACTTAATTTTTTTTTAAAATTAATTTAACATTTTTATCTTTATATTTTTTTTCTTTTTTCCTTTTTAAGAACACAATTTTAGCATTTTATTTTAAAATATCTTTTGATTTGATATAAGATTTATGACTCGAGTCGAAATCTAACCATTAAACAAACATTGATTCATATTTTTTTTTATAACACGTTCAATGAGAAACGTATTTAAAAATTTAGTCTTTTAAATTTCTTGTTCATAAAAACAGCCTACTATTGTTTATTCAATATTATTAATTTATGTTATCGGATTTGTAGGTTTTACATTGACAATTTGAAACACTTTCGTAGTCCAATTCGGCGTATAACTCTTAGTGAAGGCATGTTTGTATTTTGAAATTCTTACCTTATCATTTAAATGATAATCATTTATCATTTTAAAACAATTGTTTTAAGCTAAGATTTTCCAGGTTTTTTATGATAAGATTGAAATTTTATCGATTTTGTTCGAGCTTCATGAGGTGTATATTAAATTATAGTATGGAATTAATTTTGATAATGAATTATACGAATCCTAAGAACCTGTTGCTGTAAAATGCTTATAGATTTTATTTTTTATTATTCTTATAACGCGTTCAGCCGTTTCAGCCTTTATATTAGTGTATTTTTAATAGCGTTTGACATAAAACTATTTCATAAGAATTTGAAATTATTATAAAACTCAGTTCAATTATCTGTTTGCAATAATCAGACTTGGGTAAAATAACTTTTTAAAAGTATGTATTTAGAATAAATACTCGAATACTTCAAAATTTTTCTATATGGATGCACACATATTAGGTTAGATATCTATGTATTAGCTTTAGCACTATTATAAGTAAGAACATTAGATACAGTGTTGGGAATAGATAACTAATAATTTATCTAGAAACGTCAGCTAGAGTGGAACCCGGTGAAGTATTCTTAGATTAAAATATGACACACTCTATTTATAGTCCTCGCATCGCGGCTGCGTTGTTAGAGCAAAAAAATAATTTTTTTACCTCGCATGATACTAACCAGTATGTCCCGACAAACGATGACGATTTGGTCATGATGGTGTTCGGCGAATTGATATCGATCCAGTTCCGGTAAATTAGATAGTGTTACCACCGACCACCGAAACCACTAGCTCGCCCACTCCGAATGATATTTTGTCTGCGTTTTTCGATGTATTCTTCTACACGCAATACGAATGCCACGGACCGAAAACAATGGTATGAATATCGTCCACGACTGAGCGAACGAAGTCCAGCGCGTATTTCTTATTCGATCAATGGTGCGCGAGTAGACGAGTAAGGTACATAGGATCAACAGAAAGTCCCCATGATGGATGAGGAGGAGGTGCATAAAGATAGATATTAGGAAAATTACTTGTTGTTCGTAATTTGTCATATCGAAATAATGTATTCACTATCCTTATTTATTATACATTTATCGATAAATACGCCCTCATAAGGATCCAATACAGACAATAGAACGATATTTAAAGATTTTAACCGGGTTTGTATCTTTGAAATCCGATTATTAATTTTGGATGTATATTTTTATGTAGAATGTTTGAGGACATTTAAAGGACATGATTTCCATCTAAAAATTACACACCATAAATATAATAAAATATAATATGTCCATATACTAATAATAATAATAATAATAATAATAACATATATATAATCTATGTAAAAATATACTAAAAAAACTGAAGAGAGGAGATAAAGAAAATAAACATTCATATTAATGTTTATTTTCTTATAATATAATTATTGTAATATAATCGAATCGAGTATTTACACGTTATTTAGAAAAGCGTAGTAAATAACCAGAAAATACTTTTATTTTGTTAATATATTTTACCAGTATAATTTGTTTCTTACACAATAATAAAAATACTCTTTTATTATATAACATCTTAAACCAGCGTTCAATTTATTTAATTATAAACCTTCTTTCTCATCAAAGCCTCAGCTCGTTTCGATTTTGCTACGTCATTTAAATAATTAATGGTGAGTACGCAGTGTTCTGCACAGTGATTACTACAGTACTTTAGTGAATGATAGAAAACACACGAACGCTTGTACCCTTTTCCAACGCTTTATTATGATGAAGAAAATCAAACATAGTGCAAAAAAACGCGTGATCAGAAAGAAAACAACAAACGACACTGGCCAACATTCATTAAATTATCATAATTATTTGATTTAAATTTTGCATAAGTATTGATTTCGCAACACTTTCAATTGTAATACATAAGTAATACAACGATAAGCTGAATAGAAACACTACATTCAAGTACACTATAGTTACAATTATTCTTATTTATTATTATTATTCTTGATGGTGAACTTCTTTTAGTTTTATTTTATCAAAAGGATGAAAATACAATATTCATTATAAAATAAAAAATTAAAATTAAATATTATTGATAACATATTTTCAGACACTATTTCTACCACAATGGTTGACCCATATGTAAGCCAAAGTCGCCAGAGTGATTTTCATTGAGGAAATTAATGATGCCGCCGATGAAGTCGAATGTTTTTTGTCGATGGTCAACACTAACGCCGATTTAGTTCTCATTTTGAAACCGTTCTTATCAATTGTATCGCTAAATCAAATAAAAGATAAGTCATATTTTTTAAGAATTTAATATCCGAAAACCCTGAAGAATATAACCATCTTCGTTTCCAGTGATAATTATTACTCACCCGACCGAATACTCCGAATTCACACTTGACGTGTGTACCATCAAATTTTGATTTTTGATTACTTGCAAATCAGACAAATTCACAGTTTCGTACGCAGAACCCAAGTTGATTACTACTAAGTACGTTTCATCTCCTTGAAATGACCTATAAGAAATAAAATTTTATGGAACAAACTGAATAAAATTTCCTAGGAGTTCAAGTAAAATCAGAAACATTTTGGACTTGACTTGAATTGTTTTTTTAATTTTTTTTTTTACTGTTTATAACAGTCATGGTTATTATAATATATTTATGAAAAATTTTGAATCACGGAATTTATCCAATTCACTTAACTATATTTATTCAATATTTGCTTTTCCAACGACAAACACCTCAGTATTCTTATACGAGTAGAGTACAATTTTTTAATATTGTGACGGTAAGACCCCCAACCGTGCGGACGATGAACATTCTTTATGAACCGATTTTGAACTGACTACCAACTTACTACCACCATGTATGTTATCAAACGTATATAAATAAAGTAACGTTGAATTGCGCGTTAATTTTGGTTATCTTTTATCCAATGCAAATATATGTTCCAGACAAACGGTATGTTCTGCGCTCATATAATAGCCAATACATTATCAACAGAACTATCCGTCCGTGAAAATATGAAGAAATCGATGGCGAACAACTCGCGGATCTTAAAAACCAGGATATCGTGGAATTTTAACACTGTCACGAAGTGTACATCAAAAAATACGAATATATTTCAAAATGTATCACTCCCCACCATTCCGGCGAACGATGACGACGGAAATGATTACCGAAACGGCGATAAACAATGACGTGTCTGTAATAACATTTTTCGAACATTTTAATAATGTTATCAATGTGCTAATAAAATAATAACACAAAAAAAATCTTTGTTCCGAAGTTGACCCCGGAGAGTTCGTCATGAGAAGAGTGTACGATTATTGTCCAATTTCCGTGCGCGTTCGCAATTGCGGTGCCGGATCCTTACCTGGAGAACGCGTACACCCACTCGGACAACACGTATCCTTCGAAAGCGCCTCTCTGAAAGGTACGGGTCCGCCTGAGTTCGGTTAACCGTCTGTACACGGCATAATGGCTGCGCGGTTGCTGCTGCTGCGCGGCCAAATTCAGTCTCCAGTAGTTGGAGTTCACAGGTAACCACGTCTTGGGTCCCGCGGTGAATCCTGCGCTAATGTCCGCGTTCCATTGGAAAGGAGACCGTTCCGGGTCCCTGCTCAGCTCGCGGTAACCATCCACTCCGGCGTTCAGGCCCATCGGGTCCACCGTCTGATCCCACCGGACCCGGGCGTCCTCCATCCCTATCTCCTCTCCCATGTACGTGAACGTGGTGCCCGGCAGCAGCAGGTTCAACATGTTCATCGCGTCCACCATCTCGGGGCCAAACCGGTCGGCCACGCGGTGATAGTCGTGATTCCCGATCTGAAACCGGTACAACACGATACATCAACGATCAAATGTTATTTTCATTATTATTGTGCTCCAGAGGCGGTTTGACATTTTCCGGATGATGGTTTCTAAATTAGTAACACTCGTATTAGCTATTTATCCATCACAAAATCGTATTTCAACAATTATATTTTCATCATAACACAATTTGTGTAAAATTTATCTAACCATATTTTATTTCCTTTATCGGGGGCGGCGAATCATTTTTTGGGCCAATTGCCAACACACATGCAACAATTGTTTCATCGGTAAAAACATTCCTTTCCTTATATTTAATTAAATTCGTTATGACAAATTATACTTTTACAATCAATAAGTTGACGACAAATATAAAAGAATAAGGAATATTATCATTTTTAAAATATATATAATTCGTTTGAATTTCTTATACCTACTAAAATATTATAAACAGCATACATTTTTTTTTGTGTACAATTTTTTGCGTGAGCCATTAAAATTTGGTTAGAATGCTATAGGTTCGCCACTCCTGTCCTATATCGATGGTTTTGTTCTATGATATCATCACGGCAAGTATGACCATCTGTTCAAAATGGCACTTATCCCTAATATTTTGGTACTTCAGTGACCATATAATACAATTTCAAGCTACCTTTGGAAAGATTTTCGATTATATTTTATTCATTCGTTTACCACCCAGATCGGCCATATGCCTAGCTGTATGTTGTCCAACCACGAGTACACCGCTTCGCTGAAATTGGCCGCGTTTGATTCATCGTTCAGTTTGTTGATCAGCCCAAAGTTGAACGGCAAATGTGTTCCCGGGTCGGAATCGTTACTGTAATACGTCGTCGTGATGTTGTTAGACGTGTACGCTCCGATTATCAAAACCCTATAGAAAAGAAGAAAATAATAATGTTCAAATATCGTGTTTTTCTTTTTCTTTTAAATTTTTTGTCAAACGAAAAATATATTGTATAATATATAAACAGTTTCACCATGATGTTTGTATTCTTTTTTTGTTTGTATCTGTGTACACGATTTAGATCGAAAAAATTGCTCCAACGTACGAAATTCTATAATATTTTTGATGAAAAATGTTCTCTAATTGATACTCTGAGAGGAGTTATTTTACTAATTTCCCGACAGTTTTATAAATAATTACGAAAAACTGACGAAAAGTTATAAAAATAGGATAACATCTATGGTATATCGGTTCTCGATCAAATCTAATTTTTATCGAATACAAAAAATAACTGCAATGACTTGAAATTTTTATGAATCTTTATCATTTTAATACAATTGTAGTTTATTTAATTTTTAAATTATTTAATAATATTTAATTTTCATGTTTTCTTAGCTTTTATTGAAAATGTTGATAAAATAATTTTTGTTTGATAAAAAGTCTTGAATATTTAATACAAATTTGTCCATTTATTTTTATTTATTGAGGAATGAAAAACACTTACGGTTAACTTTAAAAAAATATTTTAGAATTTCAATATTCAGTTTTGACAAAACGACAAAAATCATGAAACTCGCTGTTTATTATTATTTTTTTTTTTGTTATAATCAAAAATTCATAAAATTTAAAACTTTTACAATTTGAACATAATATGTTTCATAAGATTATGTTAGTAGCACAATGAAAAAAATACTTCAAGGTCACAAAAATAAACTATAAATGTTACAAAATGTAATTTTGTCCAAGTTGGATATTTTAAAGAATTTCCATTAAACGATATTAGTTATTTTCTTTAAGAAATTTCATAGTTTTAAATCATTTTAATGAAGTTTGTGCTCCATATAGATACTTGAAATTTTCGATTTACCATATTTTAGTTACTATTTTTACGAAGGTTAGACCATCAAAAGTTCCACCAACCTTCCTAAATGATTTGATTCTTTTGATTATTCTACTAAATCAATCATCTTTAGAAATTCAAGCTGATCATCCCAGCTTTTTTCGCTAAGAATCTTTTTTCTATTAGCAATGGCACATTATTTTCAAATAGTTTTAATAACTCACTGTTTGTTATCAATCAATAACGTTTTGAAATATTTAAAGACTAATACAGCAATACCATTCACCCATCTCTGTATCCTACTTAAGCGTGATATCTCGTACATTAAAATTAGTATTTTTATGTTAAGTTGTTTTATAGCATCTATGCTAGCAGCTTCCAAATCGCTTGGCGTATTGTTATTAAATTATCGAATTTGATTTTTTAAAGGCAGAAATTGAATATTCCTGGTTTTGATGTAGTTGTTGAAAACTATTTTTTCTGAATGTTATTGCACACCATATTATTGTTGTTCAAATAACGTACTCGACTTTAAACTTTTTCCCATAAATACAAGCCACAAAACCTCATGATTACTATCCCATGGTTAGTTTTAACTTTTTTTTTTTCGTCGCTGAAAAATAAGGTACAAAATCATAAGAATTATGGTTAGAAAGATACCTGGTGTTTCCATCTTTTTGGCTGTATTCTTCCATGACGTCCCGGAATTGATTTATCATATCGTACGACTCAGACAAATCCATTGTATAGGGATGATAGTATTGATTGTGGGTGTTTTTTTCTTTCGAAGCAACCTCCTCCGGTTTTCTAGGCTCGTCTAAGAATCTTGAATCCTCAAACAAATACGATACTGCTTCTAGTCTGTAACCGTCTATTCCGTGATTCAGCCAGAATCTCAAGCTATTCTATGTAAAGCAAAATAAATATTTTGCATCAATTTGGTTTCAATTAAATTTTGATTAATTAGAATAAATTCAAACTGAATAAATTTGAGTCAAAGTTACATTTTACCACGTCATAATATTTTGCATTATGCTGTAATCATAGCACAAAATATACTAAATCAGAATGGAAACTAATAATAAAAATATACAGCGCTTATGGCCGCCCAAAAATATGGTCCGCCTTATTTAAAGTGCTTATCAGCGTGGATCTAAAATTTGATATGAGATATTTGAAATACAAAAAATACACTAGTATGCAATATATTTTTTCTGATACTAAGCTATTTCTTGAATAATGTAAATAAACATACATAAACAGAATAAATTAAATCTATTCTGTGATACATATATACTAATTATAATATACCATTGATCATTAAGGAAAAGGAATTCGTTGACCTTACGTTTACTTGGACACCCAGAAATACAGCATTTCATACCACTAGGGCTATTGTACAACATATTAGACATTGTTTATAGAGTTTTTACAACAAGAATCAAGTAATAACAAAATATATTAAATAATTATATATTAATTTATAAAGTAACAACTACAATAAGTTTTCACAAAAATCGTAAAAATTAGTATAAAACCACGTGGAAACAAATATAAAAAAAAAAAATCAGTAAACAAAATACGTCTTCAGTCAACCAGTGATGTTTACCAACAAACCCAGGGCTGTTGCATTTTTTAGTTTCTTTACAAAACAAAACATTATATTTTATGGTTAGTTGACAACAATTTGGATAAACAGTGTATTTAAATAATACAAATACAATAGAAAATTATTTTCGTTTTATCTGGCCAAACTGTCAAGCACATTCAAAATTTGGGCGGCCAAGAGTTTCCATTCTGATTTAGTCTATTCTGTGATAATAGTATAATTTGAATTTATCTTCCCAAAACAAATAATGACGCTTTTTCAATAGAAATAATTTTGAAATCAGTTATTTTTAATATCAAAGGCATTATTGTCCATTGTCAAAGAAAAATTATTTTGTGTCCCACGGTTATAGAACCAAAAAAAAAAAAAACCCAAACAAGTATACTATGATTATAGAGCTGACGGATGGCCTTTCTAATCATGTGGATAGATTTGTAAAGAAATACACAATTTTATTTTTAAATATAAACTAAATAAATTTGCCACACTTCAATGGCGCAAAATGAACTGCTGTGTTATAATATTGATTTTGTATATTGATTAATATTCATATGTTTGTTATGTTGTAATGTATTGGTTATTCACCTTTATTTCCTCGACCAATCCTTTATTTCTGTAATTTAGGTCCGGTTCTTTAGGGTCAAATTGATGCAAGTAATACTGTTTACGTTTTTCGTTCCATGTCCAGGCTGACTTACTGAATACACTTTGCTATAGAAAAAATTAAACATTTTAAAATAAGTTTTATGTTATGTGACAACAATTGCTTTATCTGTATGGTATTTATATATTTTAAAAATATTATCGAATTTCAATGTTTTGATGTTCGAAACCATAATTATTGATAAATTATTATTATTATAATTATAATAATTTTATCAAAGAATGCGACGGTTCTAGAAAGCTCTCGTTTATAACCTTTTATAATATGACTTAACTAAAATTCAACTGTAAAACTAATTTAACGTATTTACAAGTATTTTATTAATCTTACCCAATTATTTGGTGGTAAATTCAAACCGTTTTGATCGACCTTAGCATCTTTCCAAATGTAATAATCTGTATATGGATCGATTTTTTGTACAGAATTCTTAAACCATTCATGTTCATCACTTGTATGATTAGGTACAAAATCCAAAATAATTCTTATCCCTATAGAATTATATTGTTATGTTATTATAAAAAGAAGTTAGAAATAAAACTTATTTAATGGTAATTATTAAATAATTGTTTTCCTTGCAAATTATTAAGTAAATTTAAAAAAAAACCCATGTATTGTATGAACAATTTATGAGTTTTTGGTATGTATGTATTATTTGTAACATATTTTTAAGTGTATTATAAACTTGGGTTATAACTTAATATGGTTAAACTAAAAGAGTTAGCCTAACAAATTAAAATACATTGTTTAACATATGTTTTTAAGGTTAGTAATTTTAGAATATCTAAACTAAAAATGCATTCAATCGATAAATCTTTTCTCATAAAATGCAATAATCTAACAACATGTTGCTTTATAATGAAAAAACTTCTTATATTCTCAAAACAAATCAATCGACAATAATTTGTAGTTAAATTATTGTTAATTATTACGTTAATGTAACATAAACAAAACAATAGCACATCAGTAATATTTAAATTACTATAAGACATGTTTATTTCTGAATATATAAATATATTAATGAAATTGAATTAGTATTTGTTCTACATTTGTTTCTAAAAAGTTTTTTGTTTTTATAACATATTTATTATAAAATATTGAAAACTATACAGATAAAATCATAAAATCTTTTAAAACTAACTTTTCATTGATTCAATATAGGTATACTTGTTGAAAATGTTACTTATTAATTACCCAATGACTTGAGTTTTTTTTGTAGTGAAATTAAGTCTTCATTGGTGCCGTAATTACTATCGACCTGGTTGAAATCCGATATGTCGAAACCAAAATCTGCCATTGGTGATTTAAAAATTGGTGACAACCAAACGCAATCCACTCCTATGTTTTTGAGATACTCCGCTTTTTCTTCGATTCCTTTAGAATCACACGTATTTATGTAACAAATAATTTTTGAAAAAAAAAGTATTACCTTTGATATCTCCCACTGCACTTTTATCGCTATCTTTGAACGATCTCGGATATATTTCATAAAAAACCGCGGTCTGCCACCAATCTAGATCGCTTTTCTCATCCGCAATGAAGACAGTTTTCGCTTTAGCAGAATATTCCGCCAAATTCAGTAAAATCAGTATCATACTGTAACAGCCGTCAGATAAGAATCAGAAGTTATTGTAAATCCGAGCGTTTATACTACTTCGCTTCTTTTCCGTTGTGGTTTTGGATCGCGCACAGATTACAGGTAATTGGAAATTATAGTAATCCTCAGCAGTTTACGTTGTAAGATGTAATACAGATTTACAGTTAAGTTATATAAGAGAGTTAACATTTATAAAATTATAAAAAAAAAAAAAAAATGTTTCAAAGTAAAGTTAGGTGTAATATGCTTTGGTATATTTATTGAATACAAAAACTCACGATTTTGACCGAGTATTAAACATTACCAACACGTGTATACTGATCCCCTGTACACGTATCTTAAACGTATTAATATCCATGTATTTAAAATCCGGGTACACGTGAAATTACTGGAGAGTCCGTGTATTTAAATTATGTATTAAATAATTTTTATACTTAAAACTTATAGGCTGCAAGTATACATTCCATGGTTGTTCTACTAATAATATATAGTAACAATAACCAATAATATATAGTAACAATAATAATAATATATATAACAATAATACATAGTTAAACGGTAGATCTTTGTTGAATATGAAAACTTATCTGTATTAAACACCTTTTTAAATTTCCTCTAAGACGTTTATATATAGAGATCACGACGTGATCAACCTGGTGACATAGTTCGAAATCAGATTGATCACATGTTCATTAAAAAGCGTTTTAGGAATAGCTGTTTACGAGTACAAACATATCCTGGTGCTGATATTGAATCAGATCATAATCCTTTAGTTGGTAGTTTCAGAATAAGATTTAAAAAATGTATTAAACAACTATTTAAGAAAAAATGGTATATGAAAAGATTCGAAGAAAACGAAACATGTGAAAAAATTGCAAAAAATATTGGGAACGTTTGCAGTCTTAAAAAGAGAAAACAACAATGTAGAGGAAACTTTTCGGAAATTGACTAAAGCGTTAGAGAGCATTGGCAAAGACAATTTGGAAATTAATAAGAATAAGAAAAAGGTATGGATAACAGAGAAAATATTGCAAATTATGGAAGTAAGAAGAATATTAAAAAATGACCCAGACAAATATAAAGAGAGCCAAAACTTTATAAAAAGGGAAATACGTAAAGCAAAGAAAATATGGATGAAAAATCAATGTCAAGAAATTAAAAATTTAGAAAGAAAACATGATAATTACAATTTACATAAAAAAGTAAAGGAAGCAGCGGGGATGTATAAGTCAAATACGATGGGGAGATTGCATGATGAAAGTGACAAAATCATTGTCGACAAAGAAGAGAAAATGACTACTCGAAGAAATTACATTGAACAACTTTATGAAGATACAAGTATACATAGAAAGGGTACCTAATTTTGGTCAGATGGAAAACTTACCTATAATGATAAAAGAAATAGAAAGAGCTCTGGCACAAAATCTCCTGGTCCAGATAATATATATGCTGAATTTTTAAAGTTAATAGATGAAGAAGGAATATTCTGGAACACTAAATTATTCAATAAAATATACGATTCTGGGGAGATACCTCAAATATGGCTAAAAGCTACATTTGTTACACTACCGAAAAAGCCAAGTACAAAACGTTGCGATGATTTTCGTACTATCAGTCTTATGTGTCACTAACTAAAACTATATTTAAAAATAATTCATCAGAGAATCTTTAGAATATGTGAAGAACAAATGAGCAACACACAATTTGGTTTCAGAAAGGCTATGGGCACAAGAGAAGCTATTTTTAGCCTGCAAGTATTATTTCAAAGAACCAGAGATGTTAATCAGAATATATATGCATGTTTCATTGATTATCAAAAGGCGTTTGATAATGTAAAACATGACAAGCTTATAGAAATACTGGATAATGTTGAAGTGGATAAAGGAGATTTCAGAATTTTAAGTAATCTAAAGTAAGTATCTTTATATTGGAATCAAAGAGCAGTCATACGCGTCGATGGAGAACTATCGGAGGAAGTATTAATTAAGCGTGGAGTATGGCAGGGTTGCGTTTTATCACCGCTGTTATTTAATATATATTCGGAATTTATTTTCCGTGAAGCTCTAGAAGGAATTGAAGATGACATTAAGATTAATGGAGAATGTTTAAATAACATTAGATACGCTGACGATACGGTAATTTTTACAAATGATATTGTGGGGTAACAATACTTAATGGACAGAGTAGTAGAAGTAAGCGAAAGATATGGCTTGATTCTAAATACCAAGAAAACAAAATTTTAAAATAATAATATCAAAAAATCATAACTTAGGAGGACATTTAATAATTAAAAATAAACGTATAGAACAAGTACAACGATTTAAGTACCTCGGAACAACAATAAATGAAGATTGGGATCATTTATTAGAAATGAAATGTAGAATTGAAAGAGCTAGGGAAGCATTTCGAAAAATGTCGAAAGTATTCAAGTGTCATGATCTGTCTTTTGCTACAAAAATCAGACTGTCAGGGTGTTATGTGTTCTCTGTATTATTATATGGAGTCGAAACTTGAACATTAACAGAGTTAACATGCAAAAAAATTGAAGCCTTTTAAATGTGGTTGTATAGGCGAATGCTAAAAATGTCATTGACAGATCGAATTACAAACCAATTGGTACTGGAAAGGATGGGTAAACAGAAGGAACTGTTAACTACAATAAAAAAACTAGGAAGCTGGAATACTTTGAACACATTTTAAGAAATAATCAACGATACAATATACTACAGCTTATATTACATGGAAAGATAGAAGGAAAAAGAAATGTCGGAAGGAGACATATATCTTGGCTTAAGAATCTCCGTGACTGGTACAATACAAAATCATTTGATTTATGTCGGGCATCACTAGACAGGAATAGCATAGCCAATATGATATCCAACATCCAGAACGGATAGAAACTCACAGAAGAAGATATATATATATAAATTATGTTTAAGATAATAATACACGAAACTTTTTGTGGGTTTTCGTTTTTTATTGTCATAATATTAAAAATAAATAAAATAAATGTTAAAAACGATAAAGTATTAATAAGAATAAAATTATTTACTATAGCGGTTATAACAGATTTGAAAATGTCTATATTTTTTTTAGAATCAAAGAGGTAAAAGAACAAGTTTCTTCGGCATGCAATTTATATCAATTTCAAATTTAGATACTTCAAGAATGTTTTAGTATCACTGAAATGTGTTGACTGATAAAAAATCCTTTACCATAATAAAATCAATAAGCTCTTTTCTTAACTCAGAATAAAAAAATTATTATAGACAAATATGAATATTATGATTTTTGAACACGTGATACTTAATTGTATAGCTTATATTAATAAAAAATTAAAGTAAAACAAGTAAATACAAAATTAATTTTAATGAACTTTACTGCAGCAATTGGTCGTTTTTCTTTATTAAGCGTACATTTCTTATTATGTTTCTATTGTTCTGTAATATAATCATGATGCTTTTGTGCTTTATTTTCGTATATTTTCTTCGAGAATAAAATATATAATATATAATCTATCATAGTTGGAATTTTAAATCACAACTTTGTATGAACATTTCAAACTAATCATAAACAACTAAATTGTTCGCGCTTTAATTGATTGGCCGAAATTATTTAACCTTAAATATACAAAAAAATAATAAATCAAAATAAATTAAATGACCATAGAATAATAAAAGGACGTGAAATAAAATATGTACAAACGTAATTAACCCTTCACATATATTAAAATTATAACAGTATCGTTACGCATATATTTATTTATATATATTTATAAATGTGTGTGTGTGTACAATTTTTCATAAATAAGTCTCTATCTAGACCAGGTTATTTTCAATTTATTTTTGGTCTTTGTTAACGTGTATAAAATTTGAGTTACTGAGTTAGGTGATTTGGATGGTTTTAAGGTTGATGTGGAATCATAATTATGTAATGTATTTTTGCTTTTTACAAGTTCGTAGACGGTTTATTAACATATGTCGTTATGCAGTGATTAGTTAGTATAGGCGATTGTAAATTCCACCGATTTATAGGTAGTCGAATTTTGGGTTGAATTTTAAACATGTAAATTCCACCGGTAGGTATTTTTGACCAGAAAACACTGTTAACTTCGCCGATGGTATAATCCACAGATTTAAACTATATAGCTACACATCAAATGTCGATTTTCTTATAAACGTTATATCGACGCGTGACTTTATATAAGTATCTAGTCAATTATAGTCATATCGTGTAACGATCGCGTTTGATAAAGTGTTTTAAAAGGCACATTTTAGTTCGGCTTTTCAAGATGAATACGTTAACCGAAATAATTAGTGAACGTGGTACACTTTTGATTTGTTTAAATAATTTTAAGTTTTATAAACAAATAATTTTAAAGTCTGGTGAAGATTATTTGATTATTATATAAAATTAAGTATACTATGTATAAATAATAAATCTGTACATAAATTATGTAGGTATGTATACATTTTAGGTATAAAATTAGGTAAAATAAATGTACCGGTAGAATTTACATGGAAAAAGGTCTAAAAAAGTCGCAATCGGTGGAATTTACATGCGCCTGTTAGTATTACACCAGTGATAATTCCAGACAATAAACATATCTACCTAGTTTAGAAGAATAATATACTACGCACATACATACAAGTACAGGTGTACGAGTATCTGTATTATTATTTGAAAGTCAGCTTACACAATTACAAGACAAATATGTTGAAACATAGTTAACACTATTATTTTTATAATTTCGCTGTTAAGAAAATGTATTGTTGAATACTAACCAGAGTTTCTCATTACACGACATTAACGTGTTCATAGTTTGACGATACATTTCTTCAAGATGAACGTTTTTCTTTTTTCTTTCAAACGTATACAGATGATTCTAAGGTTGCTATCGTGACTTATGAGCGTGGAAACTTAAGATTCTCGCAAATAACTGAACAGCTAGTAGATGAATTGTCGAAAATAAAAATCATATTACGCAGGTCTACGTTAATATGGACACCGACGGAGCACAATGTAAAATAATTCGGTCACGTATTGACCGCAAAATTAAACCAGTGAATTAGTATAATGAAGTCCATTCGTGCAATAATGACGGATTTGTGTACGGATCGGTGTACCTAACGCGCGTGTAAAAGTTATTAGTAGTTAAAGGTACCTAGCTCAGATGACAACATATCAAACGTCATTTATTACTAGTGTATTCTCTTTTTATTCGATTTGTTTATACTGAATACCACATATCAATGTACGAGTAAATATTTTTGTACTTTAAAATTGTTATAAAAATATTTACTTTATTTTCTTCTTTTTTTGTTATTTTCTTACTTATATAAACCTTGCCCTATATTAAATAATTAATATTCGATTAAAATAATGAAATATCTTCATATTAGTTATATTATATTTAATATAAAACAAATATTGATTTATTTTCAGTATCTATAAGTAAATCTATAATATCTTAGATACTAATACTTATAAAATGTATTACTAATGGTTGTATTATTTGATAATTGATAATTTTTATTTATCCTTTTAACATAAAATATAATTAATGGTACCTTAATAAATGTGATTAGCTAATCAACAATCAATGGATTTATTACGTTTGCATGCAACATTGAATGTTTTATAATGAAAAAAAAAAAATAATTACAATAAATTAAACTAGAGTTTATGAACGAAATTTAATTACATAATATATTTCAAAAATAATAGTTTTCAAAAAAAGAATAACAATTATTAGATACATAGTTAAATATAACAATTGGTGTAACTTTAAACACATAAAAATATCAATAGTTGTCTAATAATATAATATTAAAATCAACAGTAGGGCAATACAATTATATTATGTGTAAAAGCAAAAGTATATACTTTAAGAATCAAATACAATTTTAAAAACAAGTGAAGGTTAACATATATTCATTATTGGCTACTTATTATGGTAATAAAAATAAAAATCATGAATTAACGGGCATAGCCCATTCGGCTCCCGATTTCCTAAACGGCTCCCGTTTTCAAAAAAATCAATTCCCAAACGGCTCCCATCGAAAAAGGTTTTACCAGTAGGTCAATTCCCAAACGGCTCCCGTCGAAAAAAGTTTTACTATCAGGTAAATTCCCAAACAGCTCCGGTTTTTTACAAAACCAATTCCTTCCCACTTTATACAGACTTAGAACTGTCTCATAAGAGGTGTGGTTAAAAATGTATTGTTGTTTTTAAAGGTTAAATTATTAAAATTATATTCTGCGAATTAGATTTATGGCCACGTTTTTCGTATTGCAAAATGAATAGCTTCTTTAAAATCTGCGAAAACAATTTGTGGGTCAATGTAATCACACAATGATGAAAAAGCTTTTCCTCAGGTGAGCGAGGTTTTATCTGGCAAAAAAAAGTAAATCAGGGGAAGTATCCGTTATATAAAACATGGATGGCAAATATTTGGTAAAAAAATGTTGGACAACACTTGAACGTGCCATCAGCATAAACACAACAGCTATTCTTGAGAATGTTCAAGTTGGTGTCACATGTAAGAATAACAATATTTCATGCTGTATTATTATGAAATAAAAAAATTCTCGCCAGTCAAAGTCTTAATACCAATTTTATTTAAATAATTCTGCGCTTCCTCTGTCGACTTGGGTAATTTTGGTAGTAATTTTGAACGTACATAATATACTCTCTTACGAATAGCATTGAGATCTTGTATTGTTGAAACATGTAAATCATTAGGTACAAGTTCACTTTGGAGAAGTTTCGTGAGCTTTTCGTGCAAATTTTCTTGCGCTTTACGCTTTAAACTATTTCTAATCTCCCTCCTCCTTAAAACACTGTCATCTAATTGTTCGTGATTATGGTCAAGATGTTCATCGTACCTTTCACCAATAATGTTTTGCTTAAAATAAGCCTTACAGCCACGTGTTGTACATTTCCAACGCTCCGCGTCAATAAGTCAACGAGTTTTTTGTGAAAAGAAAACCAAAAATGTTCAATACATTTTTTTTCACGGATTTTACTTAACATCTCGGAACATACATACAACGACGGCAGATATCGTGAATACACTGAAGTTCAAACAAACTGCATAGCAAAAGTGTCAACAAAGCTGACACGATTGTGTGCCATCTCCATTACACATAATCCATTATCGCATAACCAGTATATATACCTATTTAAAACACTTATTATTGTCGATATTTCCAATCAGCCATGAACACATAATATGCGTCATATTATGTTATAGATTAGATATCGATGATATACGAGTACGTATAATATTATATACATAAATCTTCGGTTAGGTTATTGACCTGTTGGTAAAACCTTTTTTGACGGGAACCGTTTGGGTATTGACCTGTTCGTAAAACCTTTTTAGATGGGAGAAGTTTGGGAAGCGACGGAATTAACTATAGAAAAAAAAAAAATGTAGATACAAAATTAAAAATCAAAAAATAGATATAACTTTTAATACATAAAAATATTTTAAATTTATGTTTATTGGTTGTTTAATAATATAATATTAACAGCAATATGACAGTTAAAGTACATTATATGTAAAAATGTAAGAAAAAATAAAAATATTTACTAATATTTAAAAAGACAATAACAAATTAAAAATAATTAAAAATAACAATAACAGAAATATAAAAGAACTTCAAATTAACTTTTGTTGATATTCTCATACAATGTTAAATATAAAATACATTTTACTAAATTAATAAAACTTATAAGTAAATACTTATTAATGGAAAAATTCGGGAAAATGTTGGTTATAAAAATCGATTTTTTTTCTCTGAGCTTCGGAAAAAATGGAAAATTTCGAGTATATTAAAATAATATATTTTCAAAAAATGTTTTTAAAATTAAAAAAAAAAGAAAAGATTTTTTAAAAATTAAGAAATTATATTTACTTTTAAAAATTGGAATAATTAAAATATAAAAATGAACTAGTTAAAGAAAATAGATAAATAAAACCTGTCATTATCATTTCACTTTTGTCAATACGGCGTACTTATTAATCATTGGTTATAAATATTATATTACATTTTAATCAATACTATTAATATATTTACTAATTATCAATAAACATGAATTTTTTGGGAAGGTTACAACATGTTTAAAAATGTATATTGTCTATTTATTTTTAAAATAAGGTATTTTAGTAATTTACCGGGAGATATTATTATAGTGACTGGTGAATAATAATTATTTGTTAGTTATAAGCTAAGTGAAGAAGTAAAAAGTAAATAATATTAATAACTACACAGTAAATACTTAATATTTAATATTAAAAATTATAATTATACATAACTAGCTGACCCGGTGAATTTTGTTCCACCTCAGAGGCGATAGATGAGCAGATTTTGGGTTTTATTTTTATCAGGCTAATAAATATTAAATAAAAAAATCAAGTGTTTTAATGATTCTTTATTGGCCATGTATTTTGGCACATGAGTTGCACTTGATCGTGGAAACTTCACTACTCAGTGAAGCACATTGTGAGAGACGACATTTTTCATTTTATTATTAGGTACAAGAACAAATAACGCAGATGGTCTTTCAATCAGTGAACATGCCACACATTTATTGGCTATGGGAAAAACATGGATTTTCTAGATTCAGTCTACAAATTTTCAAGAATTGGCCTTATGATTTGTTAATGGTCATGGTGAATGCAAGACGGTTCGGAAATTGAAGTCGTTTAAACTCAAATGGCATATCGGTTTGGATCATTGGGATCCTCGGAATGAGAAATTCCTTACCTTCGAATTTTTCTTTGATTATCATTGCTTAAATCACATTATATATCAATTTACTTACCATCAAACGCGTTCCGTTGCTTAATTTTGGTTGGGTTGGTCATTGCGTAGATCTTTCGTGCTTCCAATGCACGTTTATGCGCCACTGTGCATTCGTGCCAGTTGATGATTTTTGATGCTGATAAAACTTTGGTCATTGCGGAGTGTTTTGCAATATTACATATTGGTTCTTCGATAGTTTGAAGATTTAACGATAATTTTAATGGTGAATGAGCCGTACGGCATCCTTCTAACAATGTGACTGCTATCTCAGAAGAAGCAACTGCAACCTCAATGTTGGATCTCACACGAACAGTTTAGCTAAAATTACTGGCATGAGGAATGTCTTACTAGTTCTAACTAGGACATTTAGAAAATATAAACCACCATTTCCATCATCAATTACCTTCATGAATATATCATTAATTTATTTTTGTTGGGTATTCAACAGGGGTACATTCGTTTGAACTACTAAATCTAATTCTTGATGATTATACTCACATTCCCATTCTGATTCTCGCTTTAATGCATCATTCATTTCACGATTTGGTGCTAACATTTCTTATCTGATTAATAAACTACCACAAATGAGATAACATATGTATTAGATCAAGAGCAAAGCCCTTTTATGTATTTCTTCATTTATCTCAAGATCGGGATTTCTTGAACTGATGCGAATTTTATGTGAAATTCCTTATGATATATTATCTTTGTATTTGCACCACTGGTTAGATGGGTTTGATGGAAAGAATGTCAAAATAATGATAAATAATTTTGACTAATACATTTTTCGTTTTTCTGTCAGTTGCGTTTTGTTATTCCATGTCAGTTGAATTTTGTTATACCACGTTTTAACCGAATCGGTTTAGCCGTTTTTGAGTTATAAATAGTGTAACTAACACGATTTTTATATATATATATATATATATATATATATATATATATATATATATATATATGCATAAAGTAAATAATCCGCAAGATTCATCCACTACAGAATTTTATTAATAGTATAAATTAAAGAAATTAAATTAGTAATTTGTGGTTGAAAATAATTTTGGTTTTTTAATAGTTTTTAAAATTAGATAATTCGGTACATGTAAATGTACAATAATTGTAAATTTATGTACATGGAAGAATTTATTACACCAACTTACTATAGTTACTTAAAATGTAACATTATACAATGAAAATAGGTATTATAGAGTACCAATAGTGAACTTTTCAAATGTCAAGCAGATATGTAAAATTATTTATTTAACGTCCTCTATTTAGTAATTATATTTACTAAAAATTAATATAAGCAAAATTAAATTAATTTATTTTTATTAAACTTCTTATTACTACATGTACTTATTATTGTTATTATTAGCATAAAGATAACAGAATACATTTATGTATATACAACATCCACGTCTCATAGACTGAAATATTTTTGAAATCATGACAGAATAATATTTTTTTAAATATATATAGAAATGTGGTATTTTAAATATATATTAAATTGATCCAAAAAATATATGTGAGTTATTATTTTTAAAAATGTTTTAAATATATTTTTACCATCTCAGAACTTCTATCTAGTTAAGTTTTCAATACTACATTACCACTATTCACTACTATAAAAAATTTTGTAATCTTAGTTTTTTATTTTTTTATAATATTTACCTTTCAACCATAAACAAACAAATTACTCTTAAACACTACAGTCTACATAAGATTGTTATTTTTTTTCTGTGATATCTTTATTTTACAAATCATAATAATAAAATAATATACATACTTATAAGTAACTTACTAAGAGCGAAAATTGACATTTTCAAACGTAATGTTTTCGGACAAAAACGTATATAGGTACAATTTACCTTATTCGGCACCAATAGAAAAATAAATCATTGGAAGAACATTATAAATATATTATAAAATATAATAAGTTATATAGGCTCAGAATCATTTTTCGTATGTGACGATTTATAATTTAATTTCAATTTAAAACACCTGAAATTTATTGTTTAGCGGAAAAGTCAACTACTTTCCCCATTTTTATAAATTATTATATTACACGTATTGAAATAATGTAATTGATTAAAGTTAAAATCTTAAAAAATCCAAGATAGGAAAAATATATAAAAAAATTAATCTGAATGTAGTAATGAATCTGTAGTAATCTGAATGTAATAAAGATTACAAATAAGCAATTATGAAGTGAAACTAATTTACTAATACTATCAATATTAATTTAGACCAAACATTTATAGTTAAGTAAAGGTGGCCACCGTGTATTTATCACTCCCTTATTTGAGTAGGAAATAACTTGAAAAGAAGTGGACCGTTAACGTCGGAAAAAAAGTACAAACCAGTAATAGCAAGGTACTAAAAAATTCAAAAATGTTGAGTTAAAATTTCGTGGCAGGCTCACCTTTAAAAATTCATTTAAAATCAGGGTTTGCTGCAAAAAAAAGTCAGGCACATACTAGCACAAACGTAGGACAAAAAAAGGCTCCTAGTTGGATTCCAAAATTCCAAAGGGGGAGAGGGGGTGCCAGAGAAATACACCTCATATTCAACACGTCATATATTTCATTTTTATCAATGGATTATTATATTAAAATGGGATATTAAAAATATCATTGAATACCGTACTGCCACAGTGAAAACACATCTTTAATTTAAGTTGTTTATAAATTTATAATTGTCCTTTTTTTTTTTTTACATTCTTTACAGGTCTTATATTTTAATAAAAAGGAACGATGATACAATAATATAATAAATCTTCTCAAACACCATTCCATAACCATCGAATAGCCCAACTGCACGTTAAAACAACCAAAGACGTAGTCGACAGTGGAAGTGCAGATGACGTAAAATATTGTTCAGAGACCAACACCAACGCCGACTTGGGTCTCATCTCGAAATTCGTTGTATTCAACGTGTCCCTGTAAAGAAAAACCGAAAAAAAATAAATAAAAAATAAATATAAAGAGTATTAATAATATGAACACACACCTCACGGAATATTGTGAATTAACGCTGGACGTGTGAACCGCTAAATGTTGTTCTTTGATTATTGACAAAACCGATAAGTCGACTCTCTCGTACTGAGAACCTACGTTTATGACTATCAAGTATGTTTCTGCTCCCTTTAGCGATCTGAACGAGACACAAAATTCATACTTAAAAACAATGAAGATAAAACACATGAAGGCAACTTAATTTTAACACATCATCGGTAATTTGTATATTTATGGGTGCACCTACTTATACAAACGCATGCACGCGCATGTTGAGTGTTTTACTTAAACAAATCAACAACGACTATTGTACATGATTCTATAGTCCATCATGATATGGGCACTATTATCTGCCGTATGTAATCGCTAATTATTAATAGGTACAGCGACATGCGAGTCAAGCATTTTAAATTATGTACGGAGTGTCCCATGATGAAATAACCCATCACGATGTCACTCGAAACAATGAAAACAATCAAATAATGGTTTTTTTTTTGTCTATACTACTCTTGGTGACAAGGACTATTAAAGAAGTATTCGTACATTTAATAAATATCACAAATGGGTGTATAAACGTGATCACTTTGTGAACGATGGACTCATCGTCGTTTTCGCACGAGATGGTAAAATATAATGTTTCAAAGGATAGAGCAGAATTCGTACACGAGTACAGTGCCTATTTCGATTGAACTTTCGATGTTTTCGTACCGTAAACGCTAGAAATATAATTTATTGGGTGGACGGTGGGGGTGGAATCGGTCACCAAGTTTACCTGGAGAACGCGTACACCCACTCGGATAGCACGTATCCTTCGAAAGCGCCCTTTCGTATGGTACGGGTCCTTCTAAGCGCGGTCAATCGTTTGTACACGGCATAATGACTGCGCGACTGTTGCTTCTGCGCAGCCAGATTGAGATGCCAATAGTCAGGGTTCACCGGCAACCACGTGCTAGAGGTCGCGGTGAATCCCGCGCTCACACCCGCATTCCACTGGTACGGCGACCGCTCCGGGTCCCTGCTCAGCTCGCGGTAACCGTCCCGACCGACGTTCAGGCCCATCGGGTCTACCGTTTGGTTCCACCTGACCCTGGCGTCTTCCATCCCTATCTCCTCGCCCATGTATGTAAAAGCGGTGCCTGGCAACAGTAGGTTCAACATGTTCATCGCGTCCACCATCTCTGGACCCATTCGAGTGGCCACGCGGTGATTGTCGTGATTTCCGATCTGGAACCCCACGGTTACGTAAAACATGTTGTCGATCAGTAATGCGTGAAGTTAAAGATCGATTTTTCACAAAACGTTTTACCATCCAGTTCGGCCATTTCCCGCGCGGCATGTTTTCCAGCCACGTGTACACCGCGTCGTTGAAATCGCTGGCGTTCGACCCGTCATTCAGTCTGGTTATCAGCCCGAAGTTGAACGGTAAATACGCACCGGGATCAGCGCCGTAATATCTCATGGTGTTGTTTATGGACGTGTGCGCATCAATAATTAGTACTCTGCAAGTACGCAATTATGCAACCGAGTACATAGAACGGTTAAAAACACACACACACACACAAAAAAAAGAAAATATAACAAGCATTATCCTTCAGTCGTCGGCATTCGTCATTACAATAACGACCGACCACGATTACATCCCGACTGTAAATTTTCATACTTCTACTAGTCATTTGCTAATTATTATATCGTAAATGTTATCAGATCTGACGTTTAGGTCTGGTTGCAACTAGTGCGGTACAATATCTAGATGTCAACGTTTGAAGCCAATCATTATATTTTTGAGAGATTTAAGATTTCAATGTTCCATAGACCCTTTTCCGTACGGCTATAATTTTATTCACCAACATAATATCTTGTTGGTGAATAAAATTGTATAACATAATATCATGTTGTATAAAGTTTTGAAAAGTGATATGAAAAAGTAAAATTTCTTCTTTTTCTCTCTCATATTTTTTCAGACTATTATATTATATTACTATATTTATTATTATGTATTTATTTGTAATTCCATAATTTATATTACAATTATTGTTTATGAGATGTTTACCTTTATTCTACACCTCCACTCATCTCGATTTTCTACATCCCTTATGCACACATTAATAGCCCTCATATCATTCTCAATTGTATCCAATCATCTATTTTTTGGTCTTATTCTTCTTTTATTCCCTTAAACGTTAATTTGCATAACCACTTGTGCTGGCTTGTTTCCTCTTGCCTCATTGCATGCCCAAACCATCTTGGTATATTTGCTCTCATCTTGTTAACTGTCGACATTACACTAATACTACCTCTAACATATTCGTTCTTTATTCATTTTCTTTTGTTACTCCACTTATCCATCTGAGAATTTTCATTTCCGTAACACTCATTTTCTGTTCTATTTTCCTGCAAACCGATTAATACTCCAAACCATACAACATAGTTGGTCTCATTGTAAAATGTATCTTTCGTGAATATCAAAATTTAAATTTAAATTGATGTGAATTTTCTTTTGTTCGTATTATTTAGCCGTTTCTTTGTACTTTTGTCGTATGCTAAAAGTTTATAAAAATCGATTATAACAGTCGAATACCTGGTTTTTCCATCTCTCTGTTTGTATTCGTCCATGATTTCCTTGAACCGATTAACCATATCATACGTTTCAGGCAAATCCATCGTGTACGGATGATAGTATTGCTTATAAGTATTTTTCTCTTTCTCGGCTATTTCCTCAGGTTTCTTAGGCTCGTCTAAGAACTTCGAATCCTCGAATAAATTTGACACGGAATCCAATCTGTACCCATCTATACCACGATCTAACCAAAAACGCATGTAATTCTGAAAAAAATAAAAGGTATGATCCTGTAACCTATACTTATGTTCTGTAAAATAGAAGTAGTCTTTTATGATAAATATCTAATAAAGTAACTTTGTAATCTATTTCAGCACTGAAATAAACGCATTTTATACAATCGTGTTTGATTTATTTTAATTTATTGGATAACTTAAGGACTAAATTTATTTTATTATCATAATTTAGAGTAGGTACAAAGTAGTTTTTGAATGATCGTCAAAAAAAAAATAATAATAATAATAAGTTTAAATTTAATAATCATAGAGAAAAAGTAAATAACGATTTTTTAAGTAAACGTAACTGACTGTTGCTCATCTTTCAGTTTTAGATTTAATTTTAAGCTTGTAAAAAACCAAATCGTTTAGTGATCACAGATAATAATTGGATGAATTCGATAGATTAAGCGCGTTGTATTTTAATATTATTATAATAAATATTAAACAAATATTATTTTCTAATTGTATAAACGTATAATATATGATCTTTGATTTATAATTATTAATTTTAATAAAACAGTAGTACAGTCTTACCTTCATGTCTTCGACCAACTCTGGGTTTCTATAATTTAAGTCTGGTTGTGTGGAGCCGAACTGGTGTAAATAATATTGTTTACGTTCATCACTCCAAGCCCATGCTGAATTACTGTATACACTTTGCTAGTAAAACGAACACGGTCATAAATGTTTTTAAATAAATTATTAACAATTTCAGGATTACAAATGTTTCATTGATAATTATATTTATTATCTTACCCAATTATTTGGTATTTCTTTAAAACCGTTTCTGTGTATCTTGGCACTTTTCCACACATAATAATCAGTATATGGATCGATTTTTTGTTCAGACTTTTTAAACCATTCGTGTTCGTCACTCGTATGATTGGGTACAAAATCCAATATAATTTTAATTCCTGAATATCAAAATCATATAAATTTATTACTTGTATTATCTAAGTTTTTTTAAAAAAATTCATAATATATTAAGCTAATAGTTCCTAATTATTTTAATATATTAAATTGAAAGTATCAGTATTTTATCTTTTTATCTGATAAAATACTGATACTTTCAATTTCTAGAAGGAACAGTTAGCTTTTAATATATTTTTAAATATTCACCATAATATTATTTCTTTGGACTTCGATGCATATAAATATATTTTATTTTATGGGCTATTTCCCCTTCTACATATATAATTTTTAAAAAGCTTAAGTACATGTTATTTGAAAATACGATGTATATTATGATATATTTATAATACAATTTGAGAACATCAAAGTTCTTGTTTAATCTAATAATTTTAACAATAATTGAACTAATTTCGAAATCGCTTAACGCGTAGCATGGTACGTACGAGTAATTTTATTAAATGCCATTTACCCACCCAAGGACTTAAGTTTTTTTTGCAGCGACATGAAATCTTCCATCGTGCCGAACGTGGCGTCGATCTGATTGAAGTCCGATATATCGTAGCCAAAATCTGCCATGGGTGACTTGAAAATCGGTGACAACCAAACGCAATCCACGCCTATGTCTTTGAGATGATTCGCTTTTTCTTCGATTCCTGTCGAAACGCGTGAGCACATCGACGGCGGCGTATAAGCACGTGTTCACTCTCACAGACGAACACCTGTACAATATAATATCTTACCTTTGAGATCGCCCACCCCGTCACCGTTGTTATCCTTGAACGATCTCGTATATATCTGGTAGATAACGGCGGTTTGCCACCAGTCCAGCTCGGGTTTCTCATCCACCAAGAAGATGGTTTTCGCCTTTGCCGAAAACTCGGTCAGATTCAATAACAACAGTACAGTCCTAGGAAAAAAAAAAAAAAATTAGGAAAAACGTCAATTGGATTTCAAACGAGTTTTGAATGAAAACTTTCAATCGACCGATAGTGGGCGCGTGTCAACGACGTGCGCTGTGCGGTCGTGTCGTTTAAAAACGTTGAAATAAATCGTTGTGCGGATCGCGTAAGGTACATAGGATAAGAAACGGTTACAGGATTACGACGAAACGTCGTATGCGTGATAAATTTTCTATTGCCAAACACGCGATCGAAAACCGTAAAACGCCCGTCGATCGGTACACACGATTGGAATCGCGGCCGTCGATTTCCCGCAACCGCGTTGAACACCGTGTTGAAAACAACCGATGCGAATAATCGAACTGCCGCCGGACCGTGCGGACACGGCCCACGGCACTGCAGCACGGTTATCGGATCGACGAGGGCCAAAGGGACCGGGGCGGGTTGCGCACGTCGGACGGCACACCGTACTGACCAAAATAATCTCTCGCCGCACGTGGCCATCTTGTTGGTGACTGCGAAACGTTTTCGGGTCGGACGACCGTGCGGAGATCAACTCGTGAACGGGCCCAGAAACGTGTGCTGCGACGTGCCGTGACTGTGCACGGGAGAGCCGCCGGGGGCCGCCTTGGCGCGAGACGCGTGCGCGCGGGCCGCGGAGTGACACACGGAGACGTGGCCGAACAATACGTTAATCAGTTCTCGGTGACGTCTCCGGTCCGGGTCACGGCGATCGCGCGGCCGTATAATGTCGCCGTAATGAGGACCATTGGCGCGCGCGATAATGATGAATTTCTATTCAAACGGAACGTGCGCGCATAACGTTTAGGTGCGTTCGGCACACGTGTGACAACGGCACAATGACGGTACGAATCGAACGCCATTGCTCGGACACCTAAAACGTCGTCGTCGGCCTTCCGCTCCCGGACCTCCGACACGGGTCCGATACGCGCGGCCACCGCTCGCCGATCCGCCGATATTCTCGATCACACCGATAAACCGCGCGCGGTAACTCGACAGGACGCGCCTATCGACGGATACTCGCGTCACTATCCGATTATATTTACCTGTCAGCTATTCGTATACGTCGTGCGGTAATATACTACACGTTGTATATTGCGGTGTGCCGAAGTGCACGTAACGGCTGGTCTACGACGTGGGTCTACGCAGGGTCCCGTCGCAAAGGGGAGAAGGGGGACAACGGGCGGTGTTGTGTTTTCGGATGAATATTTTTTTTTTTTTTATCTAGACCAAGACGAACATAGTTCACATCAAGTCTTGATAGAGATAAAAATAAAAAATAAGATAAAAAATAAAAATTAGATCAATTTAAAAAGAAGTAGTAATTTTATATTAAATGGTCTCGAAAATAAAAAAATAATAATTATTAGGCCTACCACAATAAAATATTTTGTATTTGTTCGCAGCGTCTGAAATTTGTCTCGATTCCAAAGAGATTTTTTTTGTTTTGAAAAAAATATATGTAGATAAAAACTTGACAATACATGTTTATTTCTGATTCGCATTTAAATGTTAACGCTTTCAGCAATAAAACTTATCGTGCTGAAAAGTTATTAGCGAACGGTTATTACTTAAGCCTCGATTACATTGAGCGAGTTTACAAGCTGCTTGTTGGCTATTTTAGAAGTGGACTAGTTGGCTAGTGCGATTGTAATGCTTACACGCAAAACGTTCTACTCGCTCAGTAGCCAACTATCTAGCGAGTAAAAATCACGTGCTAAATAGACGTCCTAAAATAATGACACCCGCACGTACTATTTCCCTGGACATTTTGTAAACACTGAAACTATAAATGCCAGCGAGTAGCGAGTAAAGTAGCCCAGCTTTCAACTTTACTAGCAGATACTTTACAATCTGATAGTTGGCTAGTGAACATGATTATACTGGGCGAGTTTGCTAGCAGATAGTGAATTTGCCAATAAGCAGCTTGTAAACTCGCTCAATGTAATCGAGGCTTTAATAACCGTTCGCTAGTATTTTCTAATAATAGCTCATTATTAGTGAATTATTAGTAATTCTACCAGTTTAGCTGTTTAGCGCGTCATTATGTTTGACAATTTATTAATATACAATTAACGAAAAAAAAATTACTCCGCGTGGATCAAACGATTTATTTTCAAGATTTTATTAGTTTTACCATGAAACAGTAGATGACAATAATTGTTAATTTATCCTACCCCGTATTTCAAATGTATTATTTTTTTTGAGATAATAATTTTGTTAATAATTAACTTTATAGTACTAGATAGATCAACAGTGGATTATGATTATTAACTAACCCTGACAAATGTTTGTAATATTAAATTTAAATTTTATAAAAATATTAAGCTATACGATTTTCTAAATTTGTAAAAATTTCGGGTTCAGGGAAGAGGGGAGGGTTGAATACCCAAAATCAACTCTTAGGAACGACCTTGCATTAGGATACAAATATTTGTGGCAATTTAGAAAAAAGTAATAGTACTTTTCAATTACATCGATTTTTACTACACGTTTTCAATGTTGATTATAATTGTCATACCCAGACGATGCGCGACCGGATTCTCGAGTTCCCAAAATACTCAAAATATTAATTAAATATAATGCATAAAAAAAAAAAAAATGAAAATCTAAATAAATAAATAGTAGATAACTAAAGTGTTCATATCTATATTATAAAAATGAATCGCAAAATGTGTTGTTAAGCGCATAACTCAACAACGCCTAGACCAATTTGGCCAACTATTTTTTTTTAATGTTCGTTGAAGTCCGAGGATGGTTTTTACAGCGAGAAAAATTCGAATAATTGCTGGGAAGACCCTAAAAACAGCCCTTACCATAATATGGATACTATAATATTGATCGTCTCCATGGTAATGTAATCACTGATCAAGAACATTATCTATGGTGGTCGATTATTTGTGAGTTCTCTGTTAATAAACGATTAAAATTATAATGATTTGGTAGATATCAATATAAAATGCCATTACATTTTTTATTCATTATTCATGTATATTATTTAAAGACGTAAATTTTTACTAAAAAAGTTGAAAATTGAAACATCAACAAACTGTCAATGTCGTAAGTGTTGTTTTTCTTGGATTTTCTGTTACCTACTCTACTGAGTTTGCTTTTGTCAACTGATACACGAATTAAATTCGTGTATCGTGTTTTGTGTAGAATGTTAAGTTACCTATGATCACTAATTATTTTTTTGTGACACAATAATTTATATTTTATATGCCTCCTATACGAAGAAGCAATTTAGGTAGAAAAACCCGAAATGCTACAAACCAAGGAAATTATCGATCTAACCAAAGTGCACAAGAACGTGACGAACGAAATGAACGTGGAAGAATTCGAATATCACAAACGCGTGAAGCGCGAGCGAGACATTCAACTATTAATCGCGCAAGTTTGAATCGAGCTGCTTTCAGTTACGATGTATCAATTGACTATAGTTACTACCACTGTGTCGTTATTGGTTCTATGAACTCGGTTTGTTCATATTGTAAGGCTTTGAAATACAAAAGCGAAGCCAATGGATTTAACGAACAATATTTTCTGTCACCTAAGTTAAGATGTGTCACTTAGTCATCATATTATTTGGTGATTCAGTTTTAGTGACCTTTTTATTATTTTGAAACCCAATATAGTTATTTGATGATTCAAAAATGCATTGATTTTTTCGTCGATTCGTCTCGAAATGTACATGAAATTGTATTTATTCAATTTAGTTACAACTAAATATTATATATTGAGGTACCTAAGCATATTAAATATTATTTGGTGATTCAAATTAAGAGACAGATATAATTTTTAAGAACAAATATTATTTAAGTTTGATCACTGACAATTCATAAATTTATACCCCACATTGCTTATTTATTTTATTTTATAGTGTTTGGTACAAACATAATATTTTTTTTAATTTACAGATGCAAGGCCAAATATATTACAGAGCACGTTCACTGTTACCAGTGTCAGATAGCAACTACAAATTCATGCAAATTTATTTTATGGGCAATTCACCACAAGAAATTGATCTGCGTTGTGCACATAACAATTTAGTAAAGAGGTCTATTGTAGAACAATTACAAACTTTATTTCATGAACACAATCAATTGATTATATTGTTTAAAACTGCACTGGATCTGATGCCATCTGATAATTACAAAATTGTAATCAGAGCTGATAAAATATCTGTGGGTCAACATGCAAGACGTTTTAATGCACAAACTATTGATGAAGTTGCTATCATTGTAGTTGGAGAAAACTTGGAATCCCGTGATATTGTTTTACATCGTCGGAATGATCGATTACAACGTATAAAGGAAACACACCGCTTATATGATGCACTGTAATATCACATTATATTTTGGCAAGGTGAAGATGGCTATGATTTCGCAATAAGAATGATAAATCACATTACAGGTAATTAAAATATTAGTTAAGCTATGGCGATAATATCTTAGTCACCATATTATGTATTTTAATTTTATATTTCAATGTTATAAAAACAAAATCTATTTACAGGTTCTGAAACCAACAAAAAGTCAGTTTAATGAACTATTATTTATACTGCCTAATGATTCGTGAAAATGAAGACAATTACATATTGAAATGTCGGCGATTATATCACAAATATGTTATTGACATGTATGTTATAATTGAAATGGAGAGATTAACATTCATCAGGTTGAATCAGACTAAACTCCGATCTGAAGAGTATATTCACCTTCGAGATGCGATTAATACTGATGGAAATGTACAGAATGTTGGTCGAATGACTATTCTTCCAGCATCATACATCGCAAGCCCTCGAAATATGCATGAATTTGTTCAAGATGCCATGTCGTATGTTCGTTATTATGATACAGCAGATTTTTTCATCACATTTACATGCAATCCGCACTGGATATAAATCAAGCAGGAGTTATTATTCCCTGAACAATCACCCATTGATCGTCATGACATTACAGCCAGAGTCTTTAAACAAAAGTTGAAATCTTTAATGGATTTCATCGTAAAACATTATGTGTTTGGTGAGACACGCTGCCGAATGTATTCTGTGGAGTGGGAGAAACGATGATTGCCACATGCACACATTTTGATTTGGTTGGTTGAAAAGATAAGGCCAAATGAAGTTGATGCAGTAATATCAGCTGAAATCACTAATGTACAAGTAGATCCTGAATTGCATGAGGTAGTTATCAAAAATATGATACATGGTCCCTGTGGAACTCTTAATCAAAATTCACCGTGTATGATGGATGGTAAATTTTCAAAACGGACATTAATATCAGAAACAATTACTGGTAATGATGGTTATCCACTGTATCGTCGCCGATCGACAGCAGACAATGGAAGATTAACAATTGTCAAATTAAATCAATAAGATATTGAAATAGATAATCGTTGGATTGTTCCATATTCACCCATTTTATTAAAGACCTTCAAAGCACACATCATCGTTGAATCTTGCCATTCAGTGAAATCTATTAAATACATTTGCAAATATGTAACCAAAGGGAGTGATATGACTGTGATTGTAATTGGTGCAGAGAATTCCATTGATGAAATTACCCAATACCGAATGGCCCGCTATATTAGTAGTAATGAAGCATTTTGGCGAATATTTTCTTTTCCTATTCATGAGAGACACCCTTCTGTTGTTCACTTAGCTGTGTATTTAGAAAATGGATAAAGAGTGTATTTTACAGCATAGAACGCTGTACAAAGAACTGTTCAGCCACCTTCTACTACATTAACCAATTTCTTTGAGACATGCCAAAACGATGATTTTGCATAAACATTGCTATATTCTGAAATGCAAAAATATTATACTTGGAATCAATCCTCAAGGAGATTTATACGATGGAAACAAGGAAAACCAGTTCCAGAATACCCAGATATATATTCCACCGATGCGATTGGTCGAATTTATTCAGTACATCCAAGCAATGATGAATGTTTTTATTTACGACTGCTATTTGTTAATATAGGTGGCCCAACATCATTCCAACATTTACGAACTGTTGATGGTGAATTGTGTGGATCCTACAGAGAAGCCTGTCAACGTTTGCAATTGCTAGAAAACGACGATTATTGGGATCAAACTCTCAATAATGCTATAATATCAACACATGCTCACCAAATACGAACATTGTTTACTATAATCATATGTACATGCTTCCCATCAAACCCAATCGATTTGTGGATCAAGTACAAAGATTATATGTGTGATGATGATATTTTGTATTTAATACGGAATAGAATGAGAAATCCAAATATAAAAATCAGTGAAGAAATTTACAACGAAGCATTGATTTCAATTGAGGACATGCACTTGATGGTGTCAAACAAACTATTGATTCAATTAGGCCTGACCGCGCCCAATCGTCCAATACATGATGCTTTTAACCAAGAGGTTCACCGAGAAAAACTGTACGATCTCAAAACTTTGAAGGAATTAATTCAAACAAATCTTGCACTGTTGAATGAACAACAGAAGTATGTATTTGATACTCTTATGAAAGTAACAAATGATGAAACTGGAGGGATATACTTCTTAGATGCACCTGGTGGTACAGGAAAAATGTTTTTGATTTCATTAATATTAGCATACAATTCGCTCACAAAATAAAATTGCACTTGCATTCGCTTCGTCGGGAATCACAGCAACTTTGCTTGAAGGTGGTCGAATAGCCCATTCAGCACTAAAATTGCCATTAATTATGCAAAACAATGAAACTACAACCTGCAACATTTTGAAGAACTCTGCAATGGCAAAGGTTTTGCAGCAATGTCAATTTATTGTTTGGGATGAATGCACGATGGCACATAAAAAATCGTTGAAGGCTTTAGACAGAACCTTAAAAGATCTACGGAGCAATCATAACCGATTTGGTGGCGCAATGGTTTTATTAGAAGGTGTTTCCAGATATTGCTCGTACAAAAACTATGATTGGTTGAGCGAATGAGCTATATTGGCTGCAAAAACCATAGATGTAAATGAATTAAATTTCAAAATTCAAGAAAAAATTACAGGTGAATCGAGGATATATAAATCAGTTGATTCGGCAACTAACCAAGATGATGTAGTCAACTATCCACCGGAATTTTTAAACTCACTGGATTTACCAGGATTGCCACCTCACAATCTTCAATTAAAGGTTGGATCGGTAGTTATAATGTTGCGAAATATCAACCGACCACGTCTTTGCAATGGCACACGGTTAGCGATAAAAAAATTACTAAACAACGTGATAGAAGCAACTATACCGAAAGGAAAGTATAAAGGAGAAGATGTTCTCATACCGTGCATCTCAATGATTCCGACTGATGTGCCATTTGAGTTTAAACGACTTCAGTTTCCAGTGCGGCTTGCTTTTGCTATGACCATAAACAAGTCCCAGGGGCAATCATTAAGTGTTTGTGGTATTAATCTGGAAAACTCATGTTTCTCACATGGTCAATTGTATGTTGCCTGTTCCCGTGTTAGGAAACCATAGATTTGTCTATGCGCCAGGTAATCAAACAAATAACATCGTATATCACAAAGCACTACAATAAAAATAAAACTGATTTTTGTTAATAATTATGATTGTCATGATTAACAATAAAGCGATTACTTACTTTTAAATGCTTATATATGTTTTATTTAATTATTTTTTATTCACACTGCCCTATCATCAGGGTAACGGTTCTGTTCAGGAGATTTTTTTGCTCCGACTATAAAATAGGTAGGAACAAAAAAATTGCCACATTACAAATCTTTTGGACAGGACGAGTACGGTGACGGGGAGGTGATACACAAATATGTTTCACTCGGGCGAAGCGGGGTAATTCAGCTAGTAAGATAGATAAATGAATGAAGTTTGTATTTCTATCTAAATAAAATTATAAATAATTATCTAAATAATTTTATTTAGATAAGTCTCAACCCAGACAATAGAACCATTTTTTCCGGCCTCATCTTAGAAAATTTAAAGGGAACCCTATTAAAATCCGGATTGATTAGAAGAAATACTGGGCGTCACCCATTAGAGATTATTTATATTAATATTTAATTTCTAAACAATTTTTCTTTATGAAATATTAATAAATTGAATTAAATAAAATTAACTTCAATTTATAATCAAGCGTTATTATGCAGGTTACATTTTCTGTTATTCTTATTTCTAAATGGTTATAAATGAAATTCATTATGGTTACTGTTGGAGTGCGATGTATGAAATAATTTTATCTATATGTACATAGATATTCGTAACTGCAAGTGAAATCATCCAAGTTTTATTTTTTATGGCTCTTTATAGAAATAAATTAAATTTTTATTAAATTTGGTAATTGGTATACATTTTTGAGGAATTATTAAAAATATAACTCGTTGAATCTTGGTGTGCATTTTCTTATCATACTCGTACATTTTTGTGGTGATTGGAGACCCTCCGAATTGATTTATCCCAGACCAATTGAAAAAACACTGCTACGGTTCAAAATAATAACCGATTTGATATTTTTTGAGTGCAGTTGTTCCACGTCCGGTATTGCCGTAAATAAAATCAGAACAATAGCGCACAGGGAAAAATTTTCTCTCCCCCGTGTACGATTCGAATACATGCACTCGCTCACGCACTCATTCACTCACTGGTCAGCCGAAACTACCGTACCAATTAATTTGGGAGGGCGTATTTATTGTTACGTAAATGCATAATAAGAAAGGACTTTTCAAAAATCGCATTTTTATGGGCCGAAACAATTTTAAACTCTGAGCCATACATTTTATTTCACTTCTCGATTATCTAGGAAATATTTCATAATAAAATAAAACAAAAATCGCTAAATTGTTAATACTTGTCAATATATAGTATATAGTATATGTAGAAATAAATAAATAAAATAAGTAACCTGGAATGTTACGATTACAGTTACAGTTATTTGGATGTAAGAAATAAAAAAAGAAAATAGTTGAAAAAAGTGCATATTCGTCGTAATGATATTTATTAATTTCTACCATAATAATTTATTCATATATAAATATTTTGAGTAAGTAAATTAATATAGTATAAATAAATATCATTGGAACATACGACAATTATTGTAATTTCTCTGATCTAAAATAATAAAATAATTCCCGGACGAGGCTATTCTTGTTGCGTAATTTATTGGCAGACTAGAAATTGTCTCCTTAAAAATAATATTAAAATATTTTATGTCTGTCGTCTGATTTACTGAACTGCCCTTCATTTTTTCTAGTTCTGTCTGTGCTCCATAACCTTCTATTTTTTTAATTTTTTTTTTTTTTTTAATCGTAACACGGAAAAAAAACATTTATAAATGTTATTAAAATAATTAAATTTCCGTGTAACGATGACAAAATTATTGTGTAAACGTAAGTTATTCACATTATTCTTATAAATAATTATAATTCGTACAACGTGATAACAATAGAAACGAAAACAAAACCTGTCAGCTAAAAACAATTCACTTTGTATGTTACAATATGTAAAGCGTTAATTATGTTGATATCTATTGTATTTGTATAATTAAAAATTTAAATTAAGCAATTACATTTGTCTTATAAATTTGTAAAGTGTATACAATATTTCTACATTCACTGACAAAATATTAAGGCAATAATTATTTAGTGTACAATAAGATATATATTAATTTACATTTACATGTCTAAAACAACGATAAGCAGTTAGGTGATAAATTGTATTTAACAATCTAAATTGAACACAGATGAGAACTAAACGTGTACAATAAGCAATATACTTGTATACGTTTTGTATAATACGCGTAAAGTAAGGACACTTCTTTGAAATCAGTGCCGTTAATAAAGAATTTTTTGCACTTCCCGTATAGTACGAGTTCCGTCAGACCGACCGACGTTCAGAATCAGCGGGTTTACTATCCGATACCGCACGAATCTCGTGATCTTCCTGTCCGATATGTTCTCTAGTCCATGGGCGTGAGCGCGGTTCTGAGTAGCAGTCGGTTGAACGTAAGAGTTGAAAACAAATAAGATGTAAAAAAAAACTAAAAATGTTCACGATTTCTGTTTTTTTTTTTCGTTCTCTAATTTCTCCAACGTTTCAACCCCGTAAAGTCATTACGCTTGCCGTTGTATTTACCATAGTGTTCTTATAGATGCATGGAATTATCATACATCACTAAAATAACCGATGAAATGATTTGTTTTTATATTCCGTAATATCGTATAGATTCTTGACAACCGTCCGGCACTGAACGGTCCAAAACCATCGCATTTATTCGGTATTTTTTTACTGCGTTCAAAAATAATTTTTGGTTGTAGGTTGTGACGTTTTGATAACGCAATGTAATTGTAATCTTAATTGTTTTATCAGTAATCCAGCGGTACAGTGGCCCCAAATTTGTGTTGAATAATTAAGAATTTATTGTGTACTCTAATGATAAGTTCTAAATTTAAGTGTTTAAATAATATTTTTTTTTAAAAACATTATGTCATAAAAAAAAATATTATTTTTTTAAAATATATAATTTTTTATGACATACGACTTTTGTTAGTTGGAATAATTAATGTCTGTCTACATTGCTTTTGAAAATATTAAACGGACAACAAAGTGTCTTATAAATGTATAATATATTCTAGTAACGTTAAACTAGTGATACGTCAAAGAAAAACAAAATAAATGAGAAAAAAACGTTAACGATTGTCTAGTCATTTAATAAATATTTTCATAGCACATACATTCAATATTTATTATATGTTTAAATAATAATTATTAAACATGATTCTGCATAGTTACATACGCCTAAAATTTCTGTGAAGGTCTTTCATTGAATTTAATGACTGTATATTTTGATTACAAATAAAAGGTAAACTTTACTAATCAACATCTGATAAAATATTATTTTTTAATATTTATAATATTTAACAAACTCCGAATATTATGGTCTTGTAAACGTATAACAAGAAGTGTTTATTTGAGTTTATCTGTAATGAAAATGTATTCGAGATATCAAAGATCATTCTGAGGTACAAATAATATACAGTATAATATACAATAATATATATATACAAATAATAATCCAGTATAGTTTTCATTTATTTATTTAAAATACGGTTCGTTTGAGTTAACTTTTCTCTGTTTTTTTTTCTATTATAATGAACATTTATTAATAATTTACCAATCGTGTGTTAATAATTATTTAAGTAAATCTCATAATTTAGACACCACGTAAATGATTTCCTAATTTGTTTAATGGTCCCTATTCTAAATAAATGTTTCAAATTTTTATTAATATTTCACTAGAAATGTACAATACAATTTTCATACAAATAAACAGGTGACATAGAGGGACAAATGAATTGTTGAATTGGTATTTTAAACTTAAAAACAATGTTCTATTGATATCGAATAAACGATTCTGAGAAATATATATTGAGAAGATCGGGTTATATTTCTAAAAATAGAAATTATATGAAAAAAAAACAAATCCAAATTTCTCAATTATATAGTTCTTAATTTTATTGGAAAATTTTAGGTAACTATAACCAGCAAAATTGTTTTTAAAATATTTCAAAAAAATTAAAAAATGTTCAATTTAAGTACCTACTTCATATTATTGGTGCAACCAGGATTTATTTTAGGAAGGAGGTTGTACATTTGAAAAACCCACAATTTTGGAAGATGTTGGTAAGGAGAAAGGAGGAATGTTAAAATAATGTTAATGTTTATTTTGTAATTTTTCTAAATTTTTCTTAAATACTCATATAAAAAATATGTATGTACTTAGTACAACGGGTAAACGTCATGCTCATAGTACATTGTACTATGAGCATGACGTTTACCCGCTTTCGACGGCCGCTTCCGCGCGCACCGTGCGCTGCCGACCGTGAAAATAATTGATCGACACGTAACAACGTAATGGCGCGAACGGTTTGCATTGAACTTTTAATTTTTAATTTGTCTGTCAGTATTCCGCAGATCCCAGGAACAAAGACGGAGAACAATCGCTATTCGCGCATGTCCGTAGAACTATCCATCTGAAAATTCGCACACCAGTCGTCCGACAATCGCCCGCACATGACCAACAATGTCACCCGTTCGTCTTGTGATCGTTTCTGCCCTCGTTCTGACCACGATCGCGTTTCTGTTCCGTGCCATTGGAGCCGCTGGTAAGTATGGCCTTGTGTCGCAAAGGCAACGACAAAACCCTGGCCGTCCATCTGCGTGATTTCAATAATATTTTTGCCCGGACGATTCGGGGTTGTTTCCGAGCACACGTCTCAGTCCCTCCTCAATTCACGTGTTTTCAGATCTCCAGGCGCTGGACTGGTGGCAGACCTCCGTCATATACCAAGTGTATCCGAGATCGTTCAAGGACAGTAACGGCGATGGCACAGGTGACCTGAAAGGTTAGGTATACATTATTGTACGATTATTTTCAGGGTTCAGACGTTTGTGCAGTCAATACGACTGTTATGTGCATACGTTTATGCGCGAAAAATTATCAGATACGCACGAAAAAAGATAAAATATGCCGGTGGTAACATTTATTTTACTTTCATATTAAAAATTGAAAATTGACCATGATTTGAAAGTGTTTGATTTTAATTAATTGTTATTTTTGTATTTTATATTTTTTTAATACTATATGTACATATTCTATTTTTAGAACGTGAGCTTTACACCGTGATACAGTTGTTCTTTTTAATTTGACCGAACTTGAATCTAAAAATATTTGAAAAAAACAGAAATATACGGGTCGATAATTTATCATTTCTTCTCCCGTTAAGTTAAATTATGTTTAAAAAAGTTCGAAAATGTACTAAAATACGTGTTTGAAATATAAAACCATTAAATATGCAAAAATATACAGACGAATATAGTGGTATTGATTCAGTAGAACACGAATCGAATTTGTATCCAGATCCGCGTTAAATTTGACCAATAGAAAATTAGAAAAATATGCAATTTCATAAATGTCTGATATCTACTCGTAATTATAATATTATAACTATGTCTGTGCGTGCAACAATAGGGATTTTGGATTTTGGAACTTCTTTTACTCGGCTGATTATAATGTACAGAGAAAGAGTTGATGTATTCTCGTCATCAGAAATAAACGATAACGTGTAATAGGCCAAAGATAAATGACAAACAAATAAATTTGTTGTTACACTATAATTGCGTACAAACGACTATTCGCTATTCAGACTCATTTTAGAGTTTTTTTTCCAGGTATAGAAGAGATGGCCGAACATTTTAGTCAAACGGGGATTGGAGCCATATGGTTATCGCCCATCTTCAAATCTCCGATGACCGATTTCGGCTATGATATTTCCGATTTCATAAATATCGATAGCACGTATGGAACAATGGACGATTTCGTATCGCTTCTAAATAAACTTAAATCGCTAGGTATACCATTTATGTACAGTAAACGGTATAGTGTAATATAATCCATCGACATTATTTTGGACCATAAATAATTTACATACTGAACAGATTTCATCAGTAATAAAATACTATCGTTTCAGGCGTTCGCACTTTATTGGACTTTGTGCCAAACCATTCGAGTGACGAGCACGAGTGGTTTAAAAAGTCAATAGAAAAAATCGCTCCTTACGCGGACTATTACGTGTGGAAAGACGGGAAAGTTGACAGCAACGGCAATAGAATGCCTCCGAACAATTGGGTAGGTTCTTAAATATTAATGTCGTTTATCCAGTAATCATCTATTCCTCGAAATTCATTTCACACGTATTTCGAAACGTGACACCGGAATATAATGTAGATAATTTTTTCCGTCGAAACTTCCATAAGCATAATATACGAGTCATATTTTCCAGCGAAATCATTTTGACGGCAGTGCTTGGGAGTGGTCTCCGGTAAGAGGACAATACTATTTGCATCAGTTCACAGCCAAGCAACCGGATTTGAATTACGAGTCATCGGCTCTCCTGGAAGAAATGAAGGTGACATTATACTATTAGCTTAACGAACAAATCTTGCACGTCAGCACTATAATATAAACGTCCTGTTGTAGGACGTGCTGAGATTCTGGCTGGACATGGGCGTCGACGGATTCCGCATAGACGCATTGCCGTTCATAATCGAGGATAATTTATTCAGGGACGATCCGTTACTAGACAGTGTCGCCGTTGACGACAATTACACGTATTACAATCTCGATCACATTTATTCTAAAAACCAACCGTCCACATATAAAATCGTCGAAGTTTTCAGAGCGGTATTAGACGAGTACACCAACCGAGACGGAAACACGAGGTAGATGATACTATATAATAGAAACTATTAACAGATTCCTCTTTTAATTTTGCTGTATTCTTATTTCGCTTCGATCCGTTACGTACAAATCGATTGTTGGAAAATCGAAATATTCATCATTTAATCCAAACACACTTCTGTTGTAGTCATCTGTATCGTCCATAGTAAAACTGATGATAAAAATATTACCATCATAAAACACAACTTTAAAATTATATAGAACTGATAAATCACGCTTGTACTAAAAACATAGGTTTCGGTAACGCTATAAGTAAACTCAAACCATTCCTCACATACTCCACTCGTTATTAATACACGTAACTGTATGCATATGAACTAAAGCTTTTATTTTTTAAATAATTTTAGTTCTTAAGAATATATATATATATATATTATAATAAGAGAAAATTCGTGGAGTGGTGGAGGATTTTAACCACAGCGTAAAGGCTTAAAGTAAATCTTAAAAACGGCAGAAAATGATTTATAAGTCATATTCAATTCTTAAAATAATTAAAATAACCTTAACCGTTAAATAAACACGTTGATTACGTGACCATATCGTTGCACACACAAAATAGGTTACCTACTGACCGAAGGGATTTTTATTGGTCGTCTATTCAAGGAGAAACAATAGGCAAACCACTCATCTTTGGTAAATATTTGTTTTTTTTCTTAAAATTATTAAATTTCTTAATTTTAGCCTAACGAATATATAAAGATTCCAATACACCTAAAAATATTTAGGATGAGTTTTCCCCGTATCCCTTATGAGAATGGTACAAAACCACTTAAGTAACGAACTGTTAAACTAGACACGTGCATAAAGCCTAACATAGTATAAATGTCAACAACGGTTATATATATTTGAAAACAAAATATTACTTACTGGACCGGTTAGCATATTAACAATATATACATGATCTCGGCACTACACATGAGATAAACACAATATCATTGGCCTATTTAAATGGCATATTTTACCTTGCTTTACTACCACCGATATTTCGATGAAAAAATAACCAAATTATACTATGTATATAATTTAAAATTATTTAAAATAAACTATTTAGTTAAATTGATTAAAATGTGTTTTAAAAGCGATTAGAACTAAATAATACACTTTATCTGAACGAATATTAACTAACTTATATATATATATATATATATATATATATATATATATATATATATATATATGTATATATATATATATATATTAATAATTTACATTTAACCACACGACTTGAGCTTAAACAATATAAATAAATTAAATCCTTTTTATCAACAGCTATATAAACCCAAATTTATATGTACAAAAACATTGTTATATATTTTTTACTTTGCACAATAGTATTCTTGTAATAAATTATTTATCATATTGCATTTCTGTTGTATTATGATAATTTTCGGTTAAACTAATAAAATTATTGAAGTCATTGGTTCAGCTAAGATGTATTATTTAATTGTAATTATCTTTTATCACGTTCAAATCAATTTAACTAAATAGTTTATTTTGAAGAATAAATCTGCAACAGTAAAACATGGTAAAATGTGCCATTTTGAATAAGCTAGTGAAATCACGTTATTTCATTTGGAATGCCGAGACCATGTACTATTCGTCAATATGCGGTCGGAGAGAGATTATTAAAAGTTGACCCGATATGCATTGGGTTGATTGCAGACTAATGCTAGTGGAAGCGTATACAAACGTGAATTATACAATGATGTATTACAGCCAAGAGACACCCCGAGCTCACATGCCGTTCAACTTCAACTTCATTACGTACTTAAACAAAACGTCGTCAGCGGTGGACTTCAAAAACGTGATCCACCTGTGGTTGGATAACATGCCTCAGGGTCAATGGGCCAACTGGGTGGTGAGAATGTCCGAATTACTATTACAAGCTCGATTAGGCGCGCACAAATTATCGTATATTATTCGGGTGCACAGTGTTCGGTGATACGTGCAATCGACTAAACGAGAATTTTCTCGGCACAACGCAATTATGTCAACGTGTTTCGACAAAAACCAAATGTGTAAATAGTACCTGAAGACGCAGTGCCAGACGCATTATCATTAGACTGCACATTTTATATATGTGACCGTTTTCCTATTCTCATCAACGTCGCGCAACGGTAAAATAACGCAGTGCATCCAGAAGTACTATTAGTCTAGGCTAGTGCTGCGTTAGAAGACGTCCCGCGTCTACACATTAAAAATGTCCAAAAAATTTGGGTTTTCATCAACCGAGAATGAAATATTAATTGAATTAGTTGAACAAAATAAACAGATTTTTGACAATGCTAACGATTTTTCGCTAAAACACTAACATAACTGTAAGAAATTCGGAAAGCAAACGATAATTAACGAAAATATTTGCCTGTAGCCAGATACCTAGAACATAATTAAAAAAAAAAAAAATTTGTTTTACTACATAAAGTTGTTTAACGTACATATTATGGTTATGGCTATTACAAATAAATTCATTAGTAAGCAAATTTCACACTGGTATTAAAATATTTTTTTAATGAAGTGTTCTAACTATATATTGTTGAATGTATTTCTCTACTTAGGAATCATCCTTAAAAGCAATTCATCTTCGTACTCTTGTTGTTCTTGGAGCATTTCATTCGTTATTATTATTTAAAATTAATTTCTGTTGCATTATGACGATGATATTCGTAAAATAAAACGTGTGTATTTCAGTCAACGCAGTTTGATCGAAAAATAAAAACGACTGCGTCGAGACGCATGCAAAGAAAACAAGGTAACATTATGAACTTAATTTCTCGTTTTAGGTAAGTTCGGCAAAATTGAGCTACGAGCTCGATGTACATTTTTTTTTATGTATAATACATCGGTAGTTGTGATAGTTTCTATTTTATGGTGTCTTAATTCTGCATGTAATAACTTTGAAGGCCTTTCACATAATAATGTTTCAGTGACTGCTTTTCTTTTTAAAGAGTTACTAATTTCTTGCCTATTAAGTACTTGTTCAGTTAATGCTACATGATTATTATGGATCAACTTACTTTCATCAAATAATACTTTGTCATTTTCATCTACTTTTAAAAAAGCCTTACATATTTTTGTTGTACAATTCCACCGTTCTTTGTTGAAGGCTAACTTTTTTTGAAAACTAAATTTAAAACTTTTAATTATTTTAACACGTTTGCCCTTTTCACTAAGTATATTTCGCACTTCACATTGATCCATTCTAAAAATGTTTCTAAAAAATATTTGTAAAAATTATATCGTACAACGAGAACGACTGTTGAAAATCAACTATAAACGTTCTGGTATAAAGGTCTGGTTTGCATTATATCTTATCATTACACAAAAGAGTATATTATTATCTTAATGGTTAATCGTATGGATAGTATAATCGTATCAAATATCAAATACGAAAGTAATATCGTATAACAAAAGTCATAAATTATGACTTTGAAATTACAAACTTATTTTGATACATGATGTTTGAAAATGTTTGGAACCACTTATATATTTATTACCTGACTAATGGGAGGCAACTAGTACTAGGCCCTTTTCGTTTATGATAAAATTTAGGGTACGTCGGGAGGCAACTCGTATATAGTCGGGAGGCAATTCGTATACAAATTATGGGCCTTTTTGACTTCGGGAGACAACTAGTGTGCGCCCGTTGTGTCTAGACGCTGCAGGTAAAACGTATCCAAACGCATTGTCGTACGAACGTTAAACGGTTATCGATTGCAGTCGTTGCGCTGGACCGCGACGTTTTGTGTGTAAATGAAAATAACGTCACCCGAACGCTATGACGGTTGTACGTATCGGGTGTGTTGTAACGGTGTCGAGTTAACTGCGCGCGCGCGTCCATTCGTTGCAGATGGGCAATCACGACAACAGACGAGTGGCTTCGCGGTTCGGTCAGGACATGGTGGACCCGATAAACACGTTGGTGATGCTGTTGCCGGGTACGGCGATCACGTACAACGGCGAGGAGATCGGCATGGCCGACGGCACGATCCGATGGGATCAGACGGTGGACCCGTGGGGAAAGTCCGGTGGTGTAGCCAAGTACGAGGTGTACTCCAGAGACCCGTTCAGGACACCTTTCCACTGGAACGATTTACAAAACGCCGGTAAGCCGACAATGTCTTTCTGCGTACGTGTATGCGATGCCCGCACGTTCCCCGTGCGAAACGTATACGCATTAGCGATGGGGAAAAAATCCGGATTCGTTGAATTTTGAAAATCTGGATGTTTGAAGTTCGAAATCCGAAATCCAGATTTTGCTGTACACCCGGATTTCGCATTGAATCCGCATTTGGGATTTGAAAACATTAAACTAGTATTCTTTTAGGAATTATTTTAGTAAATACAAAATAATTAAATATTTTAAAATTAATTATTAATATTAATATATTAATTATAATATAATATATATTAATAAATTAATTTATTATTATATTATAATAAAGAACTAGAAATAATTGTTGTTTGTGCCTTGTGGAATTAGTGTTTATCGAGTACTGTGCAGTGAACATGTATATCTTGCTACAATACATAAATGTTCACCATGTTATCGCAAAAGTTAGAGTTTAAACATAGAAGCATACTATAAAAGTCTACAAGCTTTATCAACCAATAAGTGGGTTTTTCTTTTGTACGATAGTAGATATTGTTATAGGAAAATAATATATAATATAAACAAAATGTTGATATATCAGGTATTTTCATAATAATACAACTGTCGAACCCGATTATGAATTTCATATGCTAGTTTTTGTGTAATATTAAATTTATAAGTCGGATATCATAAACACATTTTAGTTATTTTATTAGTCGTATCTCCAAAAATAATGGTACGTGAGATTTGAAATGTTTAATAATTATTGAGGTATCTTATTTAGACCACCACCATTTTGTCCGAGAATTAAGGGAACAACTAAAATTTGGTATAATGAAAGTCATATGATTAGAATACAGAAATATGCAATGATAAACTCAAATCTCAATTTTGAAATCCGATAATCCTAGTTTCAGATTTCAAAATCCGGATTTCATTCCCATCACTAATACGCATAGACATGATGGCAATGCGATCAGTAGTTTAAAATGTAATGTTTAACATGGGTACAGCGTACTCGGTACGCCTCAAGCGATCGCTTTTAGGGACGAAACGAAATCAAAATAATCCCTATCCAATAAATATTTTTATTAATTACAGACTATGCACATAGTAACCAATTATCATTTACTACAGGAATATAATAATTGTGTATAACATTTTTTTGGGGATTTTCATGTTCATATGCATCATAGCACGAACCGTTATTATTTATACAAGAAATATTGAACTGTCGTTGAATAGAATTCCGACTGTATTATAATAATTGTACATGACACCAAAAAAAAAATAATGGTATATTGTTTTATGATTGTGCCGCGAAACCCGATACATATTCCTACTGACATTATAACGATCGAAACCGTTAAGTATTCGTTTGTTTATAGGTTTTTCGACGGCCCATTACACGTGGCTTCCGGTCAACAGCAACCATTGGTATTTGAATTTGGCTTTTCAAAAATCGTGCGCCAGAAGTCATTACCAGACGTATCGAAAACTGGTGGAACTCCGGTCGTTGCCCACTATAGCCCGTGGTGATTTTTCCGCGCACGCCGTTTCAAAATGGCTGTTGGTTTTCACCAGGTAAAAACCGAAAAAAATTCAGAAAACAGTTATTGCTATCGCGCAAGTGTTTTTAAACACTGCGCATCACATGTTGTTTTGGTTTGTCGTAGTTACGAGTAATAATTCAGAAGTAAAATAAAAGGAAAAATTAAGGTATATGAGGCAGTTAATTAGAGTTGATTTACCTTCATTATAACGGAGGTCATTCGAAATTATAAGGATACGAGAGCATATCAAAGTAACGTAGTAGTTTTGGAAGATAAATAAAATAACACTTACTTGGTTCGTCGTCGACTGTTGAAAACCTGACACTTATGATTTTTTATAACGTATGTAGCACATACATTCCCAGACATATTTATAAAAGAAGCGTGAGTTTGAAATTAAGTGAAAAATACACAGGGTTCGATGTACTAATAGTGGACACTCTTCAATAGTATTGAATCAATACCAAAATAAAACGCTTCAAAGGGTGTTATTTAAGAGAGTTTAGATGAATGATTACGAAATTAATGATTAAACCTAACCAAAGGAGATTTCGTTTAAGGGTTGACCGATATCAGATGACAGTGGTGTAGTACCATTAAGTTGGCCTCTTATTATATGAACTGTGTTGTATACGGAAGTGCCGAAAGAACCGTTATTTATTGATTTAAAAAATTAAAATATTCAAATGATGCACTTCATTACACGATTATCCAGGAGGAGATATCTGCTATCTGCTTAGAGCGATATACTCAAGAGAGGAGCAGAATGGGGCCCTCCCTATGATATTTTTTCTTCAAATTATTGTTATTTATTATTTACGAGTAGATCACTCTAGGAAATAATATATTTACGAAATTTGTCCCCTTCCCCATCAAAGGGTCTAGGGATGCCACTGCCTATTCAAGAATCATAATCCTATTTATAATTACTGTATAAATACACCCTAAATTTGAAAGGTGATCTGAAAAATTAAAATATTTTTTATCTTACATTTTATGAATATTATGTTAAAATGTTCGTAAGCTTTAACTTTGGGTGTACCGATTATATATTTTTTTAACACCTCCTTCAATATAAAATGACTCCTGAGCACCTAGTTGCTGTTGTTCGAATACAGACGTACTTGCCGCCCTCGGATCCCGAGTCTGTAATACGGATACCGCTGTATAAATGCGGTATCACTGCGGTCCACGCAAGTCGTAAAAGCGACTATCCTACATGTATATGAGTGTGTATTGTCCAATTCAAATAGTTTACCTTACACCAGTGATCCAATGGTATAAAGCGTGATCTTTATATTTCACCAGAGATCAATATATTTTTTCACAACTTCAGAACCTGTGCATGCCTTTGTAGTCTGTTAAAAAAGTACTTGGACGCTGGGTGGATATTTAATAAATTATTTTACTATTAGTTCAACACAAACGTAGTAAACCTAATAATAGCCACCACTACCGATCGATAAGTAAATAAAATATAGAGATGTGACGCAACTATGCGAAGGTTAAGCTTTTTGATTTTTGTGGACACAGTGCATTAACCAGGATGGATTCCTGTAGAATAATAATAAGACATGTTGCTTACTATGCCTAGTCGGTCGACGCTCCTCCGGTGCGAAAATTCACTTTTCATAGCGGACATGGTCCATTGCAATATTATTTTATTGCCGTAGCATAATTAACACTTTAACACTAATTATTAAAATAATGTGTCTGCCGTTAGTACTTATTGTGTATTTATTTTTCTTTCCTTTTAACCGCCAGAAAACTCGAAGGTCAGGACACCTTCTATATTATGATGAACGTCGGAACAGAACAAGAAACAATTACGATGAATAAACACTTTAATGATGTTCCGCATTACATGGTTGTCCGAACTTCAAGCATAAACGCGTGGCATGCCGAAAAGTAAGTTTATTCACACGACTTGAAAACACAAGTGAAAACAAATTATTATATTTTGAATGGCCATAAAAACACGTTTAAATCACCACTCAACGCGATTTTTTTTTCACAACAAAAAAAATTTCAGTTAAATCCCTATAACGGTTAGCACACTCGTAAATGTTCTGCTGAAAAGTTGTTGAAAACCTATTAAATACGTCCGATAAAGATTCTTGCGATATTTGTTAATTTACCGCTATCACAGTAATATCTTTCTCCTTGTTCATCAACGACCTTAGGAGATATGATGCATGGTTGTTTTATGGTGAAATCCCCCGAGTTCAGAGCCATCTAAAATCGTAATATAGATAATTTTAAAATGTTGATTTTGTACGTTTATATATCAGGCAATAGTACGACCAAATAATTTGTCAATAATAATTTACGGCTTATTCAAACCCTCTAAAACATTCGATTTACCCTTTGTAAACGTCCCTGTACAACACATGTCTAACGGTAGTGTAACCAGTGTTGGGAACTATCTAGATAAATGTATCTAGATAAGTTATCTAGATAAAAATTATTTATATTTTATTTTATCTAGATAAATTTATACTCAGTTATCTTTATCTTCATCTAGATAAAAATCTTGTTATCTATGAGTACCAATCTAGATAATTTATTTAAATAGAATAAAAATAAAATTTGAAAATTTAAAATGTTTTTATATTTTCATTTTTACATTTTTCTGTACATCTATATACCTATTACACAGATAATAACTGGCAAGATGACAATCTTCTTATGAAGTTAATTTAAAAAAAAAATTATTTTATATTTTATGTTTATTAATGTTTGAAATGAGTTTAAAAAATGATATTTATTTTAAAATGTTTTTAATTATGAATTTTTTACCTAATATCTGTAGTCTGTAGTATCCTGAATATTTTCAAAATCAAACATGAAATTATCTCATATTTATCTAGATAAAAATGTACTTATTTTTATCTTTATCTAGATGAAATTTAGTATAACTATCTTTATCTGTATCTAGATAAGAATTAGTATAGTCATCTTTATTTTTATCTAGATAAATTATTAGTTATCTATTCCCAACACTGAGTGTAACCCGTCCGTACTACTCAATATTTTGTCTGTACTAACTAAACCTTACATGTTCACTACTTTAAAATATTATGCTCCAGTGTTTTTGGTATCACTTAGTTTTGTTGTAAAATATTAACGAACAAACTCGTTACGGTACATACGGTTGAACACCATACTTTCCTCACTAAAACTGTCATATTTTTTCCGCCAATTACAATAAAGATTCTTGCTCGTGCAGTCGTAATGTGTGTTATTGGTTTTATTCGTAAATTTCGATTCAAATTTTAAAATAAACTCCAATAAAAGTTATAATAATTACATTTCAGTATTCTAGACCCATTTAAGATACTCTCCCGATTTTCTATAATCTAGGCACGAACAACAATCATTAAGTATTTTTAAGAAAATCAGTATTTACTACATTTGTATGTTTATACTTATATTTCGAAACATTGTATAGAGCATGGGGAGTAAAAATGAATGAAAGTTAATCCACCCATTGTACTTTCACTCTTCGGCATGGCACATGCCCGACACTATTTCTAAACAACCAAACCTTACCAAATACCCAGTGTGTACGATATCTTGGTATTCACATCGACCGTAGATTTACATGGACGCTCATATCCGAAGCAAAATTGTCGGACTAAACAACCGCTTTCGTCTTCTACGACCCTTATTAACTGCCAAAAAAATAAAACTAACTAACAAACAGTGGCGGATTCAGGATTTAATTTTGGGGGGGGGCCCATAGTCCAAAACGCAAATCTTAAATTTTTTCAGCAATTAACAAATACATACAATTAGACAATAATTTTAAATGTGTATTTTTTTTTTTTTTTTTGTTAAAGATTATATTTAAATTATAATAATATTGTAAAACATTCATAACGATAAAGATAATTGTAATATCGCAATAAGGCGAAATGTCTTTATACCCGCATAATAAAAGTAATACTAGTATGCAGGGCTCGGGACTTATAGCACTTGCTTATTTTTATTATTTGACCTAAACAATAGCAGAAAGTTATGGATATATATGTCATGATAAAACACGTTCAATTATGAAATTTGAAAATGTTTTTTTTTTTGCTTTTTTCGGCGATTTTTTAAAAAAATGCTTATTTCCTGTTTTTCTGATTATTTTTGCATTTTGGATGTTTCTGCTTAATTATAAGCGATGACGTAGGCCATTGACCTTTCTCAGATTTTTTAACTAATTATAAATATCGTTTATATTTTATTTTTCACATAATCCTTTGGAAAATCCATAAACAATAAGGCAAAATGTCTCGAAAGTCAAAGTTGAATTTTTTTTATAATATAAAGATTTATTTATTAAAAAATTATTATATGAACTACATTTATTCGTTTTGATATTTTTTTTTTTAAATCTTTAAGTTTATCTATATTCAAGATAGTTTCGAAATATTTCTAGTACTTAATTGTGTTCATGTAAAAAGAAAATTTAGGAATTGTTGCTTATTTTTCCTATTTTAGATCATTTTTTCTTTTTTAATTAAATATTTTTGTTTAAATTTAAGTTTTTGAAATGCTTATTTGAGTGCTTTTAATGATGTTTTTAAGTGCTTTTTAAAGCGCTTATTTTAATGATTTTAAGTGCTATAAGTCCCGAGCCCTGGTAATATGTTTGGGAGAATTTCTTAATAATATAAATATATAATGATAATATTTCTTAAATTATAATATAATGTGTTTGAGCGAAACAATATAAAAGATAAAATTATAAAAATTAATAATAAAAAATAATAAAACCAACTTATGCCAATGGTGAGGGGTCGAGGCCCTTCGGGCCCCCCTTAAATCCGCCACTGCTAACAAACTATTAATTTATAAACTACTCCTGAGACCCATCTGAACATATGGCATCCAGATCTGGGGTGCAGCTAAAATATCTGATGACAACTGTATTCAAAGATTCCAACCCAAAATTCTTCGAACAGTTTCAAAAGCTCCATACTACATCTCCGACAAATCTCTCCACTCTGATTTAAAAATCACCGAATTAGCCAAACTCCATTACAAGCATTTCAATAGCTGACTGACCCAACATCCAAACTCTCTTATAACTCAACTCTCATACTCAACAATTCTAGGCAACTCTCAAAAAAAATTAAAACGACAGTGGTGTCGTGTCCGGCTGAGATAAATTGTATAAACGTGTAATATAGGCTAACTACTCTCCTGACGAAGTACCTCCAATGGGAGGTCTCTTCACTTCGTCATTCCTGTCTTGTTTTATTTATTATATCAATTAAACTCATTATTCCAAGTTGTAACCGATTGCTAAATATAGAATTAAGTTAAAAAAAAAAAAAAAAAAATGTATTATGTCTAAAAAACGGTATGTATTTCTGTTTTAGCGATTACGTAGATACGAAAAAAGCACTGTATTTGAGACCAAAATCATCAATCGTGTTATCATACTAATAACAATCAATCCAAGGTATAGTTAAATTTACATAATATCATATAGTAAAGACTTATGTAATTTTACATATTTTAAATGCAATTATTTACTTATTCTACTTATTCCTTAATAATGTAAAATAGATAAATAAATCAAAATTACCTACTGTAAATCATTTGTTTTGATAACATAATTCTTTATGTATTAAGAGTAGGACATTATATTATGTCACTAATTTAATTATCATATTCATGAATTAAAAACACTGAATCAACTGATTCATCGTGTGTAATGTATAATGGTTTAATTAATTTTCATTTAGACTTTCGGATATATCAGTCAATGCACGTGACCACAACATTTACTAATAAAATTTGTATATTTTTGTACATTTCTATGTAACGTATAGTGTGTGTTTATAGTTATCTTATAGTTTCGACAAAACATTTTTCTTTCTTATATACATTTTCTTCAATACAGAATACTTTCACTTCCATAAGCAATAATTTACAACTTACGATATAATATTGTACGTATATGCTGTAACCTGTAATACATCTCCATTGTCTGAAAGTATAAGTCAATCATTTTACACGGGAATCATTCGAAGGACGCAAAGGGCTAAACAAATATAAAGTATTAATAAATAACGCACTGTTTATTTTAAAGTTTTTCCATTAATTATCAATAAAACAGTTAAAAACAGGTTTTTTGTCATTATAACTATATAGGAATGTATAGACATAATAAGAAAGTTTTAATGTTACAAAACACATAGTTCCATAATAAATTATTTATTTACATGTAAGGTTTTCCGTTATTATTTACAAATAATTATTTTAGAATATTGAGAATATAAGTTAGATCTGCGTTAAAAAATAGTCCAATGCATAACTGTGACTTGCCCTTAAATAATTAATACTTTTAAGTGGAATTAAAAACAAAAAAATGTTGTCTGCATGCAACCACCAAAGAAGAAACCCAATAGAATGAAGCAACAAAACTCACTGAAACATAAATTAAACACAAACGAAGAAAAAACATTAGGACAGGTAACAAAAAAAAAAAAGTTAAATGCAAATAAATTTAATATACACAAAAACATTCATCAATAACCATAGGCGCAATTTGGATGGGAGTATTCAAAGTGCCTTAAACGGTAAAATATAAAATACAATTATCAAATCGTTTTACGGGGTACTGGTCCAATATAGACAATAACCGATTCCCCGACAAAATATCAAGATAAGAATCGTTTTTCCTAATTTTCACCGTACCGGATTTTGAACTAAAATTAGGCTATCGGGTAAAAAGATGAAAACTCAATTTATCTTGAGTGTGTATCTGTTTTCTATTTGTATTAATTTCGAAATAATTTAATGTACATAAGTCATAAAAAAATTTAAAAACAATAACTTTCGTGTCTAGTCTTTAATAATAATATAAAATTATTGTTATTACTATGCGGCCATACAGATTTGTCAATGTTTAGTGATAATAATATTGTACGATAAAAATAGTTACAAGGAAAAAATATAGATCATCATAATGATTGGGATACAGAGTTTTGATGAACTGTTGAAAAGTACAGGAATGGAAAATAAATGTAAAAACCAGGCAAACACTATTCACGGAAGTTCTGGTTTTCATTTTAGATGTTTGTAATAGGCAATTTTTTTTTTTTTAGATTATTGTAAAATATAACAGCAAATTATTTTCGTAAAGCTAATTTTAAAAGAAGTGATTGTAGTTACAGTTCAATCTTTCAATATTTTTTTTTTTTTTTTTGAAAACTTACAAAAAAAAAATATTAAAGAGCACAATCAATAAACAGGAAAAGAATACATAAACACCCTTAAATATCATAATACAAATTGCGCCAATGTCAATAACATACAATTTTCTTATTTTTTTACTAACCATTACAACAATTGAATTTGAAGCTAGAAAACCTGTTTATGAGTTTTCAAAATTATAAATACATCTAAAGATACATAAGATTTTTCAAATTTATTATAAATGATTTGAAATGCAAATCGCCGAAAAAAAGATAAGTTATTTTTATCTTATCAAATTACGTGTGTTTTAAATACATACCGACTAACGACTGGCAATACTTATTATACTTTTTCAATCAAAATACAATTAAACAGTATTGAATATAAAATAAAAACAACTTATCTTAATGTCGTATACGATTCCATAATTGTATTCATAAAATATATTATGTTCTTAAAAAATATTAAAGTGATTTAATATGTATATTAGGTTTGATATATTATTTAATATGATAATATACAGTTAAAAAAAGAACGTTAACCGAATAAACCAATGACTATCAATTAGTTTATTATAATAATTTATTTTAAACCTGTGCAATTATTTATTTCATTGAATTTTTTTTTTTTTTAATTAAATAAAATTTACTTCAAACGTGGTTAAGCTGTCATGTTTTAAAAATCGACCACTTGAACAAGTGTATTGGAAATATGTTAGTATTAAATTGTATAAATGAAATTTACCACATCTTAAAAATGATTCTGAGCGGAGTTATTTCTTTCCAGCTTTTTAAAAAAAAAATAATATATAATTTATAAGGACAACAATAAATGAAACAAAATATTGTAAAAACATTCCAAACTTACAAATTATTTTTTTTATATATTAAATTCATAAATATTTATTAGTTAGAGCAATTTAGTTAAAATAAATTATTATCGATAAACTTATCGAATATTTCACAGTATCAGTTGGCAGTTTTTGACAGAGTTTTCCAAAAACGTTGTGATCTCGAAAATCACAAACAAGAGAACCCGAAGTACAATTCTACATTTAAGATATCTTTGGAATGATCATCATAAAAAATATTTAATGAAAACAATTATACAACGTAGTAGAACCAATAACTTCTCATTCCAGCTCAGAATCTGTTATTGGAAATGTTGAAAGACAATAAATTTACCAGCTTGTCGCTGTTCAACATATAAATTTTAACAAACGTTATAGAATTCACATACTTAAAATCCTATTAATATATACACCATAAAATAATTTAATATAATACGTACATAATGTATATAACAAATACAAGCATCATAATAACTTAATATTTCAACGTCAAAAGCTATATTATATTAAATGCATATACGTATAGTTAAAAAGATGAATAGTGCGCTTATCATATACAATTTAAAAATTAAAAACCGCATTTTAAATGAGCAGTAAATGATGAAAAACGTATGTAGCAAATAGTCCGATGTACCCTGTGAAGCGGAATAATATACGTTAAAAAACAAAAGCGCCATAGTTCGACGTAATAACGATGTTTCCAAGCAATATAAAATAAATATATAATATTTAGATAAACCAAGTACTGTTAAGTGAAACAGTTAGAAATCAACGAACACAAAAAATAAAAAAATAAAGTAATCAAATCAATTTACATGTCATTAAAATGGGAAATGAAAAATCATGCGGTGTGTAAGGGTTTACATTTCTAGATTTAGTTTCATCGAAAACTATATTATAATAATAGCATGCATGCAATAAATCAAATATTATCAAATGACATAAAAAAAATGCCCTATTAGATTTCATAACTACCAATAACTTATAATAATTAATACAATGTGTAAAATATCAAGTATGCCGATAATACCTACGGTACAATGATTTTATCTATGCATTTAATATTATATTATATATAATTTATAATTATATATAAATATGATATTATATTTTGATGTAAAGTAATTATTTAGTACTAAAATCGACTACAGTTTGCTTTCACTTCTAATTATGTACTTAATATTAAACTACGGCGTTAAAGTCTACCATGGATACAACGACGGAAACGAATTCCGAAATCGTTCATTAACACTAACCAACGACGACGACCCAAACAGTCTGTACCACTCCGTCAATGACGATCCAGGACTCGTATTTATGCTGTCCATATAAATGACGGCCACGCCCATGAACACTTTTCTCCCTTTTTCTCGTCCATAATCGCCCCATACCGACACCTGCGAAAAAATGCATGTATCAGTATCTTAATCAGTGCCTTGTTTTCAAAATGTTATTATGCTCCGAAACACACGAATTGTAAGAGTTTAAGACAAGTGCAGCACAACAATTATAAGCAACTGCTTCTCCGTAAGAAAAAAATTTATCGTAGTACTGCCCGGATTAGGTCAAGTTCGGTTGAATATAATTTTATGAAATAACAAACGTATGTTTATATTAATATACATATATATACAGTGTGTTTCACTCAAATGGTAACACGAAATATTTCCGTTGAGTGACCTTGGATTGAAATGGGGTTTTTTCGAGGAGTTAGGGAATACTAAAATACACATTTTGTTATCATTTTCGAATTCTTAATTATGTTATTTTGCGCATGCGCAATAAAACTTATATTTTTTTAAATAGCAACACTTATTTTCAACACCAGATTTCGATAGAACTATTTTTTTTAAGCAACTTTGATTGGAAAACTTTTTTCCTATCTCAAAAATTGACTGAATTACAGCAAACCTAAGTTTAAACAAAAAACGTTTTTGTTCAATTTTTCAATGCTCTGTATTTTATCATTTTATTATTATTTTTGGTAGAAAATACCTAAGGTAAAAGTTAATCTACATAATTATTTCAAAATAATTCTTATCGTATTGTGAACCAGATATCACAAAAAAATTGTTTTTATAACTTATCTTTATCGACTGACTAGTGGATACACTATGTAGTTCATTAATCATTACTACCTACCTTCGTTTATCTTATTAAATGTGTACCTAATACCCACCGTTATTTCACTGAAAGTTATAAATTTATAGTAATAATTTGATGATTATTCAAACTGAGAATAACGTTCGTATTGGATAAATTTGCATTGAATTCTGATTTTTCTTGTTTTATTTTAATAATTTTGATAATTTATTATACAAAAATGGCTAGTCATAGTGAGAAATTGGATATGATATTAGTTTTTAATGAGTGCCATCGAAATTCTCACCAAGCTTCACAATTATACGCTGAAAGATATCCCAATAGATATCAACCAGCGCATAATTATTTTTTAAGGCTCGAAAATCAAATCCGAACTTATGGTTCATTTGGAAATAGAGGTAATCGTCGTCAAATACCACACGTACAGGATGAAGTTAACGAAGAAACTGAAACAAAGTATTGGCGTATGTTCAAATTAACCCAAGATCATCCATACGTCATATTGCAAATGAAGTTGGAATTAACCCGCGCAAGGTACATTCAATTTTAAAAAAATTTAAACTTCGTCCCTATAAACCGGATTTAGTTCACCATCTTCGAGCGGGAGATAGTGAACGTAGATTATTGTTTATTGCATGGATACTGGTAAAAATTGAAGATAATCCTCAATTTTTAAAGTATGTTCTTTGGACAGATGAAAGTAGATTTACAAATAATGGCGTAATAAATAAACAAAAAAACCGTTTTTGGGCAAGTAATAATCTACATTGGGCACTTGAAACTAATTTCCAAACAGTGTGGGGAACAAATGTGTGGTGTAGAATATTAGGAGGGTCCATAATAGGGCCCTACTTTTATGACGGAACCCTAAACGGAAGAAGATATTTGGATTTTCTCTCTAATCATTTACCACCAATGTTAGAAAATGTTCCATTAAATATTCGAGAAAACTTGTTTTTTCAACAAGATGGTGCTCCAGCACATAATGCTATTGTTGTTAGACAATATCTTAACGATACGTTTGGAAATAATTGGATGGGAACAAATGGACCGATAGCTTGGCCAGCGCGTTCACCGGATTTAACACCACTTGATTTTTTTCTTTGGGGTCATTTAAAAACGGTAGTTTATGCTGACCCACCAATTAACCTTCAGTATTTAAAACAAAATATCACCGAAGCATGCAAAAGACTGACCATGGAACAAATAACTGCAGCTTCTCAAGACGAAATCAAACGCCGCTTACAATCATGTTTACTTAACAACGGAGGAAACTTCGAACAATTTATAAGGTGATTTGTATTATTTTTATTAGTATGTATAATAATAATTTAAACTAAATTTAAACTTAATCATAAAAATAACATATTTTACATTATTTAAATAACCTCTAAACGCATGCCCTTCCATTTATATTGTTTCCAACCAAAAATAATAGTATAATGATAAAATACAGAACATTGAAAAATTTAGATATTTTTTTTTTTTTTGTTTAAACTTAGGATTGCTGTAATTCAGTCAATTTTTGAAATAGGAAAAAAGTTTTCCTATCAAAGTTGTTTAAAAAAAATAGTTCTATCGAAATCTGGTGTTGAAAATAGGTGTTGCTATTTAAAAAAATATAAGTTTTATTGCGCATGCGCAAAATAACATAATTAAAAATTCGAAAATGATAACAAAATGTGTATTTTAGTATTCCCTAACTCCTCGAAAAAACCCCAATTCAATCCAAGGTCACTGAACGGAAATATTTCGTGTTACCATTTAAGTGAAACACACTGTATATATATATATGCTAAAATTCAGTTGTAGAAACAAAAATTTTGCTCTTTCCCCGACCTTTAAAATGTATTACTCGTATTTTATCATTGAATGGCATGAGCTTACTTGGATTAAACAACCAGCAGGTGAACTTTTAAATTTGAGCATTTCCATGTACTTGGGCTGCAAGCTCTCTTTAACTGTTTTTGTACGATGTTTTTCCACACATTTTTTTCCTTTCACTAGGTATACTTTCACGTACGTATCTGTTAACATTTTTTTTTTTTTACAACACGGAGATTTAAATGTGCATCGATGATAAGCTATCGAGCGTTCATTACCTGGAAGCTTCGTTTTCGTTTCTTTAACGTTAATCAAATCCTTTGCTTCAAAAACTGTCACTTCCATAAAGTTAACAAAAAAATTGAATCCGATTTTAACGTCACCTCGATACGGAGTCCCCAATATTTGTCGACTGACTTTTTGCCCCGGTCCGAGTTTACCAATGAACGTGGTCACTTCGCCCTCGGTGGACTGACCGGTGCTAAAATGACGATTAAAAAAATATTAGGTATCACCATAAGAATTATTCGATAAATAAAATATTGATCTAAACGGAAAATAAACTACCTTAGAAAAAAATTACTACGCGATTTTCATGACCGTTGTAAGAAAAAATAGAATATTGGCATAGATCGCCACTGTGCTTGAAGAAATTGATAGTCACGTGAAGACCAAACATGAGAATAGTAAGTATAATAATTGCAACAAGTAATAATTACCATTAAAGTAATTTAAACCCTGGAATACTTACCTCATTACACCACTTTTTGGGAAGACATTTTGGAAAAACGAAGACCGACACATTGTAAGAAAGAAGAGTGTACAGTGTAATATTAATAAAACTATTTTATTTTCATCAACAATTCAAATGTCTTATTCTTTATAAACCGAAGAAAATTTAACTTTTATTTTCAATATACAATACCATTCAAAACTTGTCATTGTTATAGTGAATTCCGAAAATAAAAATACGTATTCAGTTAAGTATAATCCATTGTTTTATGTAACATTATTGGGAGATTAAAAATAGTTAAAAACTCATAATGAATCGCTAATTTGTCGTATTCGATCCATCCGCGGTGGAGAGTAGTATAATTTTTCTTGTGGTCTGAGTATCTAACAAAGCAATATCGGTTATTAATTACTGCTGTTATTGGGCATGTATTCGGTTTAGTGTCATTTTTTTTAAAACTTAGATGTTTTTCTTTAAAGAAACGATAAGAGGACTTATAGAAATAGAAATATTTGGTTCATTTTTTAGACATAACATGACTTTAATTTTTTAATTTTTTTTTAATTTTTTTAATTATTTTTATTATATTTAAATGTGTACCACGACATTTAGTTACAACATTTTAAGTCACGATAAAGTGATTTAATTGTAATTCAATGCTTCGATTTGTACTGTAATAATATTTATTCTTATAAGTTTTTTCATATTTTATATTAAACACGCATTATTTGTAAAAATAAATAATAAACGATGTAGTAATTTATAAGAAGACGAATTGTAGACACTAACTTGTACTTAGTATACGATAAGATAGTTTACAGATTAATTTATTTTTAAAATATTTAAAACGTTTCTTCTGAATTTATTAGCATTTTGGGAACATAATACAATTCCATCATTATTTCTATACCGATTTATCACTTCAATCTTGCTTCATATGAGTTTAAACAGTATTGTAGTGTCGGTGTACGTTTTTCTACATGAAATTATGTCACTAAAACTAATCAATAAACAATTATGTACAAACCATGCACGTGCAAATATTAAAAATATATAATTAGAAATGCAAAGCGATAAATATTGTCAACAATGTGAAACTAATGATGAAACGTTAATTCCTACAAATAGTTAACCTAATTTGTATTACTCACCATTTATTGTTCTGCTGATGTACATCGTCAAAAAGAAACTTATTTAAATTGGAAATACATTTCCGATTTTAAATAGTTTTGACAAATTATTTGTGCACGCATTATAATAAGACACAAAATAATTATATAATAACTGTTCATTGTATGTCTTGTTGAAAAATATAATACATCGAACGCTCAACAGACATTTTAAAATAAACTCTAACTGTCACATTGTTTGTATTTTACATTGAACATGAAAAAAATACTGTTTAATGCATAAAACAAACAACTAAATTATCGAGTCACCCGCAAACCAATATTTAAGTACCTCACTATAGTGGAATGTAAAACTCTCAGGCCAGAATGTGAATCAACCTTTTCAAATAAATTTTCCAACTTTGCGTATAAAGTATAAATTCGGGTTCCATTTAAACTAATGAACATCGAAATACATCACTTTACCAATTAAACTAATTAAAACAAACTTCAAGCGTTTATGATAACACTTAAACGAAATTATATTATACTTACGATTAAATATAAGCATTTATTTTTGCGTCAGATCTTTATAATATATTGACCGTAAACCAAGTTCGTTTTCAAATAAGTACGTTAAATATTTATAAATATACAATATAATTTCAAAATGATTATATGAATGATTTTTGGGCAGTTTTTATGGTCACAAAGTTGACATGTAAATCGTAAGCTGAACAATTTGTACAGTTGAAATAATATATTTTACTCCGAGAAAATTATTCGTTAGCTGAGCACATTGCACGGTTAGGAAAAGGATAATTTTAATATACTTGTGTACTGCATAAACACTATGTTTCAATAAAAATATTATGATTAAATTACAGCATAAGTTTGAACAGTCCGTGACGAAACGCAGTGCTTTCAGATAATAAGATTTATTCAAGCAGTAAATTAAATAATAATATTTCCATAAAAAATAAAAATATTTTATTGATTAATTATATTATGCGGCTTTGGAAAAATAATAAATGATTTAATAAAACAGAAATGCAGTAAAAATAATCAAATAAAACAAAGTGCTTTCAGTAAATAGTAAATCAATACTCAGTAAAAATATCCGTAGGCATCGCAGGATTGAGAAAAAAAGGAGTATGAACTTCAGGTATAATCAGATTTACAAGCTGAACACTTATTTAATCGAGTTTCTACATAATTATAAAATTTCCGTGTTTAAAATGGTACAATTGTAATTCTTCATGATGAATAAAATAATAGAAGGTAATCAATATTATTCATATCAATCATTAGAAAAAAATAATAGTTTAAACAATTTTTCCTAAGAATTTAAAATAGAAATTTGTTCTTACAGTAAATAAGGAATAAGGATTAGAAACGAGGTCCTATTCTACAGAAATAACGTGGAATTGAATGAATTTATTTTTATAAGGAGCTTTCCCAACACTAGTACTATATTAGTTTAATAATGTCCAAATGGTACAGTTATCCAAATATGTTATAATATAAAGAATAGTTTGAATGCATTTTGAAAACTATACTAATATATTTTTATTAGAACCTAAAAATGATTTTTAAATAATTTGTAATAATTTGTATTTTAATTTAATATATTTAAGATTTTTTTTAAATCAATAAGGTAATATAAAATTTAAAAAATGTGTTAGAAAATAAATAAATATACCACAAAACACATACATTAATTGAAAGTAACCAATAAAGAATGTTTAATAAGCATTTATTTTAAGCTTAATAACTTTTATGAATTTTAGTGAAAATATTAGTGCAATCAATTTAATATCTACCAAATTTTAAATGTAAAAAAATAATTATACTATTTTTATACATCAATGCATTTTAATATATATATATATATATATAAAATAACTACTTAATTAGATTAATTAATTTGTAACTAGAATTTAATTTATTTCCAATAACTCAATATAAAATTATAGGTCCAAGTACAAATATACTAAGAAGGAAATATTCAATTATATGTTTATGTAATACGATTTATTATGTTTAAACGTCGTACTTCTGTATAAAAATGTATTCTGTTATCCAAATTTGAATTTTGAAATCGCGTAATATGATTCATAATAATTTCCAAAATTAATTTATTATAAAAAAAACTAAATGAATAAAAAAAATTTTATTATTAATATTGATTTCGACTCATTTTTAATAGTATTAATTGCGTACAGACAGTTTTAACGTGCAATAAGAGAAGAACTTTAAGCTAAAAATAAACACACAGGCCAAAATAGAGATAAATTGATGTATTTGGATGACTTGGGAGAGAATCAGGATTACTTACGAGCTCGGACAATCACTAGAAAGACTGGTGAGGCTTGCTTGTCTGCCCGGGGCCACCTCTTGGGACCGCTTAAAATTGGGTTGGGCGCCACCGCCTCCGCCACCTGAACCGCGTTTCCCTTTCGAGCTCCTTCCTTCTATCCAACAATCAATCAAATAAAACAATATCCGAAATAATTATGTTGATATTGGGGATTACTAGTTATTAGGATTTATTACAGCGATCTGCGATAGGATTCAGGTGATATTACATTAGCCATCGGCGCTCATTGATAATGTATACGCACTGTTTGCATAGTTTACAGTAAAAATTGTTAGTATGATAAAACCATACTTCATTATATACCGTAACAAAGCATTCTACAACTATGCACGAACTCCTAAAGTATTGATATATAATATATGTATATATGACTAAGTGAAAAATACGAAAGATCATCTAACCGGAATACGACTATTGGTTGGCTACAATGACTGAAAATGTTCCAATACCAATAGACGTAACCGGGGTGTTTGTAATTGGCAATATTTACAAGCGGCTGTTTATTATTTTCCATGAAAATAACTGTATTGAGTATTTCTAGCGACGATGTTATCTTTTCATAAACATGTTCAGATTTTGCACAAACATTCTACAACAAAAATTATATGTACACGAGTGACGATCCAATTCCCATGCAAAGGCAAACTTCTTTTTTGAAAATCATCAAACCAAAACGACAATATACACAAGGCTTCTTTGACTTTTACCATGTTTGGTCTTCATCCCGGATACCATCAATATCTCCGTGGTTTTATTATAAATATATATTTTTTTCATAAAACAAATTACAAATATCATACATTATTAACCTTTCGCCGTCTTGGGATGCTTCACCGTCACTAGAAACGCTGGACGGCTGTTTGATGAGGGGACGGCTTGCGCCAGGCAACACTTCTTCGCTCCTGTGCACCGTAAACGAAGATTTTCCTTTCGAACCAAAACCTAACCTACGCTTGCGTCCTTTAAATTCAGCCCAAAATTAATCATTTTACTACAGCGAAATTAATATAAATAGGTAAACAATCATTATTAAAACAAACATTGAATAAAAAGTTGCTGTTCTAAAATGTTTCAATAAACTGTAGAAAAGTAGATATTTGAATAGAAAAATATGTTATATATTATATATATACAACTTGTAACATAAATAAAATCTAAGGTTGAATGGTCTTGGTAAGTACGTCTTGACCGTTTTGGGAAAAAAAGTACTTAAAAATATTTCTTATTTTTTATTTTAAATTTGATGATTTAATAATATCTTATAAAATAAATATTAATAATTATTATTTTTACTAATTACAAACATTTGAAATTAAAATATTTTGAAATTATTAATCATAAATAGTTAAGAGACGCAACCCAAAAATCAGGATCAACATTTTGTCCAGTTAAGCAATTGTTTACATAATAATAAAATCTATATGGTTTTATTACTTTAATTAAGGAATTTATTCTCGACAAATAAGGAAAAATTGACTTATTTCAAACATATTTATTCATGGAGTGATATAAGATCCTTTTCTGAGAGTAGCACTCACCGGTTGCTGATAATTGAGAAGCTGATGCGCTCTTTTTGCCCATGCCAGAAGCGGAAGAGTTGGTCCCAGAAGCTGAGCTTTTACCGGCACTTTCAGTTAAGGAAGACGAATCTCCTCTTCGTTTTCCAGAACTACCAGAATCTAAAAACAGGTATCATTAGTTTGATAAAAAAATATTTAAATGATTTTAAGACATAGTAAGCCCGTACCGGTAATGTTATCTGTCTGTACATCAGCATTAGACAGGCTCCTCGAAAACTGAGCCCTCTTGTTATCGGTAGTCGGCACCATGACTGGAGACTGTTGTGATCCAGATCTACTGTGCGATGCTCCATAATCACTGCCATGGACAATAGCATTTAAAGGGTCGGTTAAAGCATAACTAAACGCTACAGCAGCGCCACTATAGCTACCCACTACGTCTAACACTGATTCGCCTAAATCTAGAGTCAGATTTCTTTTCCTACGGGATTTTTGTCTTTCTGTCGGCGATTGAAAACCTAGCAAATCCAATCCGGAATCTGAATCATAAAGAGGATCATGACTATCTAGATGATTTAAATTGAATCGTGTTTTCTTTAATGGTTTTGGGTTTTCAGTTGGCGAGTATTCCGCCAGAACAGGTCTATTATCTATCGGATGGAGTAAAAAATAATCGGCAGGAAATGAATTATAACGGTACAAATGTATACTATCACGCTTGCTACTACTTTTACTAAAACTACAGCTGGGTGAATGGGACGTTGATGGGTAGCGGTAATCGGTGGCGTTGCAGCAGCTGCAAAAGACAAAACAGATCAGTGTGAGATTTTTAAATATCATCCCATTCATGAATATGTGTATGAAAAATACTAATAATTGTTGAGCCGATGTAACAAATATACACTATTTAAGGAATTCATACACGCACAATATGCCACTTGAAATATCAGACATCTAAATGTACAAAAATAGATGAGTAATGATTCTAATGAAAAACATAAAAACTAACTTAAATATTTTCATAAAGTACAATTACTGTCAACTTTAAACCCTGACCAATATAAATTTTATTCTTTACCAAAATCTTGTTGATCTGGGCTGCTCAGACTGCGTAGATAAAGCGCTGCTAATGACACTATCACTATCATCAATATCACAAGTGTCTCCAGTTTCTCCTCTGGACATCATTGATCCCCTAACATGTGGTGGCGTCAGAGATCGAAGTTGTTGCATAGGTATGTCGCTATCACTAAGTCCACCATAATGATGTAATCTACCAAGGCCTCCCGATCTACCCTGAATTCTTCTTGGTTGAACTTGTCTTGTTCTTCTCCGCACGGATGACGTTTGATCATCAAAATACTAAAATAATACATTTTAGTATTTCAGCGATACTTTTAGTTTTAAAAAGAAAACTTACATATGAAATTCGTTCATCTAAAGAAGAGGGCATAGTTCCTGGAATTTGAGGAAGTTGGCGTTTTTTGGGAGTGGATGTAGGGGTAGCTGTTGCTGATCTAGCTAAAAATCTAGAAGGACCTTGTCTATAATTCGGTACACCTCCAGGATACCTATAGTCTGGGGGGGATAAACTTCTTCGGTCAGATATTATGGTTGGACTTTTTGATCGTGATCTGGAATGTAGGCTAGGAGAATCAGTCGGTGCTGCAGACCTTGATCTATGACTAACATTTGTCGTGGGTCGATTTGGAATGGGCTGCTGCTTTGAATATACGAAAAAAATATTAATATTAATATATATATATATATATATATATATATATATATTTAATAAATGATTTGTTAAATTTTGTTTTCACAGTCTATATTTACTTTCACACTGGTTTCATATCCATATTTTTTTTCAATCGTCGTGCCATACACGTATGCCTTTTGTAAAGGAGACATATCTCTACGACTTTTTCTACGATCCAAATGATCATAATCAGGTGGTGGACTAGAAATTATTTATTCATTTAACATTAGGATATTTAATTATATTGTTATAACAGGCTATATACCTTATAGAACTACCGAGGCTACTTATCGATGCTCCATCAGCGCCAACTCTTCTTCCACTACAGCAATCATCAACATCTGAAGCATCTGAATCTGATTGTCGAGACAATGTAGATGGGGGTGATAAATGTTCTCCAGAGTATTCCATATCATAGTCACCTATCGTAACACCTCCTTCTCCCTAAAAATATCACAAAATAAAATAATTTAATGAGTTTTAGAATCAAGTAAAAAAAAAAAAAAGTAACATACGGTTATTTCTTGATGGGCAGTCAATGGATACCATTCAGCTAAATTATCTAATTTTTTCAATCCCAGTTCAATTAATACCTCTCCAAGAAACTGATTCGTAGGATTGTTATCATAATCCCATAATGATATTTGAAGAACTTTAAACTTCAAATCCGACCTTCTCATAGTTGTAAAAGAAAAACTTTGATTCCATTTAGGGTCAGTGGAATTCATGATCGTTTTAGTTCTTCGTTTAGATTTCTCGCTTGTATCCGGTAAAAGACATACCTTAGCATACGCTGATCTTGGCAAACCATCAGACCGTGGTAATAGATTTGAAGCGGCCATTATAGTTACGACCAACTTCAGTGATTGCGGGTCAAAACCCAATTTAACCTAAAGCATCCATACAAAATTACATCGAGGTTTCGAGGTCACTACTTGAACAATATATTTGATTGATGATAGTTACCTGTATCCTCCCCCCGACGTGTAAACTATTCGGACCGGTGACACTTTTGGAAGCCCTTAAAATCCGGCCTGGATTTGAAGCCAAATGCTCAGGACTACCTGGCGAAGTCACCATAACGTAAGGCTTATCTTTACGCAAATCATATAAGCCTGAAAACACAAATAAATTTATTGATATTGTAATTTTTATTTATTTTTTAATCCAATTTTATAAATGTAAAAGGGTCAGGGGCATCAGTAGGGCGGTTTGAAATCGCGCTAACCCATTGAACTCGTTGTAGCTGAAAGCAAATGAAACAAGCATCATTAATCAATATTAATGTTAGAACAGGGACTCTAAAATGGTACCATCTTAAAATATATACCTTTAGTTGGAGTGCCATAACTTGCTCTTCTCGGAAGTATTGACCTGGATACTTTGAGCTCGATTTGTGGCAAATGTTTTGATTCAGCAATAATATCTGATACTTCTTTTTGTGTTTTGCCTTGCAATAAACAACCATTCCATTCTAAAACTTCATCACCTTTTAATAAAGACATATTATAGTTAAAATTTATAAATAAATGTTTTTTTAAAAGTAAATGTAATTATTTAAAATAGTATAAATTGAATTAATTGATTTACTGTCAAAACTTATAAAATAGAAATTTCAAATTGCAACGAATTGATATCAATTTTCGATATCAATAAAATGTTGGATATTTACCTGCGATGTCGTATTTCGATATCGAATATTATTTTTGTCATATCGATATCGGTAAAATTGGTCTGATATCGATATCGATATCGAATTACGACATCATTGTGCATCACTATTAAATTCAAATATTCCAATATAATATTATATATATATAACTAACCTACTTTTAAGTTTTAACTATATCGTTTTCTTAAAACAAATCAATCCTAAACCAAATAATATTCTATAAAATGTATCATACTTATATTTCATATCCACATTCATTCCATATGTGTACATATTTTATTTATCATAATACTATTACATATTATGATTGACGTGAATATTATTTTAACTATTATTAAATACAATGAATTATTTTAGTATATACATTTGTAATGTATTTAATAGTTTTAATTATCTGCATTATTTTAGTTTATCTATTCTTACACAATATTTCTATACGAATATACATATACACAAATTGTATTGAATAATCATATAAATTATTATTATTTTGATTATTTTGACCAATATATCAATACTATCATAATTTAATATTTCATACTTCATATCCGTATTCGATAATAGACAATTTTTATTTTCTATTGAACAAATTGAAAAAAAATATAACCTTTTTAAAATTTAGCTTTTAACGTTATAAACAAAAATTAATTTTTAAATACCCTAACCAATAAATTATAAATATATAATCTGTATGAAAAAATCATAAATCTTTTATGACTTATATAAAAATGTTGTTAGCTTATAATTAATATTAATTGTTTTATAAAAAAAAAATGTTTAATTTGATTGATATGATAATTATGAAAATTGCTAGTATAAAAGACTGAAAAGGTATGGTTAGGAGTTATTGATTTTATTTCAAAAACTGTATAAACATATTACGCTTTGAATTGAAGTGTACACTAACGCAACAATAGCTACACATTAGTACGTTATTGTGTGGTTAATAATTACACCGAAAAGTTGATGAAACACTATTCATTCAATGTGTAAGTAGAAAATAAAAATAAAATCTAATAAACATAATAAAAAAAACTTGACAAATTTTAATTTCGTCAGAGAATAAGACGTTCGTGGGTGCGAGGTCTGAAAACTAGCTTCAATTTTTATTGCGCTATACATTTTTGTTCCTTTACACCTGGCAGCTACCGAGAGAAAATGGGTGTGGGTGTGGGAGGGATAGAGGATAGAAACAGCAGACGCCGTATGTCCCACTAACCCGGTTTCAAATTTCCCTCCATGTCGGCAGTACTTCCTTTCCGGACGCGATCGATAATCGCGCATCTCCTTCCGGTGGCCGACAAGAATTTTCCGCCGGTGATTTTCAGGCCCAACATGGCGGCCGCACTAGAAGACGGACTGATCGGGGTCTCCCAAACAGACTTGTTAAGCACCATATGACCTATCAAGAACTTGTTATCGGGGCTCCGTTGCCACGACATTGGTTGCTGCAAACATAATCGGCATTAGCCTCGTCGTGTCGCCTACATGCGTCAGACCCTTATATCTAATCGTAACTTAACACACACCAGTGATAATTTTAACGTATTTATTGTTTGTTGTTTTTGTCTGTAACGGGTGATATTGAGTGTATTGGCTTTAACTTTGTGTGTTTTTTCTTTTAAAAAGAAAATTCAAACTTCTACTAGCAAACATGAATTATTGTCTCGGTAATAGTTCGGTTATATTTACGGTTATATTTACGAATTGGTAAAAAAAATTATATTTTTCTAACTGAAATTAAGACCGATAATCGAAGGTCAAAGAAACAAGTTGATCCATCAATTTTGACGTACGATTATTCCAGTGAATTGTTTGGCAACATGGATGAATTGAGTGAGATGTATCACTCGTTAATTGTATTACCTTTCCGTTTATGGTATTGGGATATTAAGTAAGACGTTCATATTCTTAGTTATTATAATGAATTGGAAAATTTTCAATATCACATAACCCCTCATATATTACATTCTTCATGGATTATTCAAATATATGATTAAAAAACCAACGGAAGTTTTTAAACATAATTATGTAATAAAATAAACTTCTATTTATTTTAAACTAAAGAAATGTCCAATAAATTTTCGATCACATAAATAATCACTTCAAAACGATGTTCATTCCAGAGCGGATCAAATACTAGAAAATCATAATTTAACAACATATAAACATCGTATTATTAATTTGTTGTATCTAAGTTAAATAGAATAATTTATTTTGTACCTAATTTGATTTTCAAATTTAAAATATTAATATTTACGAAATAATGAAGAACAATACTTAATTTCTTAATAATCTCATTGAAAGTAAAGAAGTATAGGTATACTAAATGTAGTGCCATGCAATTCATGATACCACTGTAGTGTTTTGTTACAATTAGATATGTTTCATTGAATTCTTTGATTGATAAATTGAGTTCAATTATTGAACTATGAAAATAACCATACAAAAAAAAAATCATTCACGAAAACAGAAATAATAATACGTACACATGCAATAAAAATAATATACATGCAAAAAAGCAGTTAGCAATGAGTGGAGATTTTATTTGATACAAGCAAAATAATTGTATCGCTTTTCGTACGGTGTAAATTATTTTAATAACTTAAAGTATAAAAGTACAACTGACGTATTATAACAAAATAGGTAAACTATATTAGCATTAGTGTTTTGGGAAACTGAATTCGTCGTATACTTTTAATCGTTCTTACTTTAACATCACAGTTGATTTGGTAATAAAACGTATAATAATATTATAATAAACCTAAAACTTGAGCTTTAGATGATGTAACAATAAAAATGTTGGATTTAAGATCATACAAATAACTTTTATCTGTCATGATTATAACACAAATTAATATATTACGTATATAATATATATCCTATAAATAATAAACATTACTTATGTTATAATTTATCTATACTCTTAATTTATGATATTCTTCAAAAAATTTATATTTATAAATCTAAAGTAATTTTCATTTCAAACACATCATAATATATTTTCGGGGAGAGATATTTACAAAATATATTATAATAAAAACTAAATTTTATAATAATACCTCAAATTGTTTACAAAATACTATACTATAGTCTATATATACTAATTAAAGTCGTTATACATAAAAAAACTATATAGGTATAGAGCTTAATATTTCAATGAAAACTGTATTAAATTAATTATAAATGTAATAACAAACAATATTTAATAAAAAAAAAAAAACAATCGAATTGCATTCAATAACAATAAATTACATTTATCTTCTTTGAGCAATAAAATAATCAATAGATATTATTTTTATGATATTAAAATTGCAAAAATGTTCTTAAACAGCAAATATAAACTATTATTAGTATGTATGGTAGCGTTTTTATTGGTGTAACAAACTGTACAATGCTATATGACTATATTGTAGATCAATATGGTGAGCTTATGACGAAAATTCAGAATATTTATTTTCGACATTATAAGAATGTCAGCAAACTAAAAATCGACAAGTTTACTAACTATATACTATATACATTATATATATGTATAAAATATATATATATATATAAAATAAAGGCTTTCAATATTGCCATCAATAAATTCTACTCTATTCCGTTTATTTAGTTTTTCTGTTTTTAAGTCTATGCTTTATGCATTTCAGTACCTTAATGTCGCTGAGATATATTGGGTCATCATTGGACGTGAATATTGAACTGCCAGTATCGAATCCAGAATCTTTGGACGTTTGCTGGGTAGTTTGATGGTGTCGATGGTCGAATCGCACGGTTTTCTTTCTTCTCGATCCATTAATGATGCCCATCTTGCGGCAAATCGCTAAATGACAACACAATGTCACCTAACCTCAAACCGCCCAGACTCAAGAGCCCCAACCGTAATAGAGCGCAATAAAGAAAACACAAGTATGTTTATAGTCAAGAGGGACAAAGAGTGTCACGACGCATGCATGTTTGCTGGGTAACGCCATAATAAAAAAATCAAAATTGAATAAAAAAAAAATCCACAAAATCAAATAATAAATAAAAATTCATCCAACACAAAAATAAAAAATAGTTTAGAATACTATAAAAATATTAAACACAACGATGTAGAAATATCGTTTTGAACAAAATGAAAAATAATTTGAAAAAATAAACGAGCTTTACAGACGCCAAAAACCTACCGATAATAATGTCATTGAATGTTTATAAGTCTGGTCTTCTCCCGCATTACTCTCTGCGTCACCTATACGTCAGTTCAATCAATAACATTACTAGTGTTCCGCGAATTGTAATCGCACAATGTCCCCAACTACTTGCACCCGTCAAGAAAATTTATAGCGTTGACGTGGGTCATCGATATCGAAATTTACAAAGAGATAATTTTTAAAAAAAATAATTTAATGAATCTCTCCACTTTTGCTCCGATCGTCAAGCAATACAATGGGCACAGTAACAACGTAACTTACATGTACCACGTGCGTACACGTGGTATATGTATGTTTTCTATAATAGTCCGAAATCCACGAAACGGCTTTTACCGCGCGATAAAAAAGAAAAAAAAGTTAAGAAAAAGAAATCGATCGTAATGATATAAACTGCGTACACGTCGTCTCGCCAGAAACGAAACGGCGTTGTTCACACTCGTTTACGCACGGACACGGTCGGGATATAAAACGGTTGCAGTTGTTTTACAGCAGAGCGTTCCCGTGTAGGCACAGTGTACGTGTAGACGCTGGATTACGGGCTAGGTTAAAAGGGTTGTTGGGGGAAAGTAGACGTGATGAACGGACACCTTACCTTTTTCGCTTTCGTGCTCATCGCAGCTGGTACACTCGGATGTGGACCGTAGCTCTTCTTCCGAACTGGAAAAACTGATGTGCTGCTGGTGCTGCTGGTGATGTCGTTCGGGGGGTACCACGTTCCCGGGCCTCTTGTGCTTGCGCACCGGATTGGAGCCGGGCCCACCGCGGCCCACCGACAGCTGTTTGCAGTCCACCGCAGGGCCGAACTGGTGCGCGGATTGGTGGTGCGACGACCTGGACGACTGGTTGTTGGCCCCGATCCTGTGAGTCCCTTCCAATTGACCACCACGGTAGTAATCGTCCCGGGCCTGAAACAAACGGCTAGTTGTAACGATATTGAAGATATAAACCGCAAGCGTGCTATACGGGATTGTCATGTTTGATGTATATCCATTAGCCGTTTACTTATCTCGAACGAGAAACCATATCGTATACCTGTTATAGAAATTCTATTTATTTCTATACATTTAACGTTAACAATTATTAAGATTATTGGATATTGTTTAACACGATTTAAAATAGAAAATTTTTACGTCCTATTACAACACATATACTATCGGTGATTTTAAAAATTATGCGGACATTAAACAAAGATTGTGACTGTGAACATAATTAATAAAAAGAACAAAAAATTTAGTAGTACTTTGACATGATAACGTACTTCAAATCAGTAGATTTTCGAATACTTCAGCTAAAAAATTAGCAAATTATGTGTACATTTATACATATACTTATAACGGTAAAAGGAAAGAGGAGTTATTTGTTTTCGCATACTCTGAATATAATGCATAGCTATATGATAGCAATAATATACAATAGATGACGACGTTGAATCAAGAAAGATGTATACAAAAACAATGGAGCGACCTATAAAGAGACGAAAAAGACATAATATCTCTCCCATCGACCTTATTATTATTATTTTACGTTCCTAGCTTTCTTACCCTTGTTCGGTATACAACCCAATTGCTCTATAAGTAATATAAATAATTTTATTTGTGTAGGTACTACGATCGTAGTGTTCGAATGTAATTGTGCACGCAAGATATTAATACGACTTTTAACTAGATGTCATGTGTATTTATGTTAGCTATCATAAGTAGTCATTATGATGTATGAGTATCAAAAATGCACATCTCCCACTTATTCGTCACGAGAGCAACATGCAGACGCTACTAAAAGGTAACAAGTACGTGTTACAGACCAACCGGAACGATACTTCTCTGGTCCTCTTGAACAATATGACATGACGTTGAATGAAACGAGTACTTATTAATTTAAAATTATAAATGTAACAATACTCATTAAACGGACATATCGGATTATAGAAGTGTTGTAAAACGATGACTTCGTAAACAGTTACGATTTTAAGGGGTTCTTTATTCTGAAAACAATATCAACGGCATATTTATAAAAATAAACATATCATGTTTTTTAAGAGCTTTTAACAAGTGATTTAGTGTTTATTCAGTGGGTATTATAATAACGAAATTAGTTAAAAAACAAATATGTTCTGTATGTATGTATATATGCTCGATACAACCATTACATCAATTGTATATTGAGGGTGCGCTTATAAATGTATGTACCGAATCGTGGTATAGTTGCAAACTCCCAGACTTTTATAATAATATTATTAAAAGTCAACGCGGTTGTGCAAAATTACAGACGATAGTAATATATATACACATATGTATATTTACCAACGCGTTGCGTCAGAACAGACATGGTAAACGCACACTATAATACTCAGAATAGTAAACATATTATACATATAGGTATAGACTATTTGTTATAATGACAGGTGCCTATTGTTCATATAATATCAAATACTAGATACGTTCACCCACCACGTCGATATCAGTTTATGCACGTGACGTTTGACACTTTCAATACCCAATCATATTCATGCTCAACGATTATTAATTATATTATATCATTTTTTTTTTTTTTTTAAATTCAATAGAAACCCAATACAAACGTGTAACGCACAATTCACCCATAATAATACATTCAACATCATTGTAATTAAGATTTTTCACACGGAACAAATATTGAAGAGACATTTTTCTGCCAATACAAATTAAAAACGTATTTTCCATTTTAATTTCGTAGAATTATTGTTTACGTATAACTCGTGTACAACATCAAAACCGCACACATAATAGGTTAAATACAATGTTTCTCTGTCGATCAATTGTGCAGTCAATTACCTCTCACGAGCATTCTGCAACATTTGAACTCTTTAATTGACAATTTACAATAACGATATTATGTATATAATACAATTAACAATTGTAAGTTGATAAGTGCTATGTGTCGACTCTTAAAACCGCACACTTTTGGCAATTCAAAACCGCACACTTTTGGTACGTCAAAATCGCACACATATAATAAGTTCAATGCAATGTTTCTCTATAGATCAATTATACAGTCAATTACCTCTCACGGGCATTCTGCAACATTTGAATTCTTTAATTGACAATTAACAATTACGATATCACGTATATCATAATATTAAAAATTGTAAGTTGTTAAGTGCAATGTGTCGACTCTTAAAACCGCACACTTTTGGCAAGTCAAAACCGCACACTTTTGGTACGTAAAAACCGCACACTTTTGGTACGTCAAAATCGCACACTTTTGGTACGTCAAAATCGCAAACATAAAATAAGTTCAATGCAATGCTCCTCTGTCGATCAATCGTGCAGTCAATAACCTCTCACGGGCATTCTGCAACATTTGAATTCTTTAATTGACAATTTACAATAACGATATTATGTATATAATACAATTAACAATTGTAAGTTGATAAGTGCTATGTGTCGACTCTTAAAACCGCACACTTTTGGCAATTCAAAACCGCACACTTTTGGTACGTCAAAATCGCACACTTTTGGTACGTCAAAATCGCACACATATAATAAGTTCAATGCAATGTTTCTCTATAGATCAATTATTCAGTCAATTACCTCTCACGGGCATTCTGCAACATTTGAATTCTTTAATTGACAATTAACAATTACGATATCACGTATATCATAATATTAAAAATTGTAAGTTGTTAAGTGAAATGTGTCGACTCTTAAAACCGCACACTTTTGGCAATTCAAAACCACACACTTTTAGTACGTCAAAATCGCACACATATAATGAATTCAATGCAATGTTTCTTTATAGATCAATTATTCAGTCAATTACCTCTCACGGGCATTCTGCAACATTTGAATTCTTTAATTGACAATTTACAATAACGATATTATGTATATAATACAATTAACAATTGTAAGATGATAAGTGCTATGTGTCGACTCTTAAAACCGCACAATTTTGGCAATTCAAAACCGCACACTTTTGGTACGTTAAAATCGCAAACATAAAATAAGTTCAATGCAATGTTTCTCTGTCGATCAATCGTGCAGTCAATTACCTCTCACGGGCATTCTGCAACATTTGAATTCTTTAATTGACAATTTACAATAACGATATTATGTATATAATACAATTAACAATTGTAAGATGATAAGTGCTATGTGTCGACTCTTAAAACCGCACAATTTTGGCAATTCAAAACCGCACACTTTTGGTACGTCAAAATCGCACACTTTTGGTACGTAAAAACCGCACACATTTGGTACGTAAAAACCGCACACATTTGGTAAGTCAAAACCGCACACTTTTGGTACGTAAAAACCGCACACTTTTGGCAATTCAAAACCGCACACTTTTGGTACGTCAAAATCGCACACATATAATAAGTTCAATGCAATGTTTCTCTATAGATCAATTATTCAGTCAATTACCTCTCACGGGCATTCTGCAACATTTGAATTCTTTAATTGACAATTAACAATTACGATATCACGTATATCATAATATTAAAAATTGTAAGTTGTTAAGTGCAATGTGTCGACTCTTAAAACCGCACACTTTTGGCAAGTCAAAACCGCACACTTTTGGTACGTAAAAACCGCACACTTTTGGTACGTCAAATTCGCACACTTTTGGTACGTCAAAATCGCACACGTATAATAGGTTAAATACAATGTTTCACTGTCGATCAATTGTGTAGTCAATTACCTCTCACGGGCATTCTGCAACATTTGAATTCTTTAATTGACAATTTACAATAACGATATCACGTATATAATAATATTTACAATTGTAAGTTGTTAAGTGCAATGTGTCGACTCATAAAACCGCACACTTTTGGCACGTCAAAATCGCACACTTTTGGTACATCAAAATCGCACACATATAATAGGTTAAATACAATGTTTCTCTGTCGATCATTTGTGCAGTCAATTACCTCTCACGGGCATTCTGCAACATTTAAATTCTTTAATTGACAATTTACAATAACGATATTATGTATATAATACAATTAACAATTGTAAGATGATAAGTGCTATGTGTCGACTCTTAAAACCGCACAATTTTGGCAATTCAAAACCGCACACTTTTGGTACGTTAAAATCGCAAACATAAAATAAGTTCAATGCAATGTTTCTCTGTCGATCAATCGTGCAGTCAATTACCTCTCACGGGCATTCTGCAACATTTGAATTCTTTAATTGACAATTTACAATAACGATATTATGTATATAATACAATTAACAATTGTAAGATGATAAGTGCTATGTGTCGACTCTTAAAACCGCACAATTTTGGCAATTCAAAACCGCACACTTTTGGTACGTCAAAATCGCACACTTTTGGTACGTAAAAACCGCACACATTTGGTACGTAAAAACCGCACACATTTGGTAAGTCAAAACCGCACACTTTTGGTACGTAAAAACCGCACACTTTTGGCAATTCAAAACCGCACACTTTTGGTACGTCAAAATCGCACACATATAATAAGTTCAATGCAATGTTTCTCTATAGATCAATTATTCAGTCAATTACCTCTCACGGGCATTCTGCAACATTTGAATTCTTTAATTGACAATTTACAATAACGATATTATGTATATAATACAATTAACAATTGTAAGTTGATAAGTGCTATGTGTCGACTCTTAAAACCGCACACTTTTGGCAATTCAAAACCGCACACTTTTGGTACGTCAAAATCGCACACTTTTGGTACGTCAAAATCGCACACATATAATAAGTTCAATGCAATGTTTCTCTATAGATCAATTATTCAGTCAATTACCTTTCACGGGCATTCTGCAACATTTGAATTCTTTAATTGACAATTAACAATTACGATATCACGTATATCATAATATTAAAAATTGTAAGTTGTTAAGTGCAATGTGTCGACTCTTAAAACCGCACACTTTTGGCAATTCAAAACCACACACTTTTAGTACGTCAAAATCGCACACATATAATGAATTCAATGCAATGTTTCTTTATAGATCAATTATTCAGTCAATTACCTCTCACGGGCATTCTGCAACATTTGAATTCTTTAATTGACAATTTACAATAACGATATTATGTATATAATACAATTAACAATTGTAAGATGATAAGTGCTATGTGTCGACTCTTAAAACCGCACAATTTTGGCAATTCAAAACCGCACACTTTTGGTACGTTAAAATCGCAAACATAAAATAAGTTCAATGCAATGTTTCTCTGTCGATCAATCGTGCAGTCAATTACCTCTCACGGGCATTCTGCAACATTTGAATTCTTTAATTGACAATTTACAATAACGATATTATGTATATAATACAATTAACAATTGTAAGATGATAAGTGCTATGTGTCGACTCTTAAAACCGCACAATTTTGGCAATTCAAAACCGCACACTTTTGGTACGTCAAAATCGCACACTTTTGGTACGTAAAAACCGCACACATTTGGTACGTAAAAACCGCACACATTTGGTAAGTCAAAACCGCACACTTTTGGTACGTAAAAACCGCACACTTTTGGCAATTCAAAACCGCACACTTTTGGTACGTCAAAATCGCACACATATAATAAGTTCAATGCAATGTTTCTCTATAGATCAATTATTCAGTCAATTACCTCTCACGGGCATTCTGCAACATTTGAATTCTTTAATTGACAATTAACAATTACGATATCACGTATATCATAATATTAAAAATTGTAAGTTGTTAAGTGCAATGTGTCGACTCTTAAAACCGCACACTTTTGGCAAGTCAAAACCGCACACTTTTGGTACGTAAAAACCGCACACTTTTGGTACGTCAAATTCGCACACTTTTGGTACGTAAAAACCGCACACTTTTGGTAAGTCAAAATCGCACACGTATAATAGGTTAAATACAATGTTTCACTGTCGATCAATTGTGTAGTCAATTACCTCTCACGGGCATTCTGCAACATTTGAATTCTTTAATTGACAATTTACAATAATGATATCACGTATATAATAATATTTACAATTGTAAGTTGTTAAGTGCAATGTGTCGACTCAAAAAACCGCACACTTTTGGCACGTCAAAACCACACACTTTTGGTACGTAAAAACCGCACACTTTTGGTAAGTCAAAATCGCACACTTTTGGTACGTCAAAATCGCACACATATAATAAGTTCAATGCAATGTTTCTCTATAGATCAATTATTCAGTCAATTACCTCTCACGGGCATTCTGCAGCATTTGAATTCTTTAATTGACAATTAACAATTACGATATCACGTATATCATAATATTAAAAATTGTAAGTTGTTAAGTGCAATGTGTCGACTCTTAAAACCGCACACTTTTGGCAATTCAAAACCACACACTTTTAGTACGTCAAAATCGCACACATATACTAAGTTCAATGCAATGTTTCTTTATAGATCAATTATTCAGTCAATTACCTCACACGGGCATTCTGCAACATTTGAATTCTTTAATTGACAATTTACAATAACGATATTATGTATATAATAAAATGAACAATTGTAAGTTGATAAGTGCTATGTGTCGACTCTTAAAACCGCACACGTTCGGCAATTCAAAACCGCACACTTTTGGTACGTCAAAATCGCACACATAATAAGTTCAATGCAATGTTTCTCTGTCGATCAATCGTGCAGTCAATTACCTCTCACGGGCATTCTGCAACATTTGAATTCTTTAATTGACAATTTACAATAACGATATTATGTATATAATACAATTAACAATTGTAAGTTGATAAGTGCTATGTGTCGACTCTTAAAACCGCACACTTTTGGCAATTCAAAACCGCACACTTTTGGTACGTCAAAATCGCACACTTTTGGTACGTCAAAATCGCACACATATAATAAGTTCAATGCAATGTTTCTCTATAGATCAATTATTCAGTCAATTACCTCTCACGGGCATTCTGCAACATTTGAATTCTTTAATTGACAATTTACAATAATGATATCACGTATATAATAATATTTACAATTGTAAGTTGTTAAGTGCAATGTGTCGACTCTTAAAACCGCACACTTTTGGCAATTCAAAACCACACACTTTTAGTACGTCAAAATCGCACACATATACTAAGTTCAATGCAATGTTTCTTTATAGATCAATTATTCAGTCAATTGCCTCTCACGGGCATTCTGCAACATTTGAATTCTTTAATTGACAATTAACAATTACGATATCAGGTATATAATAATATTAAAAATTGTAAGTTGTTAATTGCAATGTGTTGACTCTTAAAACCGCACACTTTTGGTACGTCAAACCCGCATACTTTTGGTACGTAAAAATCGCACACATATAATAAGTTCAATGCAATGTTTCTCTATAGATCAATTATTCAGTCCATTACCTCTCACGGTCATTCTGCAACATTTGAATTCTTTAATTGACAATTTACAATAACGATATTATGTATATAATACAATTAACAATTGTAAGTTAATATGTGCTATGTGTCGACTTTTAAAACCGCACACTTTTTGCACGTCAAAACCGCACACTTTTGTTACGTCAAAATCGCACACATATAATAAATTCAATGCAATGTTTCTCTATAGATCAATTATTCAGTCAATAACCTCTCACGGGCATTCTGCAACATTTGAATTCTTTAATTGACAATTAACAATTACGATATCACGTATATCATAATATTAAAAATTGTAAGTTGTTAAGTGCAATGTGTCGACTCTTAAAACCGCACACTTTTGGCAAGTCAAAACCGCACACTTTTGGTACGTAAAAACCGCACACTTTTGGTACGTCAAATTCGCACACTTTTGGTACGTCAAAATCGCAAACATAAAATAAGTTCAATGCAATGCTTCTCTGTCGATCAATCGTGCAGTCAATAACCTCTCACGGGCATTCTGCAACATTTGAATTCTTTAATTGACAATTTACAATAACGATATTATGTTTATAATACAATTAACAATTGTAAGTTGATAAGTGCTATGTGTCGACTCTTAAAACCGCACACTTTTGGTTAGTCAAAACCACACACTTTTGGTACGTAAAAACCACACACTTTTGGTAAGTCAGAATCGCACACGTATAATAGGTTAAATACAATGTTTCACTGTCGATCAATTGTGTAGTCAATTACCTCTCACGGGCATTCTGCAACATTTGAATTCTTTAATTGACAATTTACAATAACGATATCACGTATATAATAATATTTACAATTGTAAGTTGTTAAGAGCAATGTGTCGACTCTTAAAACCGCACACTTTTGGCACGTAAAAATCGCACACTTTTGGTACATCAAAATCGCACACATATAATAGGTTAAATACAATGTTTCTCTGTCGATCATTTGTGCAGTCAATTACCTCTCACGGGCATTCTGCAACATTTAAATTCTTTAATTGACAATTTACAATAACGATATTATGTATATAATACAATTAACAATTGTAAGTTGATAAGTGCTATGTGTCGACTCTTAAAACCGCACACTTTTGGCAATTCAAAACCGCACACTTTTGGTACGTAAAAACCGCACACTTTTGGTACGTAAAAACCGCACACTTTTGGTACGTAAAAACCGCACACTTTTGGTAAGTCAAAACCGCACACTTTTGGTACGTAAAAACCGCACACTTTTGGTACGTAAAAACCGCACACTTTTGGTAAGTCAAAATCGCACACGTATAATAGGTTAAATACAATGTTTCACTGTCGATCAATTGTGTAGTCAATTACCTCTCACGGGCAATCTGCAACATTTGAATTCTTTAATTGACAATTTACAATAATGATATCACGTATATAATAATATTTACAATTGTAAGTTGTTAAGTGCAATGTGTCGACTCTTAAAACCGCACACTTTTGGCAATTCAAAACCACACACTTTTAGTACGTCAAAATCGCACACATATACTAAGTTCAATGCAATGTTTCTTTATAGATCAATTATTCAGTCAATTGCCTCTCACGGGCATTCTGCAACATTTGAATTCTTTAATTGACAATTAACAATTACGATATCAGGTATATAATAATATTAAAAATTGTAAGTTGTTAATTGCAATGTGTTGACTCTTAAAACCGCACACTTTTGGTACGTCAAACCCGCATACTTTTGGTACGTAAAAATCGCACACATATAATAAGTTCAATGCAATGTTTCTCTATAGATCAATTATTCAGTCCATTACCTCTCACGGTCATTCTGCAACATTTGAATTCTTTAATTGACAATTTACAATAACGATATTATGTATATAATACAATTAACAATTGTAAGTTAATATGTGCTATGTGTCGACTTTTAAAACCGCACACTTTTTGCACGTCAAAACCGCACACTTTTGTTACGTCAAAATCGAACACATATAATAAATTCAATGCAATGTTTCTCTATAGATCAATTATTCAGTCAATAACCTCTCACGGGCATTCTGCAACATTTGAATTCTTTAATTGACAATTTACAATAACGATATCACGTATATACTAATATTTAAAATTGTAAGTTGTTAAGTGCAATGTGTCGACTCTTAAAACCGCACACTTTTGGCACGTCAAAATCGCACACTTTTGGTACATCAAAATCGCACACATATAATAGGTTAAATACAATGTTTCTCTGTCGATCATTTGTACAGTCAATTACCTCTCACGGGCATTCTGCAACATTTGAATTCTTTAATTGACAATTTACAATAACGATATTATGTATATAATACAATTAACAATTGTAAGTTGATAAGTGCTATGTGTCGACTCTTAAAACCGCACACTTTTGGCAATTCAAAACCGCACACTTTTGGTACGTAAAAACCGCACACTTTTGGTACGTAAAAACCGCACACTTTTGGTACGTAAAAAACGCACACTTTTGGTAAGTCAAAACCGCACACTTTTGGTGCGTAAAAACCGCACACTTTTGGTACGTAAAAACCGCACACTTTTGGTAAGTCAAAATCGCACACGTATAATAGGTTAAATACAATGTTTCACTGTCGATCAATTGTGTAGTCAATTACCTCTCACGGGCAATCTGCAACATTTGAATTCTTTAATTGACAATTTACAATAATGATATCACGTATATAATAATATTTACAATTGTAAGTTGTTAAGTGCAATGTGTCGACTCTTAAAACCGCACACTTTTGGCAATTCAAAACCACACACTTTTAGTACGTCAAAATCGCACACATATACTAAGTTCAATGCAATGTTTCTTTATAGATCAATTATTCAGTCAATTGCCTCTCACGGGCATTCTGCAACATTTGAATTCTTTAATTGACAATTTACAATAACGATATCACGTATATAATAATATTTACAATTGTAAGTTGTTAAGTGCAATGTGTCGACTCAAAAATCCGCACACTTTTGGCACGTCAAAACCACACACTTTTGGTACGTAAAAACCGCACACTTTTGGTAAGTCAAAATCGCACACTTTTGGTACATCAAAATCGCACATATATAATAAGTTCAATGCAATGTCTCTCTATAGATCAATTATTCAGTCAATTACCTCTCACGGGCATTCTGCAACATTTGAATTCTTTAATTGACAATTTACAATAACGATATTATGTATATAATACAATTAACAATTGTAAGATGATAAGTGCTATGTGTCGACTCTTAAAACCGCACAATTTTGGCAATTCAAAACCACACACTTTTAGTACGTCAAAATCGCACACTTTTGGTACGTAAAAACCGCACACATTTGGTAAGTCAAAACCGCACACTTTTGGTACGTAAAAACCGCACACTTTTGGTACGTCAACACCGCACACTTTTGGTACGTAAAAACCGCACACTTTTGGTAAGTCAAAACCGCACACTTTTGGCACGTAAAAACCGCACACTTTTGGTAAGTCAAAATCGCACACGTATAATAGGTTAAATACAATGTTTCACTGTCGATCAATTGTGCTATCAATTACCTCTCACGGGCATTCTGCAACATTTTAATTCTTTAATTGACAATTAACAATTACGATATCACTTATATCATAATATTAAAAATTGTAAGTTGTTAAGTGCAATATGTGGACTCTTAAAACCACACACTATTGGCACGTCAAAACCGCACACTTTTGGCAATTCAAAACCGCACACTTTTGGTACGTCAAAATCGCACACATATAATAAGTTCAATGCAATGTTTCTCTATAGATCAATTATTCAGTCAATTACCTCTCACGGGCATTCTGCAACATTTGAATTCTATAATTGACAATTTACAATTACGATATCACTTATATCATAATATTAAAAATTGTAAGTTGTTAAGTGCAATATGTGGACTCTTAAAACCACACACTATTGGCACGTCAAAACCGCACAATTTGGCAATTCAAAACCGCACACTTTTGGTACGTCAAAATCGCACACATATAATAAGTTCAATGCAATGTTTCTCTATAGATCAATTATTCAGTCAATTACCTCTCACGGGCATTCTGCAACATTTGAATTCTATAATTGACAATTTACAATAACGATATTATGTATATAATACAATTAACAATTGTAAGTTGATAAGTGCTATGTGTCGACTCTTAAAACCACACACTTTTGGCACGTCAAAATCGCACACATATAATAAGTTCAATGCAATGTTTCTCTATAGATCAATTATTCAGTCAATTACCTCTCACGGGAATTCTGCAACATTTGAATTCTTTAATTGACAATTAACAATTACGATATCACGTATATCATAATATTAAAAATTGTAAGTTGTTAAGTGCAATGTGTCGACTCTTAAAATCACACACTTTTGGCACGTCAAAACCGCACACTTATGGTAAGTAAAAACCGCACACTTTTGGTAAGTCAAAACCGCACACTTTTGGTACGTAAAAACCGCACACTTTTGGTAAGTCAAAATCGCACACGTATAATAGGTTAAATACAATGTTTCACTGTCGATCAATTGTGCAGTCAATTACCTCTCACGGGCATTCTGCAACATTTGAATTCTTTAATTGACAATTAACAATTACGATATCACGTATATCATAATATTAAAAATTGTAAGTTGTTAAGTGCAATGTGTCGACTCTTAAAACCGCACACTTTTGGCAAGTCAAAACCGCACACTTTTGGTACGTAAAAACCGCACACTTTTGGTACGTCAAAATCGCACACTTTTGGTATGTCAAAATCGCAAACATAAAATAAGTTCAATGCAATGTTTCTCTGTCGATCAATCGTGCAGTCAATAACCTCTCACGGGCATTCTGCAACATTTGAATTCTTTAATTGACAATTTACAATAACGATATTATGTATATAATACTATGAACAATTGTAAGTTGATAAGTGCTATGTGTCGACTCTTAAAACCGCACACTTTTGGCAATTCAAAACCGCACACTTTTGGTACGTTAAAACCGCACACTTTTGGTACGTCAAAATCGCACACTTTTGGTATGTCAAAATCGCACACTTTTGGTACGTCAACACCGCACACTTTTGGTACGTAAAAACCGCACACTTTTGGTAAGTCAAAACCGCACACTTTTGGTACGTAAAAACCGCACACTTTTGTTAAGTCAAAATCGCACACGTATAATAGGTTAAATACAATGTTTCACTGTCGATCAATTGTGCAATCAATTACCTCTCACGGGCATTCTGCAACATTTGAATTCTTTAATTGACAATTAACAATTACGATATCACTTATATCATAATATTAAAAATTGTAAGTTGTTAAGTGCAATGTGTCGACTCTTAAAACCACACACTTTTGGCAATTCAAAACCGCACACTTTTGGTACGTCAAAATCGCATACTTTTGGTACGTCAAAATCGCAAACATAAAATAAGTTCAATGCAATGTTTCTCTATAGATCAATTATTCAGTCAATTACCTCTCACGGGCATTCTGCACCATTTGAATTCTTTAATTGACAATTTACAACACCGATATTATGTATATAATACAATTAACAATTGTAAGTTGATAAGTGCTATGTGTCGACTCTTAAAACCGCACACTTTTGGCAATTCAAAACCGCACACTTTTGGTACGTCAAAATCGCACACATATAATAAGTTCAATGCAATGTTTCTCTGTCGATCAATCATGCAGTCAATTACCTCTCAAGGGCATTCTGCAACATTTGAATTCTTTAATTGACAATTAACAATTACGATATCACGTATACCATAATATTAAAAATTGTAAGTTGTTAAGTGTAATGTGTCGACTCTTAAAACCGCACACTTTTGGCAATTCAAAACCACACACTTTTAGTACGTCAAAATCGCACACATATAATAAGTTCAATGCAATGTTTCTTTATAGATCAATTATTCAGTCAATTACCTCTCACGGCATTCTGCAACATTTGAATTCTTTAATTGACAATTAACAATTACGATATCACGTATATAATAATATTAAAAATTGTAGGTTGTTAAGTGCAATGTGTCGACTCTTAAAACCAGACACTTTTGGCAATTCAAAACCGCACACTTTTGGTACGTCAAAATCGCATACTTTTGGTACGTCAAAATCGCAAACATAAAATAAGTTCAATGCAATGTTTCTCTATAGATCAATTATTCAGTCAATTACCTCTCACGGGCATTCTGCACCATTTGAATTCTTTAATTGACAATTTACAACACCGATATTATGTATATAATACAATTAACAATTGTAAGTTGATAAGTGCTATGTGTCGACTCTTAAAACCGCACACTTTTGGCAATTCAAAACCGCACACTTTTGGTACGTCAAAATCGCACACATATAATAAGTTCAATGCAATGTTTCTCTGTCGATCAATCATGCAGTCAATTACCTCTCAAGGGCATTCTGCAACATTTGAATTCTTTAATTGACAATTAACAATTACGATATCACGTATATAATAATATTAAAAATTGTAGGTTGTTAAGTGCAATGTGTCGACTCTTAAAACCAGACACTTTTGGCAAGTCAAAACCGCACACTTTTGGTACGTAAAAACCGCACACTTTTGGTACGTAAAAACCGCACACTTTTGGTAAGTCAAAACCGCACACTTTTGGTACGTAAAAACCGCACACTTTTGGTAAGTCAAAATCGCACACGTATAATAGGTTAAATACAATGTTTCACTGTCGATCAATTGTGCAATCAATTACCTCTCACGGGCATTCTGCAACATTTGAATTCTTTAATTGACAATTAACAATTACGATATCACTTATATCATAATATTAAAAATTGTAAGTTGTTAAGTGCAATGTGTCGACTCTTAAAACCACACACTATTGGCACGTCAAAACCACACACTTTTGGCAATTCAAAACCGCACACTTTTGGTACGTCAAAATCGCATACTTTTGGTACGTCAAAATCGCAAACATAAAATAAGTTCAATGCAATGTTTCTCTGTCGATCAATCGTGCAGTCAATAACCTCTCACGGGCATTCTGCAACATTTGAATTCTTTAATTGACAATTTACAACACCGATATTATGTATATAATACAATTAACAATTGTAAGTTGATAAGTGCTATGTGTCGACTCTTAAAACCACACACTTTTGGCACGTCAAAATCGCACACATATAATAAGTTCAATGCAATGTTTCTTTATAGATCAATTATTCAGTCAATTACCTCTCATGGGCATTCTGCAACATTTGAATTCTTTAATTGACAATTAACAATTACGATATCACGTATATCATAATATTAAAAATTGTAAGTTGTTAAGTGCAATGTTTCGACTCTTAAAACCGCACACTTTTGGCAAGTCAAAACCGCACACTTTTGGTACGTAAAAACCGCACACTTTTGGTACGTCAAAATCGCACACTTTTGGTATGTCAAAATCGCAAACATAAAATAAGTTCAATGCAATGTTTCTCTGTCGATCAATCGTGCAGTCAATAACCTCTCACGGGCATTCTGCAACATTTGAATTCTTTAATTGACAATTTACAATAACGATATTATGTATATAATACAATGAACAATTGTAAGTTGATAAGTGCTATGTGTCGACTCTTAAAACCGCACACTTTTGGCAATTCAAAACCGCACACTTTTGGTACGTCAAAATCGCACACATATAATAAGTTCAATGCAATGTTTCTCTGTCGATCAATCATGCAGACAATTACCTCTCAAGGGCATTCTGCAACATTTGAATTCTTTAATTGACAATTAACAATTACGATATCACGTATACCATAATATTAAAAATTGTAAGTTGTTAAGTGCAATGTGTCGACTCTTAAAACCGCACACTTTTGGCAATTCAAAACCACACACTTTTAGTACGTCAAAATCGCACATATATAATAAGTTCAATGCAATGTCTCTCTATAGATCAATTATTCAGTCAATTACCTCTCACGGGCATTCTGCAACATTTGAATTCTTTAATTGACAATTTACAATAACGATATTATGTATATAATACAATTAACAATTGTAAGATGATAAGTGCTATGTGTCGACTCTTAAAACCGCACAATTTTGGCAATTCAAAACCACACACTTTTAGTACGTCAAAATCGCACACATATAATAAGTTCAATGCAATGTTTCTTTATAGATCAATTATACAGTCAATTACCTCTCACTGCATTCTGCAACATTTGAATTCTTTAATTGACAATTAACAATTACGATATCACGTATATAATAATATTAAAAATTGTAGGTTGTTAAGTGCAATGTGTCGACTCTTAAAACCAGACACTTTTGGCAAGTCAAAACCGCACACTTTTGGTACGTAAAAACCGCACACTTTTGGTACGTAAAAACCGCACACTTTTGGTAAGTCAAAACCGCACACTTTTGGTACGTAAAAACCGCACACTTTTGGTAAGTCAAAATCGCACACGTATAATAGGTTAAATACAATGTTTCACTGTCGATCAATTGTGCAATCAATTACCTCTCACGGGCATTCTGCAACATTTGAATTCTTTAATTGACAATTAACAATTACGATATCACTTATATCATAATATTAAAAATTGTAAGTTGTTAAGTGCAATGTGTCGACTCTTAAAACCACACACTATTGGCACGTCAAAACCACACACTTTTGGCAATTCAAAACCGCACACTTTTGGTACGTCAAAATCGCATACTTTTGGTACGTCAAAATCGCAAACATAAAATAAGTTCAATGCAATGTTTCTCTGTCGATCAATCGTGCAGTCAATAACCTCTCACGGGCATTCTGCAACATTTGAATTCTTTAATTGACAATTTACAACACCGATATTATGTATATAATACAATTAACAATTGTAAGTTGATAAGTGCTATGTGTCGACTCTTAAAACCACACACTTTTGGCACGTCAAAATCGCACACATATAATAAGTTCAATGCAATGTTTCTCTATAGATCAATTATTCAGTCAATTACCTCTCACGGGCATTCTGCAACATTTGAATTCTTTAATTGACAATTAACAATTACGATATCACGTATATCATAATATTAAAAATTGTAAGTTGTTAAGTGCAATGTGTCGACTCTTAAAATCACACACTTTTGGCACGTCAAAACCGCACACTTATGGTAAGTAAAAACCGCACACTTTTGGTAAGTCAAAACCGCACACTTTTGGTACGTCAAAATCGCACACTTTTGGTACGTCAAAATCGCAAACATGAAATAAGTTCAATGCAATGTTTCTCTGTCGATCAATCGTGCAGTCAATTACCTCTCACGGGCATTCTGCAACATTTGAATTCTTTAATTGACAATTAACAATTACGATATCACGTATATAATAATATTAAAAATTGTAGGTTGTTAAGTGCAATGTGTCGACTCTTAAAACCGCACACTTTTGGCACGTCAAAACCGCACACTTTTGGTATGTAAAAACCGCACACTTTTGGTACGTCAAAATCGCACACATATAATAAGTTCAATGCAATGTTTCTCTATAAATCAACTATTCAGTCAATTACCTCTCACGGGCATTCTGCAACATTTGAATTCTTTAATTGACAATTAACAATTACGATATCACGTATATAATAATATTAAAAATTGTAAGTTGTTAAGTGCAATGTGTCGACTTATAAAACCGCACACTTTTGGCAAGTCAAAACCGCACACTTTTGGTACGTAAAAACCGCATTCTTTTGGTACGTCAAAATCGCACACTTTTGGTACGTCAAAATCGCAAACATAAAATAAGTTCAATGCAATGTTTCTCTGTCGATCAATCGTGCAGTCAATTACCTCTCACGGGCATTCTGCAACATTTGAATTCTTTAATTGACAATTTACAATAACGATATTATGTATATAATACAATTAACAATTGTAAGATGATAAGTGCTATGTGTCGACTCTTAAAACCGCACAATTTTGGCAATTCAAAACCGCACACTTTTGGTACGTCAAAATCGCACACTTTTGGTACGTAAAAACCGCACACATTTGGTACGTAAAAACCGCACACATTTGGTAAGTCAAAACCGCACACTTTTGGTACGTAAAAACCGCACACTTTTGGTACGTCAAAACCGCACACTTTTGGTACGTAAAAACCGCACACTTTTGGCAATTCAAAACCGCACACTTTTGGTACGTCAAAATCGCACACATATAATAAGTTCAATGCAATGTTTCTTTATAGATCAATTATTCAGTCAATTACCTCTCACGGGCATTCTGCAACATTTGAATTCTTTAATTGACAATTAACAATTACGATATCACGTATATCATAATATTAAAAATTGTAAGTTGTTAAGTGCAATGTGTCGACTCTTAAAACCGCACACTTTTGGCAAGTCAAAACCGCACACTTTTGGTACGTAAAAACCGCACACTTTTGGTACGTCAAAATCGCACACTTTTGGTACGTCAAAATCGCAAACATAAAATAAGTTCAATGCAATGCTTCTCTGTCGATCAATCGTGCAGTCAATAACCTCTCACGGGCATTCTGCAACATTTGAATTCTTTAATTGACAATTTACAATAACGATATTATGTATATAATACAATGAACAATTGTAAGTTGATAAGTGCTATGTGTCGACTCTTAAAACCGCACACTTTTGGTAATTCAAAACCGCACACTTTTGGTACGTCAAAATCGCACACATATAATAGGTTAAATACAATGTTTCTCTATAGATCAATTATTCAGTCAATTACCTCTCACGGGCATTCTGCAGCATTTGAATTCTTTAATTGACAATTAACAATTACGATATCACGTATATCATAATATTAAAAATTGTAAGTTGTTAAGTGCAATGTGTCGACTCTTAAAACCGCACACTTTTGGCAATTCAAAACCACACACTTTTAGTACGTCAAAATCGCACACATATAATAGGTTAAATACAATGTTTCTCTATAGATCAATTATTCAGTCAATTACCTCTCACGGGCATTCTGCAGCATTTGAATTCTTTAATTGACAATTAACAATTACGATATCACGTATATCATAATATTAAAAATTGTAAGTTGTTAAGTGCAATGTGTCGACTCTTAAAACCAGACACTTTTGGCAAGTCAAAACCGCACACTTTTGGTACGTAAAAACCGCACACTTTTGGTACGTCAACACCGCACACTTTTGGTACGTAAAAACCGCACACTTTTGGTAAGTCAAAACCGCACACTTTTGGTACGTAAAAACCGCACACATATAATAAGTTCAATGCAATGTTTCTCTGTAGATCATTCATACAGTCAATTACCTCTCATAGGCATTCTACAACATTTGACTTCTTCAATTGACAATGAACAATTACGATATCACGTATATAATAATATTAACAACTGTAAATTGAAGAAATGGAGAGAAGTAACGGGCGTGTTATGCGATAAGAGAATTCCAATTAGGCTGAAAGGTAAATTTTATAAAAGTGTAGTGAGACCAACGATGCTGTATGGTTCAGTGTGTTGGGCGGTTAACAGGAGAATAGAACAAAGTATGAGTGTCGCGGAAATGAGAATGCTTAGATGGTTGAGTGGATTGACAAGAAAAGATAGAACAAGGAATGAATACGTCAGAGGTAGTGTTGGTGTAGCGCCAATTTTGGACAAGATGAGAGAAAATAGGCTGAGATGGTTTGGGCATGCGATGAGGCGAGAGGAAACGAATGCAGTAAGAGTGGTTATGAAGATGGACGTCGAAGAGAAAAGAGGAAGAGGAAGACAAAAAAAGAGATGGTTGGAGACTTTGAAGAATGACATGAGGGCTGTCGGTGTGTGCAGAGTAAATGTGATTGACCGAGTAAAGTGGAGGTGTAGGATAAGGTTGGCTGACCGCAAATAGTTGGGAGGAAGGCGAAGCAAAAGAAGAAGAAGAACAATTGTAAATTGATAAGTGCTATGTGTCGATTCTTAAAACCGCACACTTTTGGTACGTCAAAATCGCACACATTTAATAAGTTAAATGGCATATTTCTCAGGCGCTCAATAATGCAGTCAATTACCTATCATGAACATGCTGCAACATTTGATTTCTTCAATTGACAATTAAAATTTACGATATTACGTATATAATAATAATAACAATTGTAAATTAAAAAGTGTTATGCGCCGATTTCTAAGACCGCACACATTTAATAGGTATATATACTAATAGTTTTCATACGTACCCTTCATAAGTTTCGTCAGTATACATCCGAAGTAAACGAAGTATACGACTAAGTGGCCCCCAACGTGTACCACGAAACCACGGCCCCGAGATTGAAAAGAGTCTCGTGCTCTACCGACTGAACAAATCGATGGGCATACATAATAATAAGAGCATGGCTTATCGGTGTGTACGGCATAATACAAGTGCAATTCAGGAACGCGATCAGCACACCGTTTGGGGTTATATTTTAAACTTAATCATAATTATGGTTATAACTTCATCAACGGCTTAATAAAAGAAACCCAGACTATTTGAATGGAAGCAATTTAAACCGTTAAACCCTCGGCACGCAATTTGTGCTATATAGCGCTGATTACATCATCATGTGACAAAAAGAATATAATTTTTATTTCATACAGTAATATTGGTCAGAATGTGTACGTTACCGTGCGATAATACTCGTCGTGGGCTCCGGGGACTCCGTGCTCCTGTTCTTTCCGACTGGACGGCTCCTGTTGGGAATATTGGCGTCGGAGGAGACTGTTTGACCGCTGCAACAACGGCACGTTCTCTTTCTCCACTGCACTGTGCGCCCTTTCGAGCTTGGGTCTCTTGTCCGACATCATGCACGGGGACGATACCTCAGACCGCCGGGGATCACCGCCCGCGGCAGCCATACCGTGGTTAATCCATTCCCCAGACTTACTGAGGAGCTCTTGTTTTTTCCGGCACAATATGCACACCCATATCACCTATGAGAAATACATTTTCAGCGCATTAAGACAATGAATAATTAAATAACACATAGTTTTATCGTATACGTAGTTGAACAGCTGTAGAATCGTAACAATAATCATACACAGTAGGGAATAAAACACGAATAGGTACCACAGAAGTATATTACCGTACCATATTTATACCACAGTTTTGTTAAGCGTAATTAAAATAATTATTTAGAACACAAATCAAAAAGTGAACATTTTAATTTCAGCATTATAAATTGCCAAAATAAAATCCTATTTTTGTGTGTTTCGGAATGATATTTTAAATTATCAAACATTTAAATAAAAATAACAAATTTTATTTCGTAGATTTATTCAAAATAATTTATCATATTCAATGTTATTAAATTGTATATAATATTAGGTTATCTGTATATTTACATAGGTTTGCAATAGAATAAAAATGTAATATATTTATTATATTGTGAACAAACAAGAAGTCACTAAATCAATATAAAATATTTCTAATCAAAATTCAAATTTTATATTTTTCCTTGAAAAAATAATACTTTAAAATATAAATTTAGTAATAAATTAACAAAACGTGAAGGATGTAAATTCGAAGTTATTAAACAATAAAACATATATATTTAATCATTTGTGTTAATTTACCATAAACGAAATGCGAAATTGCTAAGGTTGTACCCAGGTACTCAATTGTTATGTTATCGATATGAATAAGTTAAAATGCCTTAATGAGAATTTACGACACGATTTTATAATATATTTATTAAGTATGAAAACTGTAATCATTACAAATTATTTTACTTCGGAACCTATAATAATTTATCGAAAGCTTATAAATAGAAAATCTATTGATAAAGTGATTGTATTATTTATTAAGGCGTTGTCAGTGAGTTTACTGTTCAGCTTTTTGTAGGTACTCTGGGGCTGTCATATTTTGTCAAACTCCTCCCACTTCATATACGTCATATTATTTAAATGATGCGTCTGTACCAAATAGCCACTAATGTGTAAATGCCATCGAAAGACGTATGAAAAGTTATTTATTCATTATTTCTCTATTAAAATATTATTATTACATCTCACAACCAATTTACCGATTATCTTTGCACGAATTGGATCGTCCCCTAAAGCTACGTCCTTTTCAACTGTACATCCTCGTCTTATTCTCGATCTGCTCAGATATTTTCTCTCTATCGGGTTCTGTTATAATATCGGAAATAAACGAAATGTATTTGAAATGCGTTTAAACAAAAAGCCCATGATTCCCTTACGTTCACTACAAAATATATCCGTTTTACAATAATGTTAACAATACATTTTTGTTTTACGTGTATCAGTTCGAGTGTGTTAATATTTATTAAAAAATCGTTATAATTACTCCATTCCGCCCGGATGTACATCATGTTTGAAAAATGTACAATGTTTGAAAAAATTAGCACAAGTATGTATTTAAAACGTGAAATATAGTACCAAAGGGGTTATTAGGTCGTAACAATTTTACGACCGAGTCTTTTCTGTCTAGCTAAGTGCTAATCGTTAAATGCGCCTCATTTTCACTCGAATAAATGCGATTCTAATAGTCTCTGAACACACAACGCGGAGCTATAGCGCACACAATAAAATCGTTCATGTCAGTGGGATATATATTTTTCCTTGTCGGGAATTTCGATCAGAATGAAATATTTCCGTACGACATTGTGCACACACACGTACACTCACAAATATCTGTACAAGTTTCATGTAACCAAAAATATTGGCGTTGAGTAAACACGTCGTTATGGTTCCTCCACAATCTCCTGTCTATGCCAAGTAATATACAAACAATACGCGCACACACACACACACACACACACACATCGTAATATTAACAAATTCAATATCATTATATAAGTACGCGATTCAGCGGCGACGTCTGTAAACGGGGTCACTGTATCTAAACAGTCTGCGTCAGGTACCCTCGGTGCAAGTATACACGTTTACAAACTCGTTAGTACATTATACGACTGTTTGTGTTTTTTTTCCTCTTGTGATACACACAAATACATATGAGTATATATATATATATATTTGAAAGGCTATAAGAAAAACAACAATAATCTAAATATATATATATTTATAAATTATAAAATTTATAATTAAAAATAATTTATATCAAACCAAATTTTTACTTTAAAAAATAAATTAAATTTTTAAAAATTAGTTGTATTGCCATAATATATATTTTTGCATTATTTCATACTTTATTCCTTAACTAGAACTTAGTTCTTTGAGTTCTGAAACTTTAAAACTGTAATACTAAACAGTTTAAGAATATTGACTACTGTCGGTTTTCTCTGTAGCTCCATAGGCATACAATATTAATATTATTATTCTGTGAATTCGTATGGAGGAGCGAAACAGTTACAATAATTTAATAACGATTTTATATTTTAATATACAAATAAATATTATACTATTATGTTTTGATAAATTATTATCGTTCAATAATATTTGATTTTGATTTTTTGATTTTCCATATTTTGTGGACTGAGCGACAAATCACATAATCCGAGTCGATTTAACCGTTAAAAAAAAATGTTGTCAGGAAAATTGAAAAACAAATATCCATGCAGAGTTATAGTAGGTACTGCGCCGTGCGCTCTTTCCGCACACGGAAAACGGCCGCGGTACTCCGCTACCGCGGCCGGCGATCAATATAACATACGTCATGTCCCGGAATCCGTGACGTCATTCCTCCCACCGAAAAAGGGGCGGATGATTTGAGTTGAATGCACCCTACAAACCTTCCACGTATATAATATAATATCGTATATATACGAGCGCGCGTTTCACCGGGACCATCGTAGAGGCGGAGGTGACAGTGGTGATGTTTTCATATTAAAAGCAATACGACGACGCACGCGCGGGAGACGGACAGAGAAACAGAGAGAGGCAGAAAGAGGAAAATAGAGAGAAAGAGAGAGGAAAAGATAGAGACAAAGAGAAAGAGGGAGTGACAGAGAGAAAAGAGAACGAAAGAAAAGGAAAGAGAGAGAGAGATAATATCGAAAAAACTTTAAACTAATAGAAAACAATGCGATTTTTTTTCCAAAAATAAAACTGCGAGCAGGCAAAAAATGTAAACGATTCTTGCGATATAAAGTATATAGCTGTACATGTGCGCAGCGCCGCCGAACTTTACCGTCGCCTTCTTTCCGCACCCAAATATAATATATAGGTACACTGCAACCCTGCGCCAACTAACCAATCATCACCATCCCTGAGTGTTAAAATAAACATCTAATACACTACTACTTATGTGTTACACTGTATGATGATATTTTACAAGCAGTGTTAATGACGTAAACGGGAGTTCGAGTATAAAAATTAAAACGTGTCAATTTAATTAAAACCCGATGCTTTTCGTCAATTTATTTTCGCTTTTTTCTCTTTTTTTTCAAATTCTATACAAACATTTTCAAACAGAACAAATGAAAATAAAAATAAAATTAATTAAAACCATTTATATAATATCTATGTACACGATTAACAATAAATATATGACATTTTCCTGCATGTTTTGTGAATAATAATCGATTAAAAAGACGTTTTGATACGTCCACAACGATCAATAGATATAATATACATATATTATGTATATGAAATTAGAACGTTAGAGGAAGGAAGCGGAACCCTGAAGTTTATCTGAATTACAATTTCTGCGCCCTTAGATTATTTGCATGAAACATTCACGAACGTATTATATTGTCAGATTGTGAACATGCAAATAACTAGGTCAAAGGGTAACTGATTCTGTAAACTCATAATCCACGATCAGACTTTTATCACAAACACTCACATACTACAAACGCACTGCACACACACGTCATTTTATAATAGTAGCTGCTACGAAGTACCTAGTTTCTCATTGAGCAAAACCTTTATACTGAAAAAGGATGCTCTTGTGCGGAACATATGTTGTTGTTACGGTCAAGATTATAGTTTTCGAGTTAAACAAAAACTTATTGTCGAAACCACATCTTGTGTTTTCGGTTAAATTCTTACTGAAAGAGAATTAAAATATATAGGGATGTGTATTATATACGTATTAGATATCCACAATCGAAAATTGATAAATCACTTCTCACAGATGAAAAAATTTAGTACTGCCATGGTACATTTATATGTTTTTTTATATCTTTCATACAATGTAAATTTGAACGAGACGTCCCAATAATTAAAAAAGAAATTGTTTATTATAGTTATAACGATTCTATGTAAATATGTTATCCTAGGAAAATATAATCAAAACGATAAATGATGAAATAATAATTAATATTACATTTTTATTTTATTTTTTTTTTTTTTTTTTGAGTCAACACAAAAATAATCAGCAAATATGTATTACTTAAACATTTTTTCTTTTTCATTTTTCTTTATTTTTATCAAACACTGTCACTTATATAATTTAAATTACCATACGTAACTTATGACTAAAAGTTAACCTATATAGTTATGCAGTCCAATCAAATATAGGTACTACATTGGAATTCAAATTGTTGTTACCAACATAATTTACTTGTGTATAGACAACAAGAGATACAACAAATAGTTATATGAAATAACATCGAAGTATTAATATGTTATATCAGAAAATATCAGTAAATATGTATAGTACATAAACTTACATATTATACCTGTACTCTAAATAATATGTTTAGAATATAATTTAAACATTGTCTCTTTTATCATAGAAAAAAATATATATATATATATATATATATATATAAAAACTATTAACGATACATGAATCATACAATTAGGTACGTAGTATATTAATGTGTTTTATTTTACTAGCTGATCTATCTACATACAAATAAATAAAAGTTATACATCTGTTGTGAGTTAGGTTTTTATGTTTTGTTTCAAACTTTAGGAAAATAATTCAACTACGATTTAAAATAATTCAACAATGGCTTAAAATATAATTAATTTCCTCCAACAGTAAAATAACTCAAAATAATAGACTTTTAGATCAAATTATACTAATAAAATTAATTAAAATGACACTGACAATTTTTTTCACGTAAATAAATTACAAACAGGAAGTCATACTACCACTACCAATATATGTGTCATATTTTTCTCTAAAAATACTTTAGACTGTTGAAAAATTTGACTAAAAACAGTTAAACCATTTCATATGAATTCCATCAAAATCGGCTGAATGCATTTTATTCGTTGAAGGGTCAAAAAAACAATCTTATCCTTTGCCATTTAAAAATAATTATTTTGAAGCAATCTCATATCTTATACTAGATTTAACATTTTTGTGTGTCAAATTATCATAAACAACCTTTTAAAGTTATAACTAACCAAATGCAATATAGTTTTCTAGTGTTAAAAATAGTTGTCCTAGTTTTAAAATCAATATAACCTTTGTACATTTTAAGCAGGGAGTACAGTATATTTATTTTTTATTTTTTCCGAACAAAAGTTAATAACATAGTGTAAGACTTTACCTGAATAAATAATTAGACATTAAATAATTTAGGATTTTATTTTAATCGCACATTTAGTTAAATTTATAAGATATTTTCTAAAAAAATTTAAAAGAAATTTAATTGAAAACAAAATGGAAATAGTGTTCGCAGTGAAATTATACTTAAGGGAGCATTTTAAAGAAAGATGTCTTGTTAGAACCTTATTTTTTACTATAACACTGACTTTATGTTTTAAAAATCAACCCAATTTTTAATATAAATTAGTATTTATTTACTCAGTACACTAATCCAGTCAGACTTTTTGTTTAGCAGAGATTTCAATATTTACTCATGTCTTTATCATTATACTTCCTCTCTCCCCACATTCAATCGATTTTGACATGGACGCCGATTACAAGGCCAAAGAACCTATTACAAATGTAGGTATTTTGATTTTATAGCATACTAGAATGAACATACATATATTCATATACAAAACATCTATTACATTTTTGCGTGACTTTTTGAAAGCTTGATTTTTATAATAAAAATAAACTGTGTAAACTGTGTAAAAAATTGGCCTACCTAAATTATTTGCTATATTTTTTAAAACCTAAAATAAAAAACCCCTGCTAGCAAATATTATCTAAATCAGAGTTTATATAATTGTACTGTAAAATATAGACAAAATTTAACTAATGACATCTTTTAAAACACTTGGTTATTATGAAAACAAATTTTTAAAATATTAATTTAAAAGTATACCTTATTATATTGGACTGTACGACTTCGTTTACTTTTATGATTCGAAAGACGTTAAAAATACACGATACATGTAAGCTATTAAGTGATAACAATTGTTGTTCTCTATTTTGAATATTTGCAAAACATAACCAAACAAATAAGGCATGGTTCTTAATTACATAATTAGTCATATGTGTTTAAACACATAACTTTGTACTATACATCGAACAAGGACTTTAAGCTCACATTTCAATCAGATTTTTTTACTCAAAGGCAGCTGTTTCAAACCATTAAATTCAAATTGACAATTTTATAACATTTATTGGATTTAATTTTGTTTTAATTTTAACCTTGTTGGTTAAAATGAAAACAAATAACTTTATAACCGTAACTTTATCGAATTAGGTTAATTTTTTTTAGATCAGGCGCCGTTTTTCTACTTCATCATCATTATGAATCCATGATGATCCATCAATTATGAATTATGTAAGGCGATGGACGAAATCAAATTATCATTATCATTTTTATAAATGTATTAACAGTATACGGATTATTAATTATTATTGATATTTAAGTCATATGAGTAAGGTAAGAAAATTCAAATTATCAATTTATTTTTAATAATTGGTATATAAATCCAAATGAATACTTACTTTGCTTGAACGCAGGGTAACCTTGCCACCACACCTGGCACAACATCTGATACCGCAATAGTTGCACAGGTGTCCAACACCATCGGCGAATTTGGTCTTCAGGCATATGTGACAAGTTGCGTCTAACTCTACGCCTGCTTTTTTCTGCTGTTCGCTGCGTTGCCGAATTTTCTCTTCCAACAAAATTACTTCCTCTTGCTTCCGCCTGCACGTGAAATTAGGTAGTTAATACAAATATCTATGTAATTTATTCTAACTTTTTATTAATGTTATGATTATTATTATTATTATTGTATATTATTTAGTGACAATTTCATCTAACTACAGTATACATTTTTCTTCCCTTTCCTCTATCCAATGAAACAATTGAAAACTTTGCTACGATTTCATTTTAATTTAACCCCAGAAAATAATAAAACCAAAACATAGATTGTTTACTTATCGATAGATTTTAAACAAAAATTAATCTAACCATTCACCAAAACATCAGAAAATACATTATCATACAATACAGCATAAAAAGAACTAATATAACTTCTTCTAGCAAGAACTAATATGCTAATTGTGATGTAGTAGGGAAGAAAATATTTTCTTCAAAAAAAATCATAGTTTTATGCTAATTAGGTAAAGATTTCAGTAGCTGTATTTCCCATCCAACATAATCCCATCCATAATAATACACAATTAATGAACTTTCTTAGTTCTGTAATTTTATATAAGTTAAACAACTGTTGTCTGCATACACTTATGATTAATAATTAAATAAAATCAAAAATTATCAATATTATACTTTATTCGTGGAAGATAAATCCAGTACATAATAGAAATGCACACACATTACGATCTCAATTAATTCTTCTAATTACAAAAATATTATGATTTCAACAATAATATTAAAAATAAAAACAAATCATACATATAAATTCATCAATGGTATCGTCCACATGTCCACAAGACTTGAGACAGGTGACCACAATTATAATTGAATAAATTCTATACCCTTGAAAAATCATTAAACAATTTTTAGTAATTATTTATTCAGATTTTTTTTTCAGATATTATTTGATTTTCTAAATATACCAATGAATCTTCTAACGGGATAAAAAAAATCCGATTTTGTCCTTAAAATTAAACGACACTGATACAAAATCAGGTTTTACTGTCAAAATCATTGTTATTATTTAAATTTCGGTTTTAATAACGACGTGTATATTGTCTGCGGGTTTAAATAAAATCCCGTACAAAAAATAACCAAGATAGTTCGAAAGAACTGTGATGAAGAGAGGTATACAAATCGATCAATTACATATTGATTGAAACTAGGTAATCTAACCTAAACTTTTGTTTTTAGTACATGTATATAAGTGTGCGTGTATTGTGTGTGTGTGTGTGTGTGTGTGTGTAGAAATGAGCAGTTTTCTGGGAAAGTAAAATCATGAACAAGTCTGGGAAAAGTTTCCGGGAATATTTTCCCGTGTCAGAAAAGTGTAGGAAACGTTTGTTTTAATAAAATGATCTTTCTTATTTACTAATGACGGTTTAAAATAGTAAAAACTCAAACTTTATATTAATATAAAGTTTAAAAATATGTTATTTTTATGTTGTTCGTAACTATTCAAATTTAATAACTGGAAAATTAAATAATTATCTACATGACATTATTTAACTTCATGTTAAACTGAATAATTTCTTCATATTTGGTTATATTTTCCCAGTTAATGGTTTATATTTAGTACAAAATTAATTATATTAGTTATGATATATTATTAGATCAAGAGTCTGCATTCAACTTTCAAAATAAAACAATTTGATTTATCACATACAAAAATTATAATCGTAATATTGTTATAAAAAAAGTCAAAATCCTCAATCAGTACCTATTGCTCAATAATTGTCCAATATTCCAGTAAAAAAACAAATGTTCATTAGAGGGAAATTAAGCTTTGATAATACATTTTTATTAGTTTTCATTAATAATTTTTAGTGAATAGATCTTACGCCGAAAGAGTCATAACGTACATTCGGTGCAAATAAAAATAAAAACTGTCACGTAGCCTAACACACAGGTATGGTGTATTATTTGGAATCATAAAGATATAAAAAAACATACACGCATTCGATTTCCGTTTTATAATCTCACCCTACGAATATGTTCAATTATGCAGATACCGATGTCGAACTGATCGGACGGAACATCAAACCGTATAAACCTTGGCGGAAAATCCTGAGGGGCGCGACTCGTAACCTCTCCTTTTCCCGGAAACTATCCACGATAAATCAAGAATGTGGCGGCGGCGGCGGAGGAGGAGGACTAGGTAGAAATGTGTGCTACGGAACCGAGGTAAAAGGGTAACCGGTGATGGACATGTGGTGGTATCGCATGGCAGCGTGTTTTGACGGTTGTATACAGCGTACACACACGAGCGCGTTATGATGCCGGGGTGGACGCCCGCACCCAGAGGCCACCCCAAACCGATGGACGACGGCATGGTCGGTGCGAACATCGGAAGCGGTGATCGCGGGGGGCTGCGTAGCCGGGGCGCGACGCCGTTATCAAAATACCCAAAAATCCAAGGGTCTTCAAGGGTCCACTACAATGCCCGCGATAGCGTCTGTGCGGCGATACCAATCGCTCGTTTGGCGGACGCGCACGTATTGTATTGCGCGGTCGGCTCACGCGGTAAAGTTCAAAAGTTCAACCCCGCTGCCGCCGCCGCCGCCGCCGCCGCTGCTGCCGCCGTCGCGCAACGATGACGATGACGGCGGCGGCAGCGATGTAGGTAGCGGAGACGGCGGTAGTGGTGGAGACGCACCACGACTCCGTATTATTACTACTAATACTACTACTACTGCTACTACTACTACTACTACTATTATTATTATATTATTATTGTAATTGATATTATTATTATTGTGATGTACGCGGTGCACGTCGTCGTAACACGTTGCCCAGTCGTACCAACCTCATGATTTCCTGTTCCTTCTGTTCCTCCTGTTTCTGCCTGTGCACCACGGACTCGATGATCTCCCGTTCCTCGGGCGTCAGGTGCGACAGGTCCGGCATCTCGGCGGCCATTCTCAATACCCAACACCAGCACACGGCACTAAGAAGCGCCACCACCCGGCACAACGACGGTGCTATGTGCGTCGTCCCGTGCGCCGGCACAGCGGTCATGGTCAGCCCATGGACGTGTCGCGCTCGGCCATACCATCATCGTGTCCGAGACGACGACACAAAGGCCGCGACGCTAACATGACCGCGATGGCGCAGGCTGGTGCGCGGTGCACGAGCGAGTCGGCGATCCGGTGACGCCGCTGGTCAGGCGGTCACGGGCGGCGGTGGTGCGTTCAACGGGTGCGCTGCACCACGACGTACGGCACCGCGTATGCGCGCGCTACTGCGACGTCGCGGCCGCACTGGACTGGTCGCGGTAGACGGACGCGCGACGGCCAACCACTTTTGTGACGCGTACGGTTTTCGCACTGCACCGACGACGACGATCACGCACAAACGCGACGGTAAAAATCAAGCCGCCACCGAACGACTGTATTATTGTTTCTGCAGCAGCAGCAGCAGCAACGGCAAACGATCTATGTTCCGCGGGTCCGCTACGATCTTCACACCGCACACGGATACGCGGCTACGGCAGCGACAACGGCGTCGACGGCAACGACGGCAACGACGGCGGCGACGACAACGACGACGACGACGACGACGACGACGGCGGCGACGGCGGCGACGGCGGCGACGGCGGCGACGACGACGGCGACGACGACGTTTTCCCTGTCATTCACATACGACCGTGTTGCTCGCTTACGTCACAGATCCCCCCGTGCGTATCGATCGGCGGTGGCGGTGGCGGTGACGGTGGCGGTGTACGGCAGCGGCGCCGCTTTCTCACTCTGAATGGGACGCGCGTCGAAACGCGTCGCGCGCAAGCGTAAACGGGCCCGCCGTACTATGCGCTGCGTGATGGCGCGCGCGACTGTCGGCGGCGTCGGCAGATGCTACGACGCGGTTAACACCGTGCACGGGCCCGCGGAGTTGTAAGTTCGCGTGTGGGCGTGCGGTGCGTGTGTGTGTGCGTGTGTGTGCCGGCGGTGCTGCGGTATGTGAGCGCTCGCGCGCGTGCGTGTGTGCGTGCGAACCGTCGACGTGGATGACGTCCGCCGCGGTTGCGGTTCTTGTGTAGCGACGACGACGACAAACGACGGGCGTGCAGGCCGATCGACAGGCACCGACGCACTGACGCCCCGAAAGCTCAATCCGTACGCGAGCGTGTGATCGCACGTAAGTGTGTGTGTGTGTGTGTGTGTGTGTGGGTGGGTGGGTGGGTGCGTGAGTGGGTGTGTGCGTGCGCGCCAGTGGCAGTGTGGATGTTCGTCGTCGTCGTCGCGTCCGGTGCATACGTAGCGTTCGCCGCGGCCGCGATGTATTCCTGCACGTCCCGCGGTCGCACGGTCAACCGCGGTGTCGAGCGCGCGTATCGCGACGTACGCAGAGCCACGGCGCGCGCGCGCGAGTGCACGCTGGCCTCCTCCGCCTAGCGGAAAACGTCGGAAAACCAGCCACGGCGTTCTTGCCGGCGGCGCCATGGACGGCGCACCAACAAAAACACGGGAAGGGTGGGGTGAAAAGAAAAAACCAAAGATAACCCTTGGGGATTAATATCGGCTTGTCGTCGTCGACGGCGGGTTACGGCGTAATTATTATTATTATTATTATTATTATTATTATTATTATTATTATTATGTAAAAGGAACGGAGGAGAAGACAAAAAATAGTCATTGCTTGAATCGTCCTTAATTTTTCAACAATCATTCCCCTCATTAGGCAATATTTCTCAGACTATCAATTGTGCAGTCAATTTCCTATCGCGGAACGATGCTGCAACGATTGTTTCTTCGACCGACAAAAAACAATTACGATATTGCACGTATACGCGGTATGCGTCGGCTCCTAAAACCGCCCACGTTTAATAGTAAACCTAACCTAACTGCACAAGTTGTATATTTTTGTTTGTAAATATGGTGGTCTTCGATGTAGTTGTCAAAGAAGTAATCTCCAAATGCATTTCATGCATCTTCTGGTGGACATTAAATCGACGAATACGTCAGTAACTGCATGTGCTGGTAAAAATGGTTATCCTAAACACATTTTTATTCATTGACCCGTGTCAGTTCCTCTTATTATGCAATATTTCTCAAACGATCAATTGTGCAGTCAATTTCACCTCGCAGACATACTGCAACGATTGTTTTTTCAACCGACAAATAACAATTACGATATTATGTATAAAATAATAATAACAAATGTAAGTCGATTCGCGCTATGCATCGATTCTTAAAACCGCACACTTTTTGGTACATTAAAACTGCACACATTTAATAGGTTAAAACTGCACAACTTTAACATTTTTGTTTGTAAATATGGTACACTGTAATATATTTGTCAAAAATATAACCTCTAAATGCAGTTCATGCATCTCCTGGTGGACATCAAATCGACGAATACGTCAGTAAGTTCATGTGCTGGTAAATCTTGAAAAAATAAAATATACAACTTTTAATCTTTACTACAGTAAATGTTTTTTATACAGCAATATGAGCAGCTATCTCAAAATCGAGATGAATAATATTAATATTTAATACTTGTTCTAACTCTATAAGTATATTTTTAATATTGACCCACATTTTTATATAACAAGATTCAAGTTTAATGCATTTTCCAAACTTTTGGGTAAAGTTAATTAAGTTTCCTACGTTCACAATACATCGACTTCCTTGCTAGACTTACATCTATGCTCTTCCTATAATTATATTATTTTCCATAGATGATCATTTTCCAAGGTTTTTAATAAATATCATTAGAAGCATTGCGTTTAAATTCATTACGTACCTCTTAAGTTTGAACTTTCACTGTTTCTATTTTATAGTATATTCTTCAGTTGACTGCTTGTTTTAACCGTGGGCATACAAGTTTTATTAAAACGTCGCCAAACCATACTTCCACTATTACACCCTTTTAATTTTCTTTACTTAAAATGTTCAACTAATAAACACTGACTTCCTTTATTACTAACAATAATTTTAATATCCGTTATACAAATGCAAAAATCACTTACGTTTCAACCTCTATATAGGTATACGAGTACATAAGATTGACTAATAACGAGAAGCAACTTAAGACTTAAAACATGTTATGTTGATTGTTGTAACTTATCATACTTTATCCGTTATTTAGCACTAATAATAGTATGTGGGTTTAAACTCAGTGTAAAGTGTGTTTTAAATTGATTTATACTGTTGTAAAAAAATATAATTATTTTAAAGTTAGAATAATCAGGTTAGGACAAGTTTTACATGATAGTCAATTACATAAATGTGTATGTATTATATTTACAAATATTCAAAACTCAAACCTTCTTTGCATATCGTTGTGTTGGAGAGACTACAACAACATAATTCTCTACGATTTATATCTCAGAGGTTTTTGCACATTACGCCAAGGTCTGAGGAATAACAAGTTCTCTCTATGCATGACAACAGATTTCTGTGGAGTCATATGAAACTTTATTTAATTTTATGAACATTTTCATTCGAAGTTATTGGTTAACCTGATGACTTTCATTTACATAAGCAACCGATTTCTTGAAAAATTTTAAGTCATCCTTGAATACTTTGGAGGTTCGATGTTAAACTTTCGTCGAAAATCACGCTGCATAGTGTAATAATAACAAATTCACACTTTTAAAACGGAGCACACAAAACACTTTATGTTGTTCGACATTTCGATAACAATCAATTAAATCACCAAATAAACTTTTCGGTATTCGATAAAAGCTCGAAAACTCTACCAATCGTATAATATTACATTTATGTATAATATATACTATTATATACCAGTTGATGCATTCTTTACTACAAACTTCAGGAACAATATTTATAGTATACTAAAATCGGATGAATCATTTTGAATCACTGTTCAATGACCGAAAAAGTGTGCGGTTTTTATCTATCGACCTTTTTGGAGACTGAATTAAAAGTGTGTGGTTTTTGAATGCAACCATGCGATGGTATCGATCCACATTGCGCTCTATTACAATGATACTATATAATTGAACTATATCTTCGAAGAAATGAGAATAATGAAAAAATAAAAAAATAAAGAAGTTTCTCATTGATTATTATTATTGATTATTTATTATTATCAGCTGCTGTACTGTATAATACTGTATGCGTGATAATTGATGATGATACGGTCTACAAATTATTTAATCTCGTTACTTCTTTCGACATTGATACTATGAATTTATATTATATAACATTCCTTTTTCGATTGAACTGCATTTATCATTATAATACATTCATAGATACATTCACGTCACTACGTCAGATGTTACGACGATCTAGTAATAGTAGTAGTAGTTGTAGTCCGGGAACGGTGCCGTAGACAGTTTACGTTTTCCGTGGAATACGATACGTGAACCGCCTACAATCAGTACCGGAGACCATATATCGTGGATCTCGTGAGTGATAACAAAAAGTTTGTGAAAATAAAACATGATTTCGCATACCTATACCTGGGTGCATCTCTATTCTTATGGAGCCTGCCCTAGTGGGTACACGTACCCAGCGGCGCAGCTGGAGCTAAGGTCTCAAAAAGTCTATACTACCTAAACACGCGGATTTGAAAAAATATTTTCTAAATTTACAATTGATACATTTAGAAATGGCCAACTTGAGCAACTTCGTGGAGAATAGGCAAATAGTTTCGTTTACGAGTGCGAGATATATGCCCTTCAATCCGTGCAACATTCCACGCACAATATTGCTGCAGCGACGTGAGAAACGAGACGGTATCGGATTTAAATACGACGACGGAAAACTACGCACATGCCCTACCTACCTGGCGCACAGTGATCTGTATTCATAATTAACTTGCCAAAACCCATTTATAAAAGTAAGATTATTGTGTTATTTGATATCAAATTTTTTAAACTAATAACCTATTTAAACAATATTTCATATTATAAGAAACTTTTATACCTTATCAAGCCAATAAAATTACGATAAGGGAACAGAAATGTCGATTGACGGGGCCACACCACGCATTATTCTGTCTTTTACGTTTAGCGATCTGTTCGGTACAAAATTAATAATTTTTTTTTTTTCTTTGAAACTGAAGTATGGATAATTTTGCTGAGGGTAAGTGTATGAATAATATTATTTTTATGTTTTTTATGGTTAGTTGATACAACGATGTTTTATTTATTATGGTTAATTATTATTATTATAACTTAAAAAGCTATAACTAAAAAATTACTAATTATTTCTGTTCCAAAACACTTCTATAATATTCTACATACTCTTAGGTATTTAACCTAATATAATTGGTTTGCGTATACTTGCGTATTGACTTGGCATAATTGTTTCAAATGTGTTATATCTCGTTAGAAAAATGTAGGAAAATTAGCCTCTTTAATAATAATATTTTATTTTTATTTATTTTATTTTAGCGATTTGTAGTCATGATTTTAGAAATTAAAATTTCATTTTCCTCGATTTATTTAATTTATTACAAGGAAACGGACCACTGAATCCCCAATCCAAACAGTCTAGAAAATTTTTGTTTAAAAAATTATAAGAAAAGTATAATGGAAAAATTGGATGCTTGAGCGCAAAAATAAAATAAATGCTGCCTTAAATAATTTTACGATAGTTTTATCACGAAAATGGATACAATCTAATAGAAATATTCACATTTTTAATAAACATAACAGTGCATGGCTAAAAACAGTATTTAAATTACCTTCAGTGAATAATGAGTCAACAAAATATAATGATACAAATAAAACTGGTCGTCCGTCAAAACAATTTAGAACAGTGATTGTGATAGTGATAGTGATAGTGATATTAATAGTAATTGTTAACGTAGTATTTTACAGTTATATTACAATGTTAAATATTGATAAATGTACTTATTTAATTATATTTTATAAATAATAACATCCTCTTTACGCATTAGTAGGGGTTAATTACAAAATTAATATTATATTTGGATGTATCCTTAAAACACATAAATTAATTGATGTTGATTTAAAAACTAATAAGAAATTTGGATTCAGCATGTTAAAAAACTAATAGAACTAATATTTTTAATCATGTTTTTAACTCATATTAAAAAGTTATTAATTAATATATGCTAATTTAGAATAGAGACCACTGTGTGGCGTGCGCGTTTCGATAACGTTATAATAATCACGATCTGCTGTATTGAAGACTGTACTGTAGGTACACTGCGGAGACCGTTCGCGAGAAAAACACATTTGCTTAGATGTGATAAAGTCTCAGATTAACTGTTTGAAATTCAAAAAGCGGGGACACGTATAGAGTTACGCTACAACAATTCTACCAGAGCGTAATCTATGGCGGTTATTCCTGATTAATAAGGATTTCATTAAAGCTTGATAAACACCAGTTTTAATATAGTACAAATACGACCTCGCATCATTATAATAATATGTTATTACGTGTGCAACGTACACGGCCGGTATAACGATCTCGATTTATTTCGTTTTACTACACTACATGATAGTATTGAAAGTTTTTTTTCCGTGTCAATTAAATATACAATTTAATATCTCCCCATATATATGTGTCCTCCAAGTAAACAGAGGACAGGAAAGGGTTCACTCGGTGTTTATTCAAAAGTTGGAAAATATTTTTAATGCTTTCAGGTACACCATAGCAAACACTATAATAACCTTTGTATTCGTACAACTATAACATATTATTTGCAAGTTATTCAAATGACAATCATTTCAACAATTTTTCGGTGAAAAAAAAACGATGTGGTTTATACTAACAATAAACGCGAAAATATGATTATATTCAATACATATATATATATTTATTTATACATTAAAATATTAATAACATTCACATATGTTTGTTTTCAGAAAATTATTCGTCGAACAAAATTTTGCAAACTTCCATGATTTATGACTTTGTATACCTTTTGTCTGTGACATTTTCCTCTATCTGTTCAACGTTTCACCCGCGTGACAGTTGTAAAGGCAAATGCCCGAGTTAGACATGCGGTTCTACATTATTTTATATGACGGAGCCAGAAAAATTATCGTTTATGTAAAATACCGTTTGTACTTCTTGGAATACGACGGGCACTGGTTCCCAAGAGAATATTTAAAGAAACTATTTATATTCGTGGACATTACTCTTTAAGAATAATAATAATGTACCATACGCATAAAAATATTATTTTTATATAATATTTAAATATATACATCAATATTTGTGACAAATAGTTATGAAATTACATTTACTAAAAACTATATACACTGAAGAATTACACTGCTAACTGGAAATGACTTTAAATTATAGTTATATATTATTATGAGATTAGGAGATAATTATTTTACAGTTATTTTAGTTGCTCTTTTATCATTATTTGTTTGTAAAATGTTAACGGTTTTTATAATATAAATCAACTCGTATTGTACTTAAATTAAACATCAGCAGTAAGGACCACCAATTATTAATCAGAAGATATGTGAACTAAAAATAGAATCTTTATCGAAATTATATCTCCACTGGAAAGTTTAAAAATTTACAAAATTTATTGTTTTAAAAAATACTTTCGTTTTTAGACAGATTATTTTAACCGTTTTTGCGACAACTGCAGGAAATTTCGCAGTTATAACATGTTTCAAACACCATCTGTGTTCGATTTCCAATCGATAGAGAAACTATATGAAACTTTTGGAACACTTTTGCAGCCCCAAAAAGTATCTTCTGAAAAAAAAAGAACACATCATTATGAAACCAATATAACTTCCAGATTCACGATCAGAATCTAAAGCGTATATTTATACAAGTATAAATGTACACCTTCCTGGTGTATATTTTATATTATACAATAACTTTTATTTTGACTTAAATGTGTATTCTTCTTAATAAATAAAAGTTACTATTTTTCATAATTTATTGTAAAATATGCATGATAAAATAATATTTTTAAAACTTTTGTTAACTAATTGTTTAACAGAGTTGAGTAACTAGATATACATTTTTCTAAATCAGTTGTAAGTATAAACTGTAAATAATAAATAACAGTAACAATTCTTCAATAAAAAAATAATTTACCATGTTTTGCTACTATATGAAATAATTAAGAAACGTTTATATTAATCAAATAAATTTTAAATCTTAAATCACAACAATAAATAATATCACGATAGTTTAAAATGAATCTCTTACTTTTACATTACATACAGGGACGTAGCCAGAGGGGGGGTCCATGGGGTCCGGACCCCCCCCCCCCCGAAATGTCATCGACGAAATTTTTTTTAGAATCTGAGTGGAACGAAAATGCTAGTGTTTTTACAATGTTTTTTTTTGTACTGGTAAACCTAATAATTAATTATAATATGTTATGGACAAAACTACAAAATAATACGGTTAGCACACACATAAATATATATATATAGGTACTAGTATACGTATACCATATAACTGGGTATGAGGTAGATATATATATATATACATAGACGATAGAACCAATAGAAACAATATTTACATAATATAGCATTCTGTTTGGTCATTATGAATTTAATTTTTAATTGATTAATAAGAATAGTTAAAATTACTTATTATTATCATTTTTGACTTGACTTGACCACCACCCCCCCCTCCCCCCCGAAATAAAATCCTGGCTACGTCGCTGATTACATAATATGTTAGAAGTTAAATTTACATTCTTAAAACATTATTTATCACAAAAATATTCCCAACCCAAAAATAAAAATTCTTTTCGATAAATATAATATATTTTTAAAGTAAATATTCAAACTAGGATTAAAAAATAAATGTAAAAACTGTGAAATATTGATTTTAGAATTGGTTTTTACCATTATTTCATGACAAGTATACGCAATCGTTTAATTTTCAATACAATTTTATCTGGTGATAATAAAATTATAATACAAATTTTAGTAAATACTCATCAAAAGCGATTTTTACACAAACACTAAAAAAATTTAAATAAGAAAGAAAAAATTGTAGTGTCCATTGCTTTGTATAATATTTAAAATGGTGCTAAATAAACTTCCAACTTAGTTTTATTTATTAAATTTTAAATATATAAATATACTTAAATTTATTGAATACATTTATGTTTTTATTAGAATCTTTATTTTTAGATTTTTTCGGTTTTTATAGAATTTACAATATGATAAATTAATTATTGGAGATAAATATGTTTAATAAATACATTACTTTTTTTATAGAACCAAGTTAATCGTAAAAATACTCAAATATTCAGGTATTTTTCTTAGGTATTTAGTATCCAATTCGTAACTGCATATGTTTGATGGATGTAAGATCACTTCGAGAGTTTTTTTATATAAGCTTAAAAGTTAAAATAATAAGTTTTATCACAGTGTAATTATGGTTAAGTTGTATGTTTTATAAAACATAATATTCACAACTAAGTAAACCAACTAATTTCCTAATAATTCTAAAATAATTGACACTAACTTCAGTTTTGACATTTAACGCTTAGTTTTTATGAAAAATAACTTGAATTTTATTCAAGCTATTAAAATGTTGATTAATGTATCTTTTTTTTTTTTTTTTTTGTGTTAAATCACGGCGCGGAAGAGGGGGGTACTACACCCATGGTTGGGTCGTCCTTCCCCCTCATCCTCCGTATCGTTTATTGTTTATTGAAGATAAACATTACATTTTTCAAGGTATTATATAAAAGCTGTGCACATACAAAAAAAAAAAAAAGAGAGAGAGCCCTATCCCTCTAAATTTTCGACTTCGGCGTACAAGACATTAACTCAGTAGTTTTGGTTTCTTCTTTGCCTGATCCGTTCCTCTTCTTCTCTGCTCGAAAGGAGTTGGTTGATAAAATTGCTAATCAGCTTCCATTTGTCAAGGCCACTCATCATCAACTCCACGATCGTTTCCGGTCGCAGCTCCTGACCCAATATTTCCTCCAGTGTCCTTCGGTCTGTCCTCCATCGGTCACAGCCGAATATTGCATGTTCGACGTCGTCTGTTGCTACGAGGCAGTCAATGCAACTAGGGTCTTCCAATTTCCCAAAACGGTTCAGATAATATCTAAAACATCCGTGGCCAGTTAGCATCTGTGTGAGATGGAAGTCAACTGTTCCACTCTTGCGGTTAAACCAGCTCTTAACATCCCTGATTAGTCTCCAGGTCCATCTTCCCGTAGTTTCATTGTTCCATTCTGTCTGCCATTTCTTAAAAACTTCTTCGCGTATTTCCTTCTCTATCGCCGCTTTATTAGGATCTCTCCTAATTTCATATCTCCTCGTCCTTTCCCACGCAAGGAGGTGTGCGGGGATAACTCCGGCCACTACCATAATCGCCGCTGTCGATACTGTTCTGTATGCCATCGCTATCCGTAGCGCGATGGTTCTTTGAGGTCTAAGTATAGTTTGAATGTTTCTCTTAAACACAAGAGCCGACGACCAAACTGGTGCCGCGTATAGTAACTTGCTTAGTACCACTGTAGCTAGTAGGCGTCTCTTTTTTTGGCCTGAGCCCCCTATATTCGGCATTATTCTATATAATGCCTGCGATGTGCTTTGCGCCCTTGAAGCCGCCGATACGAGGTGTGCACGGAACCCGAGAATTCTGTGAAGTTCCACTCCTAAATATCTAATTTGATCCTTTATCTGGATACTCGTGCCACGTATTTTGAACTCTGGCCTCTCATAGCGTCTCTTATTTGTAAGAATAATGGCCTCTGTCTTTTCTACAGACAATGAAAGTTCTGCCATGTCCATCCATTCTGCGACTGCTGTGAGCGCATTGTTTGTAACCTCTTGTAGGATTTCAGTCGTGTGACCTGTAGTTATCACCGCCACATCGTCGGCGAACGCAACCAATGTGGAAGATGATATACCATGATGATTGCCACCTGTTTGTATCTGAAGCAGATCATCATACATTAGGTTCCATAGGACCGGCCCTAGCACCGATCCCTGCGGTACGCCACATGTTATGTCCTTTTTTCCGCCGTTATCGTACTGGAGCTCTCTCTCACTTAAGTAGCTCCTTATAATTCCTACGAGGTACGCAGGTATTTCTTTAGTATGTAAGGACTCTTCTATTTTGTGCCATTTAGCCGTGTTAAAGGCATTAGCCACGTCTAGGGCTACCACGGCACAGAGCTTTCTTCTATACCGTGGTCCTGTTGTGGCTTTTTCTACGATACTCATTACTTCTTGCACTGCGTCTATGGTAGAACGCCCTTTTCTGAATCCAAACTGTCTGGTGTTTAGGTCCTGAGATGACTCTAAGTAGTTTTCTATACGTGTTTTGATAATGCGTTCAAAAAATTTGCCAATCGTATTCAGCAGGCAAATAGGTCTGTACGACTTAGGATTATCCAATGCTAATGATTAATGTATCTAGAATATTTTGGTTGAGCTTTCTATATATACTGATTGATTATCCTTTTCGGTCATGTATGAATTGGTATCAATATATTTTATTCTTTCGAAGATTATGAAAGTGTATTGACTTTATGCCAATGTTTTCTCTTACTTTTATTAACTTTAAAAATGTTAAGAGAAAGATTTTTTAAAGATACAATAGAATTCGGGACGATTTAATATAAAATATTTCTACTACAAACATAAATAATTACAATCTAGATTTGTAAGTTACATATTATGTACCTATTATATATTTCCTTTTTTTTTGGAATTTAAATGTTTTAACTATTAATATTATTAATATAATTAATTATTAATTATAAATTAAATTAGAATTATTAATTATTAATAATATTTATGGTGTATAAAAAATATTTTTATGCACAAAGTTCAATGTTTCTTTAATAAAAGTAATATCACTTTTATGATCAACTTAATGTGTATATATATAATTTACTCAAATAGTTTTCAGTATTCACTGTATTTATTCTTTTAGATTTATATACTCTAAACTGATTAATAAATGTATTTATTCCATAATAAAACTATGGTGTATACCTAGTAGTATTTACTTAAACATCTCTATTTTTCTGAAAAAAATTTATTTTTGTAGTACGTATTTAAGTGATAAATCCCTATTTAGGTAATTTAATTATACACATATGAAATCCCAGTTATTAATGATCTATAATAAACTAACAAATAAATTCTCTTATGTTACTTAAAGCCTTGAAAAAAATAACTGTAATGAGTTTAGTTGTAATGTTATTTTAATATATTTTAATTTGTAAAAATAATGAGAAATATCTAATAAGACTATCTGTGTAAGAAATTGGGTTTTTGTTAATAATATATTTTTGGAGGTTTGAGAAAAAAAATTTTAGTTATTTATTTAGAAAATATGGCATACACCCAAGACAATTTTACGAATATATTCTTGTGTATCAATGTTAATCAAAAGACCCAAGCTTTACTTTGCCAAGAGCTTCGCAAATTTAGTGCCACCTAACTGGATTCGGGGGTATCAGTAGATAGCACATAAGAAAATTTGTTAAATTTTGACAGAATTTTTTACTGATCACTCTACCTCATATATATACAATAATTATAAATATGTACATTACTTTAAAACAATCTATAATATATAAATATTAAAACATTAAAGAGTATTTAAATAAATTAGATGGAAATCCAATGGAATCCGAATTTTAATTTTTATAAAAATTCATACTTAGGTATATAAAATGCGTTTAAAATAGTATGTAGTACATACTCGTATGCCGGTATGTATAAATGTTTAATATATATTCTGTTGAATATTTTTTTTCACTTCGATGTAATAATATAATGCACAAATCGACACACATTTAGGGTTGGTTCATTGAACAAAATATAAATTAAACCATATATATTTCGAAATACCGGGTATTCTCTTGATGAGTGAGCTCTTTTTAGTATTTTTATTAATATTTATTGTTTAAATATCAACAACACACACTTTAGCAACGCTAGGATGATCAGGTTTAATTGTAAATCCTTTCTGACGCGTCACCGATCGATTCCGTTGAAATTTTCTGACGTAGACTAATACAATATCTATTCATATTAATTCCATCCAACAATTACATGATAATATTCTTTTTTTTTTTTTTTTAACTTTATTTTAAAACATACAATCTGTAATTTAAATTTACAATAAGCATGTGTGCGGATATACATAGATTTGACATGCGACGCGTGAAAAAAAGAAGCCACCCAATAGCAACACTTTATAACAGAAGTTAGTTTAATTTATGGTTTTTTTTTTTTTTTTTTTTTTTATATTAATTTTGGTTTAGATCACGACACCATCTTCTCTTTAATCTACGCGGAGGATTGCCAGGAATGGTGTCAGAGTTTAGTGCTGATATTAAGGGATTAGGATGGTTGGTTAGTCGTAAACGAAGTCGTTTATATAGTAGTCTTGCAGTTTCATCTACTGTGTTAACTCTTAGGTCGGTATGTAGAGTGTGATTTGAAACATAGAATGGAGCATTCGTAATTATGCGAAGAGTTATGGACTGAAAGGTTTGAATTTTGTTTGTATTGGATTTTTTGGCAGCTCCCCATAACTGGATGCCATATGTCCAAATAGGCATCAATAAGGTTTTATATAAAAGTAGTTTAGTTTTTATGTTAAGTTTTGAGTGTTTGCCGATTAAATAGGAGAGGGATTTACGTCTAGCGTTTAAGAGAACTCGTTTGCTTTTAATGTGGTCTGCCCAGGTTAGGCGTTGGTCTAGAATTAAGCCTAAGTATCGAGAGCTAGTGACTTTTGGGATGATAAGACCATTTAAAGTGACAGGTGGTACAACTCTTTTTTTTAAGGTGAAGGTTAAATGAGACGATTTAGTGTGATTAATTTTTATTTTCCATTTCGTGTACCAGGACGACATGTGATCTAAATGAGTTTGTAGGTTATAACCAACAGTTAAAGGGCTTTCGTGTGAGGAGTAAATAATTTTGTCGTCCGCGAAATCCGCAACAGAAGTATAATGTGTCGTGGGTTGGTCTGCCGAGTATAGGTTAAACAGAATGGGAGATGAAATAGCACCTTGGGGAACTCCTGCTGCTAATGGGGCTAAAGTTGAAATTTCACAGCCTACCTTTGTTGTGAAGTAACGGTCTTCGATGTAAGATTTGAAGAATAAGTAGTAAGGAGGGGGTAAGATTTTTTTCAATTTGTACAGAAGGCCGGGATGCCAAACCTTATCGAATGCTTGTGCCACGTCGAGGAGGACGGCGGAGCAATATTCTTTTTTTTCCATGGAGTTAGCTATTGAGTCTGTCAGCCGATGTACTTGGTGGATGGTTGAGTGGCCTTTGCGAAAGCCAAATTGGGTTTGTGGGATGGTTGATACGTTATTTATGAAGGGAGAGATACGTTTCAATACTAATTTTTCACAGAGTTTAGCGAAAAGAGGCAGAAGACTTATTGGACGATATGAAGAAGGGGTTTCAGGTGGTTTACCTGGTTTTAAAATTAAAATTATAATAGAAGTTTTCCACAGTAGAGGAAAGTAGGACAATCTTAAGATAGAGTTTAATATATGAGTGAGGTGTATAATAGCTTTTTTTGGTAGCTGACGAGCTACTTCAGCTGTAATAAGGTCTAGACCAGGAGATTTTTTGAGAGGAAACTGTTTTATATAATATTGGAGTTCGCCAGGTGTAAATGGTTTTGGAGGTAGGTAGAGAGGAAGGGGAGAAATTAGGGAGTTTTCAATATATTCTTCAAAGGCGTTATTTACAATGTCATGATGTGGTTGAAAGACTTCGGTTAAGTGAGAACGAAAAAGTTCTGACTTTTCTTTATCCGTTTTGCACCAAGTATTATCTTCTTTTTTTAAAGGGGAATTTATAGGCTTTTGCTTTAAGCAATTCCGAGTCGCCTTCCAAAGAGAACCATTTTTTGACGTTAGTGAGGAGACCCAAGAACTAAAATTGTCGTTTCTGAGTTGTTTTAGAATTCGTTTTAGTGAAGATGCGAGATTATTAAATATGTTTTTATCGGATGGAAGTCTAGTGCGTTGCCAGATAGCTCTAGCACGTCTTTTTTTCGCTATTAGTTCACGGATATGGATGGGAATCGGGGAGGAGTTTTGGCTTCTAGGAGAGGTTTGAGTAGATGAGCTCCAAGCAGCTGATTGGATTATTTCTGTAAAATATTGGATAGCATCTTCTATGTCATTTGGGTGCTTAAGACGGGTTTTAAGTACCACTTTTTGTTCTATGATTTCGCGGAATTTATCCCAATCTATGGAGCCGTTCGTTAAGCTAGGTTGACGGGGCTGGGTGGAAGGTTGAGCATCTATAGTAAGTAGTACTGAGGTGTGGTCAGAGCATGGTTCGAATAAGTTTTTAATAATATTTTGGAAACTGCTGGGGATAAAAGTTATAAATATGTCTAATATATCGGGGCGCTTACTTATTGACGTTGGCCAATATGTTGGATCTGAGGGAGCTAGTATAGAATACTTTTTTAAATTAGCTAATTGAAGTAGGGTACGTCCTTTAGGATTAGTGGTGTGGCAGCCCCAGAATTGGTTTTTGGCATTCAAGTCACCTCCTACTATGAAATAGTGACCCAATGAGTTGAAAAAGTGTTCATATTGTATTAGTGTAATTTTATGTTTGGGTGGGAAGTATGTTGCTGCGATTGTAACAGGTATATGATTTAATTTAATGGTTAGAATTGCTGATTGTAAGTAGTTTTCTTGTATACTTTGGCAGGGGGTATACAAGAGTGAAGACTTAATGATAATTGCGGCTCCCGCATGGGCGGTGTTGTCCGGGTGGTTTGAGGTAATTATATTGTAACCGGGTATTGAGAATTTAGTGTGTGATGTAAAGTGTGTTTCAGAAATCAGGGCCAAATCTATTCTTTTGTCATTTAATACAGTTATAAGTTCATTTCTATGATTGGATAAGCCGTTGGCATTCCACATAAGGATGGCTAAGGATTGAGATGTAAAAGAGTTAATTAGCATTTGGTTTTAAGAGACGGTCGAGAACAGTGGTGAGGAGAGAGAGTAATGGATTTATAAGCGATTTGAATTCGTTGAGGAAGTTAAGGAGTATATTGTCATTTATGAGACTATTTGATGTTTGGGAAGAATTAATTGGGGAGGCGGCCTGTGCATATGATTTGGGAGGGTTTGATGGTGTATTAGTATTGGAAGTATGCTGATGAGTGGCTTCAATATTAGAGTTATTAACATAATTAACATTATTAGTATAGTTACTATTTTTTTTTGAGATGGGTTTACGAAGCTGTTGGAGACTTTTGTATGTTTGACAACCTTTGTAATTCGCGGGATGTTCTCCCTTGCAAAGGGCACACTTGGCCGGCAAATCCCTGGTTTTGGTGCAATGGGTGGATGGATGTTCATCTCCGCAACGAACGCATCTTGGCGAGTAGGAGCAATATTTTTTAGAATGACCATAGTCTTGGCAGTTATGACACTGTAGTATGTCTCTCCGTTTATGTGGTTCCTCAATTTTAATTTTAGTGTGGAGTATTGAGGTCACGTTGAATATGTCAGTATTGATTGCTGCTGGCTCAAGATCGACAAAAAATATTGGAAGATTGTTTTTTGTGGATTTTTGAATAACATTAGTGACTTGTCGTACCGAGAAGCCAATTTCTTCTATAGCAATTCTTATTTCGACTGTTGGTGTTGACGGGTGTAAGTTTCGGATTACGACTCTGAACGGTTTATCTTCTAGTGGTTGATAGGTATGGTACTGGGCTTGTTTTTCTTTTAAAAAGTTAATTGTTTTCCGATAGAATTCAGGTTGAGTAGTTTGTACTTTCAAATTATTTGTGGATGACTTAAATACAAAGTTTTCAGAACCGATCAGTTTAATGAGCTGATTTCGAAAGCTGACGAAGTCCAGAATTCCACGAATAAATATTGGTGGAGGTAGTTTTATTTTAGCAGGTTGATCTACTTCAATATTCGTAGTGTCGTGTGTGTGAGTGCCAGATGACTCAATGATATTATCATCTGTGGAAAGAGGAGAGTAACGATTTGCTGTAATAAACATTGGTTTCTTGTGTATTTGCGTATCAGATTTTGGTGAGGAGAGGAGACGTTTAGGTTTGTTTTTTGGAAATTCGAAATTGTTTTCATCTATTTCTACATCAGGGGTAAAGACATCACTTGATTCACTCTGTATACGTTCAGATTGTGAAGTATTTTGATTACTGGTTGAAGACTTATCTTTGTTTATTTTTGTTTTTGTTTTGACAGAGTGGCTGGGTTGCCCTAGGGGTTTCATTACGTGAAGCGCGTTATCGTTGCGGGATGCCGAGATAACGGCCTTTAATGAGCGGCGCGGTGCCGCGCCGGCTGGTCGGTGTGCGTAGATAAGGTTGTTATTTAATTGCAATTATAATTACCACTTTTTTAGGATTGTAGTACTGATTCAAATTTGGCTTCACTGTATAAGAGTTGAATCTGGTGACATTTTTCGTTGCGCATTCAATGGTATAAAAATTTAAATTTTTTGACCAACGGAAGACTGAGCATAATACATCTGGATAGACTAGTGTAAAGACGTGTGTCATGAACGGCGTCGTATCGAAGACTATAATATTCTTAGTAAAAAAATAATTACCTACTTGAAATAATGAAATCGACTATTATTATTATTTATATATAGATAATAACCAAATATATTGTTTATTTAAAATACGCAAAAACACTAAAATTTGCAACAAAAAAATATAATATCTGTCAAAATTTAATAAAAATTACCTACATACTAATACAAATTTAATGTTGTTATTTGTTTGGGCCGAGTGCATAAAATTATATGACCCGTGTCCGGTCACCGGCTAAATTATGAATTGTACACCACCGACTGAATTGTAATTTTGTAGTGGTGTATAGCTCAACTTATAGAAGTTAGGTTCGCCACACAAATAGAAGTGAGCTATTTGATGATAAAATGTATAAGTATATTTATATACGAGTATATTGTGTATAAGTATGAAACTTAAAAACTAGTAAGAAAAAATTGTAACTCAAATTGTAGATAAAATATTGGAATTAAAAATAATATAAAAATGGTAGGATAAATAGTATAAATATACAGCTCCTTTGTGTGCGTGTTTGGTCGATCAACAACCAAGAAAATACACTCATATTTATAAAATGCCACACAATGAAAACGCAGTTATTAATTAACAATTAAACATCATTCTTTAAGAAGATGAAATCAGTGAGTTTGAGAAAAAACATCAGTTGAGATACATGATACATGAATTAACCATTAATATTTTTTTACAACTTGGCTAGTTACATAGATATTATAATATATTATATGAACAATTAAGAAACTTTATAAAGCATTTTTTTTTATATTCGTAAGTATATATTTATATTTGAAATTTTTCTGCATAACGATAAATATTTAAGTGACTATAATCATAATATGAGTAATAAAATACTAATAACTTGATTATACAATTATGGCTAGATTAAGGGGTTCTAAGAGAGATGGCAGTCCCGAACCTTCTCAAGTATTAAAATGATAGGTGATAGAAGCCCATCTGATATAACTTTTTTGTAATAAATGGTAACAGGTTTGAAAAATAATTTTTTTTCTGATAAAAATAACTTTAAAAAAAAACACCTACAAATAAAACTATTCTCGCAAAGAAGGGTATTTTAAATTGTATATACTATCCGTAATTTAGTAGTATACAATATTTTTTTTATTTCTGTAACTTTAAGAATTTGGTACCTAGTTAATATATAAAAGTATTATTTTAGAACAATCCATAAAATAAAATACTTAGTAAGCATACTTGTATGTATGTTTTCTGCTATTATTTTACCTGGAAGACTATACTACTGTCATACGGTATAATATTTGCTATACTGGAAAATGCGCTCCATCATTATTTATCTATTGTACATTATTAGTAAGTATTTATGAAATTTCAATTTTCAATAATGTTACCAAATATATAACTCATTCAAATAAAATACAAATAAACAATTTGACAAATTATAAAGTTTGTATAATTTACCACTGCCATTCGATGACTCGAGTGTATATGATTTACTTTTACAAATGTCGATAACATTTGAAAAATTGCATATTTAATATTTTTATTTTTTTCATTCATAAAAACAATTGACAGATTTATAGTACTCAGTAAATATTCCAAATTACTACGATTAAGATTAGTATTATGTAATCAATACATTAAAAATGATCTAAATCAGACGTAGAAATTTCGAGTACAGACACATATATTTATTATAGATAAATTTGTGTTAAGACTAAATAGATAATTAAATAATAAATAATTTTCAATGCACAAATGGTTTTATATTCATAGAATATTATTTGAAGATTTAGCATCAGAAAAGACTAGAAAAAGTTTGTTTCGAAAATAATTTATTTAATTTATTCATTTTTCCTAATTACTCTTTATCATAAATAATTTTTAATTTTATACTCAATTTGTGATAATTAACTGTTTTTTACAAGAATCATTGTTAAGTAGAAAAAAAGTTGTCAGAATTCACATAAACATATAGCTGTACGAATAAACATGTATGTGTAATTGGAAAAAAATATTTTTCTACGAGTGCAGCAAAAAGACTTTGTAATGTCTACAATTTTTTATTATAGCGTCCATTTTAAACTACAGCCATAGAACTCAATTTTTCAGTGGTGCAACCTTACTCTCGGTGCAAGGTAAATTTACCGCATCAATGTGGATATTTTCGAGCGTGATGAACACACTACCACTGGTTAAGTTGGAACTATACCCGTCCAAACGCGTAACATGTTCTACGCGGTTCGATTAGCAGTCGGATACCACATATACCAAAGTTAAGAGGCATACAACTTTCCCTCCCCTCACTCGAGATGAAAACCGATTTCCACGGGTTCTCGGAACGATTGGAAGACCGATCATAAATATCATAATTTAATTGAAAACGAATATATTGTTACAATATGGTTGCGATGACAACTATGAGAATACGCGTATTAATTTCGTCTACCAAACATAAAAATATAATACCCACTTGTGTTAAGCTTACGTAAAGTTACCTAAGTAATTTTTCGTGGATATTCGTTATTTTTACTGCCCGTTGTTCGTATTCCCAAATTAATGGCAAAACTTTTAGGTTTTCGTGTAAAACATTACGATTGTTACGACCTACTACAAATCTGACCAGTACACTACAGATACACATGTGATCACAAGGAAACAGATATATAGCTACGTGCATAAGACATCGTGAAAATTCTGATTTAAAATTAATTTCCCGCACAGTAGCCGCCAGATACGTGTAACGACAACGTAACCATAACTAATGGCATATTGATGTGGATGGGGTCCAGGAGCGCTGGACCTCTCACAAAACCAAAAAAAAAAAAAGGAAAATAAAACTAAAAATACTAACATATTTGGAGACACCACTAATGTGTTAAAATCAACCTATGAAATTTAAAATATCTATTAAAAAATAATTAAAATGATTGTTTTCTATTCCTATAATCTATTATTAACTATTTCTAGTACCTATACCTATCATGTCAGAATTATTGGACCCCTTAAAAAAAAAAAAATGAAATTACGCTACTGACCACAACACCAGATATATGAACATATTATTAAATAATCGCTTAACATTTATGATGAGTATGAACACGAATGACGAATACATAATCGTTAGAAGAGAGAGGAAATGGACTGCCGTATGTGGAACGCAAAGCGAATCCTGCAATATTCTAATATGAATTAAACCTTTTGCAGCTGCCGATAATTAGAAAATAGAAATAACAATTGCCGTGGTACTGACGTACCACAGAACCGAAAGGATAGGGTTTGTGCCTTATTGACATTGAAGGGCGTGGGAGAACCGCCATTCAGCACAACAAGAGTCGGATATAAATGGTGGTCCCGAACGCGCCGCTATCAGATGAGTTTTAATAATCCGGTCGAGGCGAGCACCTTCACGTCATCGTCAGATGATGTTTTAATTTATTATTGAACTCGCGAAATGTACATAGAATAATATATTGAATACTCTGGGTTCGAGGGTTATTGTGATTTAATTTATTTAAAATACCTACCCTGCAATTGACACGACGCTCGATTAGATGTAATACAATATTATAACGTGTATTTAGTATGTACAATGTCATTATGTTTACAGTGTATCTACAATTAATGTTGTTTCCATACCGTTGGCGTACCCACTCAATTTCTTTGGGGCATGAAGCCATATCATGACCATCACAGACGCTAGTTAGAATGTATTACATTCGCGCCGCCGACATAAACGCATACGTAGTAGCATTACTTTGAATGTACTTCTAGATCTACATGAGCTCGAAAGGAAGAACTATGAAGCGTGTTACATGTAAGAGTACATCTGTACTTTTAAGTTGTATTAATGTTGTACAATAATAAAACTAATACTATCCATAGTAACGCAGAAGTTTATGTTCATGTATGGCGGCTGCCATACATATGCAATTTTGGTTGCATCCGAATTCTTAGAGGGGTCTGTCCAAATTGCATGCTACATAAATATATAAAAATGCGTAGTTCAAATTTTAATAACAGACGTCGGGAAATATTAGAAAAATAAAAATGAATAAATTCAGTGATAATGGAATTTCAAAATAATGAAATAAATATAATTAAATATGTAGAAAAGTTGACTTACATGGCCTTACTGATTTTTTGATTTATTATATTGTAACGTAATTATTAATTGTATTAACTATATTTTACAAAATGCTATTTTTACTATTTTATTATTTAAAAAAAAGATGATTTGTATTATTGTTACTATAATTATTATATATATTCTATAATTACGTTTTATTTTACTACTATAAACTATTGAACTATCTTTATTATTTTTATTATTGTATATTGTCAAAAAAACTCCATTAAATTTTATAATATTATTATTTATTTGAAATGGCATGTAAAAATGTAAAATATATTCACTTGATTACCCTAAATCACAATCGTTTTATTCAATGTTTAATATTCAGCAATGTTTCTTATTCGATCAATTGTGCAGTCAATTTCACCTCGCAGACATGCTGCAACGATTGTCACTTCAGCCGACAAATAACAATTACGATATTACGATATAATAATAATAACAATTGTAAGTCAATACGTGCTATGTATCGATTCCTAAAACCGCACACTTTTGGTACGTTAAAACCACACACATTTAATAGGTTAAGACTGCACAACTTTAACATTGTTGTTTGTAAATATGGTGCTCTTCGGTGTAGTCGTCAAAAATATAAGCTCCAAATGCAATGCATACATCTTGTGGTGGACATTAAGTCAACGAATACGTCAGTAACTGCATATGCTGGTAAAAATGGTTATCCAAAACACATTTTTATTCATTGACCTGTCATTTGTAAATCTTGAAAAATGAAATATATAACTTTTAATTTTTACTACAGTAAATGTTTTTTATACAGCAACTATCTCAAAATCGAGATGAATAATATTAATATTTAATACTTGTTCTAACTTTATACGTATATTTTAATATTGACCCACATTTTTATGTAACAAGATTTAATTTTAGAAGGTAAAAAACATTGTATTAAAGGAACATAATAATTCTGGTTCCATCCGTAATGTTTGTATCCTAACCTCGTATTATCAACCAAATATTCAACACAATTATTATAAAAAAATTTAATATTTTTTTTTTACGCATAACAAAAACAATTTTGTGTTGTTTGTACTCATAGATCATTTTTTTATTTTTATAGGTTAAAATACCGCAATTTGAAACAAAGTTTAAAGCATTTTCCAAACTTTTGTGTAAAGTTAATTAAGTTTCCTACGTTCACAATACATCGACTTCCTTACTAGGCTTACGTCAATGCTCTTCCTATAATTGTATTATTTTCTATGGATGGCACTTTGCGTATAATTTTTCGAGGTCTTTAATTAATGTCATTAGAAGCCTTGTGTTTACATTCATTACGTAATTGTTGAGTTTGAATTTTCACTGTTTCCATTATGTGTGTTTCTAGCTTGTAGTATATTCTTCATGTTCTACATGTTGTAGCCGTGAACGTACCAATTTTATCAATACACCGCCAAACCATATGTTCACTATAACACACTCTTAATTTTCTTTACTTAAAATATTCAACTAATAAACACTGGCCTCCTTTATTACTATCAATAATATTAATATTCGTTATAAAAATGCAAAATTCACTAACGTCTTAACCTCTCTATACGTATACATAAAATTGACTAATATCAAGTAGCAACTAAAGACTTAAAACATGTTAGGTTGCTTGTTGTATAGTAGCTTATCATATCTTATCTTTTATTTAGTACTAATAATAGTGTGTGGTTTTAACCCAGTGTAAAATGTGTTTTAAAATGATTCATCCTGGTTTTTAAAAAATATATTAATTTTATATTTTGAATAATCAGGTTAGGACAAGTTATCCAATATAGTCAATCACATAATTTTTTATATATCATATTTACAAATGTTCAATGTATCTATTATATGAAGTTTAAGTTATAATACTTACAAAGAAAATGAGAATGACATGAGGGCTGTCGGTGTGTGCAGAGAAGATGTGATTGACCGAGTAAAGTGGAGGTGTAGGACAAGGGTAGCCGACCCCAAATAGTTGAGAGGAAGGCGAGGCAAAAGAAGAAGAAGAAGACTTACAAAGAAAATGATACGATAAGAAAATTGATCTACCTATTTACTCTTCTCAAGAACAGATGTTCAAAACTCAAACCTCCTTTGCATATCGTAGTGATGGAGAGACTGCAACAACATAATTCTCTACGGTTTAAATCTCAGAGATCTTCGCACAACACGCCAAACGGTTGTATGAGGAATAGCAAGTTTTCTGAATGCATGACAAACTAATTTCTGTTGACTTATGAAACTGTGTTGAATTTGTTGAACATTTTCATTCGAAGTTCTTGACCAATTTGATGACTTCCGTTTACAAAAGCATTGATTTCTTAAAATCTCCGAATGTAATTTTCCAAGATCTTTAATAAATGTCATTAAGAGTCTTGCGTTTTACATTTATTACGTATCCTTGAGTTTGAATTTTCACTATTCCCATCGATTAATGTTTATGTGTGTTTCTATATAGTTTATAGTATATTTTTCATTTGACTGCATATTGAACGATGATCATACAAGTTTTATTAAAACACCGCCAAACTATATTTCCACTGTTACATAGGTACCTTTAATTTTCTGTACTTAAACTATTCAACATTGTTAAACACTTTCCTCTTTTATTACTATCAATAATTTTAATATCCGTAATAAAAGTACAAGACATGCATCTATCACTTTATATGTATATATAATATTATAGCATATTATTGTAATGAGACTGATTGTTTACATCACATACGATTTATGATATGTATACCATAATATTTTTATCATTACTTTAAAATCAGTGTTGGACACAGATAAAGTTAAATTTATCTAGATATATATATATATATATATATATATATAGGATTGTCAGTAAAAATGTATCTAAGATTCAAATAAAAGAAAAGAGGTTAAACAGTTGGATAAAAAAATATGAAAACTGTTTTAATTTTAATTTTTGCTATATATATTATACAAAGATACCTAACGGAATATAATAGATAGATAGTAGATACTTATATACTGATTAAACAACGATGATTCTTAATTATTTTATTATTGGGATTAAAAAATAATCGCTAAAAATTCATTTTTCTGGATATATTCCTTTAGATATTATAGATATTTAATACTTTTATTTATCTAAGATAATACAACAGATAATTATTTTTCACAACTACCTATCTAAATAATTAGTTATCTTTTATCTTAACTACCTATCTAGATAAGATAAAAGATAACTAATTATTTATCTATACAATGCCCAACACTGTTCTAATTACACATTACATTTAATAATATTTTTTTCCTACGGGGGTTAGTGGCACCTTGGATCTTCCCATGTCTGATCATGTACTATACATTAATTTCAATAAGTTAGTTTAATAGATACAGAGAGATAGATAGAGATATAAAGAATATGAGAATACACAGCTATTGATTTAAGGTCCCTAATTAAGTGTTGTATGGATCAAAAAAAAATAGGTACACCAAAATTAATGTTATTTTGAGACCAAAATAAAATATATTAAATCAGCATGGTTGCAATATTTGACGTCAAAACCATTTCATTATTACTTTTCATGTGCAATTAAACAAATTGTTCGTTTGACACTAAAAAATCATAGGTTAGATCATCACAATATTTTCAACTATGTGATTCGAACACTTGTGCCAAACAACGTTAGGCCCTCAGTCATCTTATCATCGTGTGCCGCTGTAAAATTACCGTAGACCGGACGAGCATGGCTACACTGGTCGTGTTGCTGAAAAATAACGACGATCCACCATCAATAGCCACAGTCGTTACTACCATCACGTAAGCTTATAGGTTACATACCAATACCAAAACCACAATGATTGGTCGTTGAATGTTTATTGTTCTTGTTCAGTGTTTTGTACGATAATAGAATTTGAAAATTCAAACACTCTCGGTCGTGTAATGGTTACATTTCGTAGGTGATACAATAATATTCTGTGAATATTTCTCGCAGACAACTGAAATTGTCCAAAGAGCATTTTTCATTCAATCCATTACCGCTACCCAACGTAAGTATTATGTTATTTACAACGAATAACTCGAATCTCCCCTCCCTTTCAACTGACGAATTCGGTGAGTTACGTCCCTTTAATCTTGGTTTTATGACATAAATAACTTATTTGTACGGAATTTTTTCAGTATCATTATTGATGTTTATTATCTATTTATGTCTTGTAGTACCTTGAATAATCTTTAATTCCAGGCATTATGGGTGATAGCATATCGGACCAAGAATTACGTCGTCGCTTGGCATCTTTCAATGTGGTGGTCCCTCCTGTCACCGATTCGACTAGAAAATTGTTGATAAAAAAACTCACAAATCTCGAAAGTGGTGACGGAACAAATAATGCTGCTTCAACAATTATGCCTCCTCCAAAGTTGACGACTTCGACCAATGGTACCAACGAGTCAATAATGATTTCTTCATCTACGAATGCTAATAAACCATCCCAGCATATAATATTTAATAATATGGACAGTCCAAGAAAAAGTACACGTCGTCGGCGACAGATTAAAGCTCCAGATCCATTTGATACTTCTGATTCGGAGGTTGATGCTGGTACAGCTGGACATTCAGTACTAACAAACACTCCATATCTAGTTAGTTCTTCGCCTAAATCAAATGAAACATCCTTGATGAATGTATCCAACTGGAAAAATAGAGTTGGTGAAGATTCATATGCTTCTCCTGGTAACTTTGATTTATTTGAATATACTGGTCATTTTAAGTTCATTGTTAAATCAATGCTTATATATTTTTTTCCGTATGTTATGTTCTAATTTTTGAATAAATTTACAGAAGCAAAAAAGTCTACTCATAAAACATCTCAAACTCCAACAGAAAAATTAAAAACTAAGCTTTTTGATTTTATACCTAGTGAAACAGTTAATAAACCAGTCACTCAAAAACATTCAAGTCCTATAGTTGAAAGTCAGTCACATGCTCATAGAACAATACAAAAATGGAATGAAAAATTATTGAAACAAACCCAAAGTAAATTATTATTAGTCTACTTTATGTTTAAATTTTATTTATTTATTAACATTAACATTTTGTATTATAGATTTCAGTTTTACCTACTATATTATGAGTACATTTTAATAAATTAAATTCAATATAAAACTGAAATTAATATCAAGGTTATAATATATTTATAAATTATGTTGATTGAATAATAATTGTTTTGAATTTATATTAATTTGCAGGTCAAAGTAATGAATTAAATGCTTCACAAAACTCAAGGTTTGCTTTGAAAATAGTTTTTCTTACAAAAATCAAGTTATTATTGTACATATATTAATAAATGTTTTTTTTTTTTTTTTTACAGAAAAAACTTTCAAACAGCACAACAAAGATATAAACAAAATCTGTATACAAAGAATACTCAATATATCATATTTCTTTTCATTGGATTTTTTGTTTCAATTCTTGGATTATATTTTATTTCAGTACAACCTAGTTCGGTTGTATTACCTCCAGGTAATTGATAACCTAACCTTTATGATGTACACGATGTTTATACTATTATGTTTTAGGACTCACGTCCGTTAATAAATAATAAATAAATAAATATAGAATATATAAGTATAATGATATACTTTAGTTAGATGATTTATTTTATATATAGGCAGTTTATTATTTATCATAAATTGATTCACCGTAATTGCTTATCCACATCTATTAATATGGGTATTTTTATGATCATAGTTTAATCAATTTAGCATCAACATTTTGGATACTTCTTAAAAAAATACAAATAAATCTCAATCATTTTCATATCATAATTTTTTTATAATTATTAATGTATACATTGATTTTAAAAGTTCACACGATTAATCAACTTAAAAGTACGTTTTTAATATCCTGTACAACAATTTTAATATAATAAAATATTAAGTTTTTATATTCCAAATTTACTATATAACTATAATTTTGTATTTAAATAATACTATTAAGCTCAACAATTACAACATCCTTATAAATTATTATATAATTATGTATTAAATTGTATGTTTTTCATCAAGAGGCAACCAATATCTTAGACAGTTAAACTTGTTTTTTTTTTAAACTAATTTGTTATTTATTATAATTAGTTAAAATATTAATACAATTTCAGGTATTTTGAATTCTCTATGTGGAAAAAAAGGTCTACAAGGACCTAATTGCATTACAGAACAAGAAAAAATACAACGTTTATACAATGTATTAGTATCGCAAGTACAAGATAAATATTTAAAAAACCAATGTGACAATTCTGATATTATACCAAATATAAATGCACAAACTCTATATGAATATATTTCTACCCATGAAAATATACCACCCAGAGAAATTGAAGAACTAGTTGAACTATTTATAAGTATTGCAAAAACTTATTCTGATTCACCAATTGGTTATGACAATTCATTTAAAATCAACACTCCACCAAATTTACCATTTATGTGTGCAGTTAAAAACATTTTTTCTAATATGTTCTATCTTACAACATGGCTGGGAATAGGTATGTATATAAATACAATTGTATGTATTGTATATTCTATAAATATAAATAATTGATTCTACTACATAATAGTGTATACTAGAGAGAGGTTACCTTTTTATGACCACAAGTTTATTGTGACAACTGTATTAACCAACTGACAATTAAATCTGAAATTATATTAATTACATTCATTTATAACAATATCTATTGTTTATAAATATATTATGATTAGCTTGTGTTAATCAAGTATCATTTACAAACAATTGTATTAAATTTATCTTTTTTACTTTAATTACATAAATTTCTTAGCTTATTTCTGAGTCACTCTTTAATTTGTTACTTTATTCGGTATTAAGAAGTATTTCATTTATTTAGAATGTAAATAATTTTATTGTTTCATTTTTTTATATAGGTTTATTATAAATCTTTTGATATAATCTATTTATATTTTATTTTTGTTATTTAATCTATCATTATTATAATATTTTAACCTATTCAACATTTTAGTCAGTCCAGTTAATTAACAATAGGTAGATTGTAATATCATGAATAATATATAATATAAATATAATAATAATTATAATATCAGGTCATAAGATAACTATGATTGAGATAATGATGATGATTCTGTAAATAATATCCAATAATAAATTGCTAAACAAAGTAAATTTTAAAATCAAAATACACCCCTACCATATACATTAATTTTTTTTTTTATTATACCTAAAATAAGTTAAGTTTATTAAAAATGTGAATTCTTCATTTCATCCAAAAATGTTTGGACCTCAAATTTAATTAAATTATATTTAATTGTTTTTTATTAAAAAATAAAAATTAAAAATCAGAGTGGCTATGGAAATGTTGAGAAAAAAAGGAAGAAGAGGAAAACAAAAAGGAGGTGGTTGAATGTGATCTAAGGGCTGTTGGTGTGTGCGTACGAGTTGTAGAAAATCGAAATGGATGGAAGTTTAGGACAAAAGTTCCCAATTCCTAATAGTTGGGAGAAAGGTGACGAAACGAATAATTTTTCTTAAAAATCATTAGGGCTTAATGTACAATCTAAATATTCTAATTACTAATTATTTATCCTAATTCATTAACATTTAATTTAATAAATGTTTTTAATAGTGCTATTACTATATTTTCTAAAATCTATTTTTATTTTTTCAGTGGGACTGTCTGTTATTGGTCTTTATTTTATTATATGCTACATTACAGAAAAAGGTGAAAAATATAAATTAGAAGTAACTCGATTAATTGAGAAATTAGAAGTAACTCGATTAATTGAGAACACAATTGATTTACTTAAAGAGCAAGCACTAAATCAACCTGATGAAAGTTATTTACCAATTATACATGTACGTGATCACTTAATTCCATTTAACGAGAGACAAGGTATGTGTAAAAGATAGCTTGTTTATATGAAAGTTTACAAGTCTCATGCCTAATTATTTTATTTGTTAGAAAAATCTAAAATTTGGGCTGAAGTTGTACAATACTTTACTGAATCCGAATCAAGAGTAAGATCTGAGATTCAAGAAATTGATGGTGAGGACTTCCAAGTTTGGAGATGGGTTCAACCTATGTCACCAGGAATATAATCTAAGTATTGTTAAAAGACATTATTAAATGATATAATCAAGTGACATTTAACAATTTCTCTAATTTTGCTTAGTATTATTAACATATAATTTATTTTTATTAAACCTATTGAACAAAATTGTATTTAGTATTTTGTAATATTTGTTGTAGTATTTTGTTATAATGGAATAATAAATCATGTGAATTATATTTAATAATATCCCTAGTGGTTTTTGCTGTTACTTTTGAGGGAATTTTTAGGCTTCCCAAAGTCTATTTTTTTTAGTAAATAACTTTATTCTTAACAGTTAAAACTATTAAGATGAAAAATATGGTTTAAAATCATAAGAAATTATATATACATTTGTAGTTTCAACATGACTATATGTATATATTATAATGAACTTTGAGTTAAACAATAATGTTCTGGAAGTATATGATTTTAAATGTAAATTTTCCTAATCTATAATAAAACCTAATTTACACATACTATTTGTTATTATAGTACCTATGACAAAATTAAATAATATATATATTATTAAAATTTAAAATGGCAGTAAATAAAGAACTCATTTATGGTGTGTATTGGTCACACATACATTTTATTAAGTAAATTAAAAGCATGCCTTGGGTATTAGAACAACAATCAACATGTTATTACATTAGACATAAAGATATGGACAGTGTGCAAAAAGAAAAAGAAGTATCAACATGAAATAAATGATTTAGAATATATTTCATGACATACATGAATACTAATTTTTAAGTAGAACAATTAATTTAAATATTACAATGTATTACAAATGTGTTCGTTTTATACTTTCACAAAATTTAAAAAATAAATATCATGTAATAAGAGTATCAGTGATGTACCACAAACATATGGCGAACATAATTCAGTATGTATATAAAAATATAAACAAACATATTGACGAAACCCTCAACAGAATTTTTTGATCACCTAATGATTTTTAAGTCCTGTAATTATTATCAGTGCAGTATCAAAAGTATTATCACAGTATCAGCTACGGTGTATGAACCATAGAGTAATAGAGTATTACTCTATGGTATGAACCCCGTGTTGTCAACACAGAACGTCCTGTTGCCAGTGAGTAGAAAACCATTGTTTTGGGATAATTAAGGTACACTTTCCAACGAATCACGATTAAAAATTTCTTTAATCAAGGTTCTTAATACTATAACAAACAGCTAAAAATGTAAACGGATTTTGTCTAGAGCGTGATATGGATAAAATTAGTGATAGGAATAATCGAATCATTCGATTATTTTAAAAAAAATTCGAATGATAAAATAATCAAATAAACATTTATATTATGATAAAAATTAGTAGGAAACCATGACAAAATAAACATGTCATGGTAATCGAATACTTTATTTATCTCACTTTAATTTTTTTACTCATATACTACCATTGATTATAAATACTAGTATTATTTATAGTTATCAATTAAAAATCATGTTCTGATGAAACATAAGTGGCGGGAACACAAATATTTTAATTGTAGCGTATAAAATTCATGAAATTAATTTTTATGTTATTTCTAAAAGAAAATATTTGGCACAACATATATTTTAGGAACTGTTTTATATTTATGATATTTATTTTATATTTTATAATATAATATTTATAATAAATATTTCTTCTTTTTTATAATTTTATTCTTTACTTAGATACATGATATAGATTATTCATGGATGATATATTCAAAAGATTATAAAAACATAGTTGATACCTACTACTTTTATCTGAATCGTGCCTTACTAATAATATTAAATATAGATAATAAAGATATTATTATCTATGTTAAATATTCTCCCGGAATGCCAGCGGCTGCAACGGACACCATAATATCGTGTCTCGTCGTGAAACCGAACACGATTGGCAGCACCGGTAAGCCCCGTTGATCGGCCGCGTACCACGGCGAGTGTGCTCGTGTTACTGTGCGCAGCGAATGGCCATGTCTCCGGTAACCATTGACGAGTCGTTCTGCTGCAATTCTCGCGGTCAAATCGTAGACTAATGATGGGATATTTCGTTTCAGGTTCACAAAAGCAACGATTCCAAATGACTCGGTACTTTTTATCATAATTACTTCTTGTGCAACGTCACCGAACCTAGTTACTGCCAACTCCTCTAGATAGCGTTATCTCAACGGTGACATTTACGGCCTGGGGAGTAGTTGCTCTTACGAGCGGTCGACATCTGTAAAATAAATGTGCATTACCGCTAACTGTTCGTTTGAAGTTGCTCTTATTAGTTAATGATAAAGGGTTTGATTCCGTGATAAATACTCATATCCTACGAACTACAAGTGTAGAACGATTTGTTGGTAGGAATATTGCATCTAAAAGAACCGAGTGGGTTCGCGTAATCGGTACATGATAGGGATTTGGACCTATTGGACCTAAAACAAACGAGTAAATGAAATCGTTCCGATTCGTTCCCCCTCTGGACACGTTCATGAACGACCCATCACTACCGTAGATTACTATAATTTATAAGTGTTACACGCAGACATATTTCTATAAATAAAAATTAAATACTATATGCACCTGTGGTATTACTCGACGTTACTATGATAGCGTACTATACAATGATAAATTTACAATTTTCTCAGAATGGGGGGGAGGGAAATGTTATCACTATATTCGGCGCGACTGTACCGCCCATTCCCGCCGACCATGAGCGCTCCATCCACTTGTGCAGCACAGGGTCTAACATCGGTAACACGGTGCACTGACCAAGGTTGCTGATTAAAAGTAACGGAATTTTCGACGATAAATGATCTTATAGGTTAAACCCAATCACAATTAATTTTCGCCGCAGACCGCGACCGTTACTGCTGCTTTCGTAACGTCTGACGTTATTTTCCCCGTCTTACGGTCGTCTCGATCACGTAAGGGTTTCGAATCGACTTTTGATGTGCTGGAACAAGTGCCGACCGGATTCGTTCGTCTCCCGCGTAACACTTGTCCCATCAAACGCTGGATAAACGTGAGTGGAATCGTTTGGAATTCGGTTCGAATAGTCCAGGCCACTGTTATTTACACCCTACCATCCACCCACAATTAAACCTCGATCCTGATATCGTTGTTCACTACCAGTTCTGATTTGCAGACGACGCACGATGGGCGAACATTTGACCGACCAAGAACTGCGGCTTCGTTTGTCCGTGTTCAACACCGTGGTTCCTCCGGTCACCAATTCCACCAGAGGATTGTTGCTGAAAAAGCTAGCAAGACTCGAGCATGATGCAAATGTGCAAATGAACCAGAGTGGCTCGTCTGAAAAAGATGACAACTCTTTGTTAAACGTTTCAACCTGGAATAATTCTGCCAGTGAAGATGAAGATCAAAACTCTTATTTGTTACCAGGTTACTACATTATAACTATTAATTTAATTTCAAACAATATTCTGATATCTTAAATATTTTACTAATCTTTTTAGAAACTCTACACTATCCAACAAGTTTTAACAACATTGAATTACTTTACAGACACCAAAAAGTTTCATAACAAATCACCTGAAATACAGACTGAAATTAAAACGCCTAGGCTCTTTGACTCAAGTATAAATATAAGTTCAAGAGAACCTGTCATTCGAAGACCTCGGTCCGATCCTCTTACTGAAACTCCAAATGCTGATAAAGCTATACAAAGGTGGAGAAAAAAAATGATGGATCAATCACAAAGTAAATTAAATATAATATTCTGATCCTAAACCTTTTTTGGTAATAGTTATCTACCTCATTTATTATTTCATTAAATTTTGATTTTTTTTTAATATACTTAAAATTATCTGAAAATAGATAACTTGACGTATTGTGGTCAGACTGATTACCAACTAAATCAAGTTATATTTTTATTAGATTTTTTTCTACTAAAATGTATAGCTTCTTGAGTATTATATTATAAACTATTCTCAAATCCTTTAAAATAAAAATAAATAAATAAACACTAAAATGTATCAATAAAGATATTAATAATATAAAAAACTATATTGCATTTCATATTCATTCATTCATTTTATCATTTTGTATTATATATATATTTAACAGGTAACTCTGATGTGACAAATACTTCACAGTTTGATTTTCAATCGCCTGTTTTATCAATTTATTCTCAAAATTCAAGGTTTGCTAAAATAATTTTTTAAAAAAAACAAATGTTTCAATTAATTTTTTTTTATTACAGAAGATACATTCAACCAACACCACAAAGACATCAAGGAACTAGCTATACAAGAAATACTCAATATATCATATTACTTTTTGTTGGATTTTTTGTAGTCATTTTTGGATTATACTTAACTTCAATACAATCAAGTACATTTGTATTACCTCCAGGTAATAATATATTTACAAATTATAACTTCGGTTATTAAAATTATAATTTATAAATAAATAAACATATAGTATATGTTTAAAAATAACTAAATAAATTCATAGCCTGAAGTATTATTACATGGTACTCATCTAATATGCTACCTACGGCTACTTCGTTGGTATAGTATGCTACCTACCACAAAATAATAACAAATTAACAACAATTTATTACTATGTAATTTATTAATTTACCGTTGTCACTATTATTTTATAGTATTTCAATTCATCATTATATATTATTATACATCATATACTATTTTTATATCAATCCAAAAAACTTCTAATAAATCGTATTTGGTATTAATGGACCGTCACCATTCTTCTATTAATTGTCGGTCTAACAAATCTATCGCTCCTCGGGTTTTAATTCCGTGGGTATTAACGTATTAATAAAAAAATAAAAAGTAAAACTCGCATAGGGTACTTACACGAATACAACACAGACACAATACAGACTAAAATAATATATCTAACAGTAAGTTATCATGGGTCTTGGTGGATCAGATATCATAATGGCTATTAAGATATAATTATGTACAACTACTATAATATATTATTTATCTTAATGACTCAAAAGAACTTTTCTGTAATAAAATAAAATAAAAATAACTATGGTAGGTAGCATACTACACGCATACAGTGTTTTGGTAAATACCATTTTATGAGTAGGTAGCATATTAGAACGAGTACTTATTATATTTCTAAAGTACTATTGGTTTTAAATTAAAAATTCATCGTTAATAAAATCACAATTGAATATAAAAAAGTGTGAAAAAAATAAATACATTAAAGAAATTGGTTGTTTTAAGTGATATTTCTAACAAATTCTCTACAATTCTAAACAATAATATTAATAATATAAAAATCACTTTTAAAATCACTAATAATTTAATCAAACATATTTATTTATTTAAACTCTCAATATCGCAAGGGCATGCATTACAGAAAATATTTTAAATTAAATTACATTTTATAGCATAGTGGAACTTCAGAGTAAAACTTATGTATTGATAAATATTAATTTAATACATATAATATGATATACATGTATACATTTATAACTTATAAATACAAAACTGAATAGTAAAATAGTATATATTGGCTATTAAGTATTATTCATAAAATAAGACAATGGATTTTTTTTTAAATATTCCAACATTATACATATTATTTATTAAATGGAAAATAAAATATAAAGGGATGCTTAACCATAGTTATTTAGAAATTATTTTTAAGTATTAAACATTGCCTTGAATTAAATAATGGAATAGCAATAAGAAGAATCAATTGAACCATTAAATAGTTTAAATATAAATGCTATTTTATTAAAACAATATCTGTCAGTTAAGGATTCTAAATTTAATTTAATACCATAACAGTATTGGGAAAAACATAGAAACTTGTTTTGAATACAATAAAGCCGTTCAATATTAGATTCTTGATGAAGATCCCATATAAGTTATGCGTATTCAAGGATTTAATGTACAAGGAAAGTATAGGATTATTAACACTTGAATATTATTAAACTTGTGAATACTACAGTTAATACAACCCAACATTTTTAATGATTTACAACAAATATAGTCTATATGATTATTAAAATATAAATCAAAGAAAAATATATCACTTGAATTTTTAATAAATTGGACTTGATTAATAATTGAATCATTTATAGAATAATTAAAATTAATAAGAGAATAAATTGTATAGAATAAAATAGAGTTACATTTCCTAATTTTAATAGAGAATGCATTATTTTGACACCAATGAAAATTATTTATATTGGTTTTCAGGATTTCACGATCTGAAATATTGTTAATAATTTTAAGTCTTCAGTAAAAAGTAAAAGTTTGCATACAGGTAAACATTGTAACACATCGTTAATAATATAAATAATATATATGAAAACTTAACTAAAAATCCCTCTTCTATTGAAAATGTTGGTATATAAATATGCTTAAAAGTAATAATAATAAATTTTAAAATAAGATATAAAGAACACATTTCTGAATAAAGTTAAAATAAACTGCTCTTAATTCAAATTGTGCTAAATATGATTTAGAAAATAATCATTATAAACATTATAATTGTAATACAGACTTAGAAATAATAAATACCTAAAATAACATTTACATTAATTTTTACAAGAGTGATACATACACAATAAAGTAAAGAAAAATAATTTTAATATTACTAAATTATTACATAAAATGTACCAATAATAGATACAATAGTATAAGATAATACTATCTTTTTTAATATATTTTAGATAATAGACATCAAAATATTTATAATTCTTTACATTTAATCCTAATAAAAATTAATTTTAAATAATTTGTACTATTATATTAAACTATATTAATGTAAACCAACCAATTTTTCTCAATATATGCCTTCCTTTATTTATTTATTTTTTTTATATTTGATCACAATTTTATTGTCGTTGTATAAACTTGACTAATTTTTAATTTAAAACCAGTTATAATTCACAAATATAATATTCCAGACTAAGGATTTATATATTAATTTATGAATATTAATCTATTAATAATTCTTAATATTCATTTAATTTTTATTAATTTATTTTCTTTGAGTTATATGATATAAAACTTAATGGCATGCAATTAAATGTTATAATTTTATGCATTTTTTTTATGTATATATTAAAATTTGAAATGCTTTAAACTTTAAAAAAAAATTATATTAAACAAATGTACAATAAAGTTTCTATTCAAATCATCAAAGAAAAAAAATATTTTATCAATACTTTAAGTACTTATAATTTAGTGAATCTTTATTTTTAATGAAAAAAAAATTTTAGTAGTATATTCAGTACAATAATATATATTGATCTAATATCAGTTATTTAATATTTATATATACTTAAAAATATTTTTTTCAGAATTAAACTATTTAAAAATATATTATATTTAAAAACTTAATAAAATTAACATCTTATATTCCTGATAGTGCTTTATGTATCAGTAATATGATCTAAATTAGTTCTTTCATAGTTGATAATTTAAAATATAAAGTAAATTTATATTAATAACAATTAATACTGATTTGCAGGTGTTTTGAATACATTGTGTGCTGTTAAAAATCTAGAAGGGTTAGATTGTAATGCAGAACAAGAAAAAACTCAACTGTTATATAACTCTTTAATATCAAAAGTTCAAGATAAATTTTTAAAAAACCAATGTGAAAATTCAGATATAAAACCAATTATGGAAGCACAAACTGTGTTTGAATATATTTCAACCCATGAAAATATGCCATCCAGAGAAATTGAAGAACTAGTTGGTCTGTTTATGAGCATTGCAAAAACTTATTCTGATTCGCCCATTGGATTTGATGATAATGCATTTAATATAAATGTGCAACCAAATTTACCAATATTCTGTGCAATTAAAAATATTTTTGCCAACATGTTCTATCTCGTTTTATGGCTTGGAGTTGGTAAATAAACTTCAAATATTTTAAGCTAATTAATATAATTTTATAATATTAAAAAAATACTTTTATGTCAATACTCAATTTCATACACCTATTTTCTTAGATCATTTACAATGTTTTAAGTTGTTGTATGTCTTACCGATGCAATATGTATTTAATACTTATGAATAATTTTTGTGAGAACATTGTTGAACAAAATTTTAATTATTTGTGCACAAGAGTAAAAAATAATAATATTAATAAATTTATATTATTATTATTATTATTATTATTATTATTATTATTATCATGTGCTTTTTGTACAAATTGTTTTTAAAAAATATGCATGTAGAATATAGTTTTAATTAATAGATACACATATTTTAGAATACCACCCCCTATGCACTGTATGTCATCTAAGTTAATTTTCCATGTTGCATAAAATATATATATATTTTCAGTGGCATTGTCGATTATCAGTGTTTATTTTGGAATACATTATGTTACAAATAAAAGTGAAAAACATAGACAAGAAGTTGATAGATTAATTGAAAGTACAATTGATTTATTGAAACAACAAGCACAATATAGACCAAATGAAAGTTATCTACCAATGATACATATTCGTGATCAATTAATTCCACTCAACGAAAGAAAAGGTATAAAAAAATTGTTAATTATTATTTTTGAAGAATTTTTTTTTTTATTTAATCCATTTTATTATTTAGCTAAATCTAAAATTTGGAATGAAGTTGAACAGTGCTTAACAGAATCAGAATCAAGAGTAAAATCTGATATTCTGCAAATTGATGGTGAAGACTTAAAAGTATGGAGATGGGTTCAACCTGTATCACCTGGTTCAGCGTAAGTAATTTATTACTAAATCACATTTATATGATTCTATGTTTAGTATTATAAAATAGTCAATTTTTAGTACAACTGTTTGATTTATCATTTATTTTTCATTAACATCTAACTTGAGGTTGGCCTAAATACTTATAATTAAGTACCTAATTATAGAGACTCAAAAACTAGAAGCTACTTTTACCAATAATATTTAGATTGCCTTACATGTATAAGTTAGTGGAATTAATATCAATATAATAAAAATAGATTCATTAATGTACATTAATTATTTTAATTTTTAATTAATAAAATATTAATATTAATTTTTATAGTTTAAATAATCATTATATATTTTTTGATATTTAAAAATATTACATGTTTTTTTGTTTGGTAATCCATTTGATATTACAACTTTTTAAAGAGCATATCTATTTTTCATAAGGTAAAACCTAAATTTTCTAGAATTTTAATCTTTCTTCCGAAGTAATATTTGCTTACTTTAATTTTTTTTATATTAAATATAGATTTTTTTTTTAATACATAAGTTATTTATGTTATGTCATCGTAGTAAAAATAGTTGTGTTAGCCATACATTTTTTTGTTATATTATCTTAAGTTTCAAATAAATAAATATGGTATAAAAAATAATTAGTTGATATTTGTTTTCTCTTTGTTTTTTAGATATTTAATTTTATACCATTTTTAAGTGTCCTCTTTATTAAGGTATTCATTAATATTACATTTTTAATTACATTTATAAAATTATTACATTTTTTTTAGTTTACTAAAATATATTAATTCTATGAAAACTGTGTAAATTGCATAGTTGCTTATGGTTTAAATTTAGTTTTAGTTTATATGTGTTATTATAAAAGCCGTTTACAAATAAATAAAAAAAAATACTAAGTTTTTAAAAAATATACAATATTTATGTAATTAACATGTATATTTTCTTGCATTTTAACTTATTTATTATACTAATGTTTTTATAATTATATTCTTTTAGAAAAAAAGTTTGGCAAGGTCAAGCATTTGAAACTAATGAAGGTAGTATGAATTCTCCTCAGCCAAGTCCTACTTCTTGTCTGAAAATCCGTCATATGTTCGGACCAGATTCGTAAGTTCATTATTTGTACATATGACCTTTTGCTACTGAAAATTGTACATATTTTGTTAATTAATATTTTGTTAATTTTGTCACAGTTTGATTGGAACTGAATGTATAACACGTGTTAAAGACGCTATTTTAGAGAAATGTGATGGTGTTGAGGTTCTACATCTTTCAGTTGATGGCAACAGTTTAGAAGGATGTGTTTATGTTAAGTGTGCTTCTCCTGCTGAAGCAGGAAAAGCCTATAGACAGTTACACGGATTTTGGTACGATGGTATGTAGTTTGTTTTATTATAAGATTTTGATATTTTTAACATTAAAATGTTTTTTTTTTTTCTTTAGGAAAATTAGTAACTGTTAAATTTTTACGTTTGGAGCGTTATCATCAAAGATTTCCTGATGCTGTTTCTGCAACAATACCTCTCAGTCCATCTAATAATGAAAAACGTTCATTACAATAAATTATGTTGTATTTAAATAACTTTTAAATATTAATGTAATAGAAAAATGTTTTTACTTATAGGTAGTACTTCATTTTGTTTTTTTCTATTATTATTTCTATTAGGAACAAAACCTTGTGAAGAAATATTGTTTTTTTTTTTATTACTATTTTTTTATTCTTGAATAAAAAGTTATTGAATATATTTTTGTAAACTAATAGATAAATTTTAATTTCCCGTGTAATATATGAATATTAAGTAATAGTATATTGTAAATTGATATTATTCAATATTGTTATATTCTAACTGAATTTATTGGCTAATCAAAAATGTATTAAACAATTATTTGGTTAGAAGTTTTATTGCCATACATATTTAAATTTTGAAAATGATGGGTAACTTGTAAAAAAATTAGTTAAATTAATTTTTTATTAAATATTATAATAGTTTTTGTAATTTTTAAACTATTGAACAGTTAAGACTATATAATGCATAGTTTTGTGAAATTGTATTTTAACATATTATGTTGAACTGAAATAATAAAAATAAAAATAAACCTTTATAATTTTGATCTACCACTTTTTTTTTACACACAAACATTTATATGATTTGTGAAAACTAGTTATGACCAATTGCTTGTAAGGAGACATATTTACTCTGATTCAGAATCATGTTTTTTACTATTTATTAATGGTTAGAACCATTATTAACAGACACTTCGTGGATTGTTAAATAAATAAAGTTTTTTATACCTAAATATAATGATTTTCATGAATTATCAAATTCACTATACAATTCCTTGTTTTTTTACAATGATTTATGATATAATAAGAACACGTGATAAATAATATATCATGGCTTTAGATTACTAACTATCTATAACTGTGATAGTAATATTTATTATCTAAGACCATGGATTCAATATTATTATATTCTATGTTATTGAGGAAGATGTGGGAATCCAAATAATATTTACCAGAGACTGCTATAGAAACAATTAAACAATGTACAGAGCTGTTTCCAAATATTAAAAACATACTACAAATATTTGTTACTTTACCCGTAACATCTGCGACACCAGAACATAAATTTTCTGTTTTAAAAAACTTAAACATATTTAAGAGCGACAATGACAGAGGAAATATTGAAACAAAAAATCATTATACTTTTATATAATTTTATTTATAAAAATGTATTTCATGTAATTGTCGGAAGTGTAAAATTCGGACTCATCAGATCTCTAAACAGGTATCAATTTTTCGAACAACGGGTTTACAAACAGCGGCTAGCTGTATCAAGTATACATATTATGCATATTACTGGACATGTCCATGGTTGTTGAAAAAAACACGACATAATATAACCATTGTTCGAAGTTTAGTATACTTAATCAATGATGTAGCGGAATGAATCATCGAAATCTGGTATGTTAAAGCGTTTTATAAATATTGGTTCTTTTTTTCTCGAATATAATGGTAGATACTGTTACATATTTTTTTTTAATGCGTACTGTACATTTTGTTGGTATGATAAGACTAGATGCTGTGCTTCGAAGGGACGAAAGGGTTTGTTGTGTTTCACGAGCATCGTTCTGGTAACAATACCAACTCATTTGTTCGATTCCAAGTGACTTTGGCCGTTATTACTTTTCCATACCATTCGTATATTCGAGCGAGGCGAACGTATATTCTCGTCACGCCCCCGGACAAAAAATGTCTGAAAACGATCACGCACGTTGTATTGCATAGTGGCGCCCACTAGTCGTCAAACGTATAATAGTAAGCAATAATATGTAATATATAAATATATTCATTTACAATACATACTATTATACCGTATTCGTCCGTTTGCTCCGCGCCATTGTTGCGACAGAAGTCCGTATTGTACCCGTAGCCTAAAGCAGTGGTTTCCAATAAGTGGTCCGGGATTGTATTCGAAGTGAAAATATTAAGCATAAAGCCAAGCTTGAACGAGATCAACAAAAGGGAAGGGTTTCATTCGTCATGCGGAGTTCGGAAGTTATTTAAATTACTAATATTTTAGTAAATTGTAATTAAATGTTACCTATAGTCGATAGTTATAATAGTGTCCCACGTAAAAATGAAATATTTTAATTTTTAAATCGTATAAATCTTTTTGTATCATCACTATTACCAAAAGGCGTGTACAGTTAAAATAAATCAAAAGAGTAATAATTTTTTCATAAGCGAAAATACGTGTTTACCCGGCCCGATTTAAACTTAATTTACCTAATGCTTTTACACTAATTTGGAACCACTGACCACTGGAGGGAACGCTGAATACATTTATTCATTTTTTTTTTTTTTATAATTTTAATTCACTAATTTCGGCATAATATACAGAATGTTACAAATCCTACGCGCTTACAAGTTTAAGATAATAATTATAGAAATAATGAATAGAATAAATATCGTCTTTGAGTTATCTTCATGGTCCCAGTGAGTTTCTAAAAAATTATCTTGGGGTGGGACGTGGGTAAGGTAAGACGTAATATGGATATGTGTGTAAATACATATTTGATTTTTACCAATACAAGTATATACGGGTGCACGGAATTTTTCGTAAATGTTTAAACGTATTTGCACAGTTAATTTGTCTAAACAGTGATGTTACTTAGTATATATAATCAATGGTATTACGTTTACCTATTTTCGAATCAAAAGTAAAAGGTTATATCTTTTTAGATGTGAGTATTTTCCGTGGTGTAATTCTTAAATCATATGAATATGCAATTTGATTAGTTATCAATTAGTTATAATTAATTATTTAATTATTACTGAAAAACCAGTCATTCAGAAGATTAATATCTGATTATATTTTATGCTAAATCGATTGCCAAGTTATGTTGACTATTACGCACAATGGCAGTATCATCAGCATAAAAGTGTATTTTTCCATTCAGCTGAAGATAAATACATTTAATTATGTAAATATTTGAAGATAGAACTGTACCCCGAGAGGACGGATTTTTGAATTTAACAAATGTTGCTGAGTGTATTTCTTGTTGTAACCTGTTAAAATGTGCCTTCTAAATAAGATTTAAAGGTCCAATAAGTTTTCCCAGTTAAGCCAAAACAGTTAAAGTTTTTTAACAGATTTTTATATAATATACTGTCAAAGGCTTTACTAAGATCTAAAAAATTATGCATGGTATGCTTGTGCTTATCAAGATTATCAAGTATAATTCTTTTGAAGATATATGTCCCAAGACCTTTTTTAAAAGTGAGACAGACAATAAATTGTTTTCTTTTAAATAATTTATAAGTCTTTTTTTAAGATAATTGGTCTGCAATTCCCTAAATCGGTTTTTGTATTTGTAACGCATTATATATCTAAGAAACAATTAATTTATCAATATTGAAAACGAAGAATTGGCGTACGTTTGGCTGTAGCAATAACAGTCGCATAGGCGCAATACTATTGAATTAATTAAAATGAAACTCTAAAGGATGATCTTACGTTTAAAACACCACCCCCAGAAAGCCAAAGCTTTTTGAACTTTTTCCAATAATGTTTTGAATGTTTCGAAGTAAATACTACCGATTAATTGTTTATAACACGATCATTTTTCCTGCAAAATTTATATGCGTTGTACATGATATTTTTTTTCAAATTATGTTTTGATTTGTTGACGCATACGTTTGATGTTGATTATTTGTTCGTTAAACAATCGATTGCTGGGCTTTTTATTTATGTGACCGATCACTATAATAACAAAAACAGATTTTTAGTTATCTTAACTTTAAGAATATAATATTTTCATTGTTAATATTTCAAGATACGGTAACGTCAAAATATTTTTTATCAGATTGTAGTTCAAAGCTTAAAACGTGTATTACGTCAAAACCACGTTTCCTCACTTCGACTCGACATAAGACAGCATACGTTCAGACGTCAGAGTCATCGGTACAACGGATCATAATGTACACGCACGCGTACAACAGTGTGTTAATTAGTAATTAAACAGATATTGTCGTTACATATTTTTATTATTATTGTTCTTACATAAGCACAACATTACGTTTAATTATTTCATGTGTAAACTGATTCGATTTGTAATGAGGGGAGAGAATGTGAAGCCCTTCTCACAACTCAACCATTAGAGTAGTGTTATACCTATAGCTTTTTTTTTGCATAACGCCCCCGTTTAATTCACCATATTCATAGTTATCTACATTGGTATTATGCATAGTTCACACTCACGTTGCGTCAATAAAATCGTCATCTTGTTGATCATTATTTCGACGCGATTTGTACCCTTCTCTCCGTATCGCATTATTATTAAGGTCTGATCGTGCATTCATTTATTTTGCACGCAAGATTCAAGTCGCTGCACATAATCGACCTTACGACGTGCGTTATATATTGTAATTATTACACTCATACACATATAATACTATTTGCAAACGGCATTGAATTCCCCCTTTGGTTTTCGTATCGCTTAGGTAGCCGCTGATTTACATGTTATACATTTATCCATCGTCATGAAGTATCACAACAACGTATCGTTCGAAGGAACTCGTACATCGCGTGGACGTGAAAGGACGCAAGGAACCCCCGCGTATATGGAATAATTGAAATTCTCGTTAAGATTAACATCAAGTTATATTTCCGCGAAAAACACCACGTGAAATACATATGTTACGGCTACTTTTATGTTGCTGTTCTTCCTTTCGTTACGCGTATTTCATTAAGAGCTGTTATGGAAAAACAATTTTCAGAAAGTATCAAGCAAAATTTAAAGTTTTTTCGACATTTTAAGCTAATCATTGAATGCGATTGAGACAAAACGGACCATTTTGGTGTCCAGTATTAAATAAGCAGGAAAACTAGATGAATAATGGATTTGATCATTTCAATGTTATACGATGTATCTACATTTAGCGATATTCGAATACAATACGACACATTTGGTATCGCGATGAATACTGATGGATGCCACTACTATTAATTAATGACACAATCGATGTTTGATAGTTTGCGACAGTTCAAACACGTGTATATTTTTAGTAACAGTTAACAACATCATAATGTAATTATACAGTGGTGGTTGGAATTACAAAGATCAATTACAATTAAAAAAAAAAAGCATTGAGAGGGTTAAACCTTATTAACTGTATGCCACTGTTGGCATTCGTGTGTAAAAAGAAATCGTCATCTGTAGGCCAGCTGCTGATGGGTATCAAGTAGCTATAGTAAGATAGTTAGTACATGCATTTGTAATTTTGTTTAAAATTAAATTTAATTGAAAAAGTAAAAAGAAAAGGATGATCGCGTCTATCACGTATTTTCTTCCAACTCACCACTAGGTGGTATTAGCCTTGAAGCTATATAAATAGTATTGACCAAAATATTATTTAAAAAAAAAAAAAAAAAAATGAAATAAGTAAATACAATTTATGTCGATAGAAAGAAAAATTATTAGTTTATAAATAGAAGATAGGATATACATACCTAAATATCAAACATTTACGAACATTTTGTAAAAGTGTATGACGGTGATTTCAATAATAAAATATATATATATATAGATGCTTACTAGCTGTCTAGTGACGTCATTCTTTGAAGTGACGTCAATTGAAGTAAAGAAAAATGGCAATTGGCTGAAATCGGTTTGAACGTTTTTGCGTGCATTGACAAATTTTCAAGTTAATTTCAAACGCTGTCTTCTAAAAACGTGAACGTGCGATATCACATAGTTTATATGATACGTCTATGGCACCACAGTACTAGTCGCTCATGAAAATAAGCAGGAAAATTTTGTTTTTTTATTCCATCATTCATTAAATTGTACACTATTTAATTGTTATTTAGTAGCTAGTAGGAGTGCCCCAGAAGTTTCACATATTACCGGCTTACTATACTAAAAAATATTATTAGATACACCCATATGACACATATGTTGGGTATCCATAAATTATTTAATAATCAACATTTTGTAAAACGTCATTTTTTGACACTTTCCAAAAATGATTTCAAAGAATTACTTAAAATTCCAGAAAAAAAAACCATAGTTTTACAGCATTATGTATCAATTTTGTTAATTTAGCAGTAAGGCACTATTTAATTGAAATAGTTAATATGTGTTATAGACGTTAAAACGTTTCAATTAATTTACATGGCTAATACAAATAAATAAAAACTAGAATTTTTAATTTTAATTTAGATTTAATAAAAATTGAAAACTTTGATGTATAAGTCATTTTATTATACTAAGTACCTGAAGTTTGAATTTTACCGAAATTTTATTTTTTTATATATAACTATTTACAGTTTGAATTTAAATTTGGTTGATCCAAAAACTTAAATCAAAATAATTCATTTTTCATTCTACGTTTTGTAGAAATAAAAATAATATGTTTACTGATGTATTATAATTATAATTGTATTAATTAATTTTGTATTTTATGACTTGAAGTTTAAATTATATTTAAAAATTTTACTAAATATTTAGTATATCGAATGTCTCGATAAATAATTTGTTTAAATGTCGTTTAAATAATTAAATATCATTTAAAATATGTATTGACGGATAACTGAATTGTGTGAACACTATTTACAATATAAAGGAAGCTTCGCTCGCTAATTCACACATTATTTATGAGCTGCAGTAAAAGGAAACTAATATACTATTAGGTAATATTTTTAAACTTTTAACTAATTTACAATATAAGCTCTTAGTGTAAAATTATATATACATTTACCCGTCCCTTTTTGTTTTATATAAAAATCTTAGGCGTTTTTTTTTTTGTATAATTAAAATGAATTCAACCTAAGTGCATCAATGAAATTTTTTTTTTTTTTGATGAAATGCAATTTGCCTTTTCGTGATACAGCTTGGAAACATTGAGTAATTTTGATTAAATTGGGATGCATTTGGACTACGTCAGTAATACTAATTTTTTCGGAATGGTTTTAAATGTTTTCTATATTATGTGTATACACTATAATAATACACTATAGTATTAAAAATTCACTAAGAATTTTTATTTTGTAATATACTCGGGAATTTTAAGCTTATTTGCACCTTGATTGATCCTGCCACATATTTTAGACTGCATATTGTCAATATTTTTTAAAAAAACACTATTTATTTTATATCAATGAACAAGTTCAAATATATAGTCATGTAAAATGTAAAAAAAATGTCTACGTCTAAAACAAAATATTTATTTATTAGTTAATTAATTTAAAATTAACTTGTACTATAGTAGTGCTCCCTATCTAGTAAAAAAAAATCTACAAATAGTTATTCATATTATAAACACGTGATCACTTTTGTAAACACTATTTATTTACGTAGATTTTTAATCGATATAGAAAATTAAATCCATATCGCAATGACGTAATACATCCAAATCCATTATTAAACCGTACTTAATAGTAATAATAAAACGGTTTATAGAAATTAAATCGATAAAACTAAGACAGTGTAATAAAAATATGTAATTCAGATATTTCAGTCAATATAGTTGGTACAAGGTATGTATATAGTTATTAAATTCAAGTTTCCAAGCAAGACCTATCTATGTGTGTATTTGTATAATGATGTATCTGGTATAAATTATTGTTATATGCAAACAATAGCACAACTTGAATTCAATTCTTGGGGATGCAATATTGCGAAACCACACCCTCTACTATTATATATAGCCAATATTTAGATTATACCATTATAATATTCATAATACCATTGCATGAGTATGAGGTGTGGCTATTATTGTAAGTAACGAGACTTTCACTTCAAAAATATTTTATTTAGAATTCTTAATAATTTAACATTTTTCCCTTTTATATATTCTTCTCCGAATTTAATACATCGCTCCATTCGTCATTTCCCATTGATTGAAACAGTATTCAAAATATTTTTCTTGAAATGGCTTTAATACTTCTGTCAATTTTGTTTTTACACCTTCAATTGACTCAACATTTTTAACGCGCTTTTTAATTTTTGAAAAAGCCAAAAGTCACATGGAGTAAAATCTAGCATATATAGGAGAATTTGTTACACTGGAATTCGAATTTTGGCCAGAAACTGTTTTACAGATAAAGCAGTATGAGCCAAGTACCTCCCTAACAACCTCATATTTGTGTCACTATATCCCATTGAAATAGATACTTATGTATTCATCAGGTCTGTCGATGGGGGAAGGTAGAATTTCTCCAGGGTCCGAACGTTTTAAGGGGGCCTGAAAAAGAGGGACCGAAATTAATTATTTAATTCGAATATTTTTTTTATATACATTTGTTACTTAAAATAGAAAAAGTATAAATATTTGACATTTATTTGGTCTTGGGAGGAAGTTGGAGGAGGTAAGGTGACCGTGGTTCCTGGAACCACCACTAATAGGATCCTTTAAACATTTTCCTCCTGGGTCTGAAATTGTCTCTCCACGGCCCTAGTATTCATACACAATGTGTAGTACACATTTTATGAAACTTGCATGTAAGTTCCAAAATATAGTCTAAACTTGAAGAAAAATAACCTAGTTAAAGTTTGAAAATCTTATTAAAAATTAATTTAAACGTATAAACTAGCAGTTGTCTGTTGATCCACTTCGTTGTACGCAAATAGTATATTTACCATCCATTAAAATTTATAATACTGTATTCAATTGGATTTGCCTTGTCTATAAAAATAGATGCATAAGCTCACAGCTATTACAAGTATTATTACAGTGAGCAATCTGATGTTTATAAATACTGTTTTTATGGTTGTATGCTTTTTTTCCCAAATGGAGAGCTGCCATTGTTCTGTTATTAATCATTCTTATGTGTCTTCAAAAAACAGCGCACTAGAATAAGGACGCTTTTCACGCATCACACCAACGAGATAAATCAAATAGGATAAAAGCCCATCTATTTCAGTTAACCTCTTCTATAATCCTTTAACAACAGCTACCCATAATTTTAAAGTTAATTCGGGACGAATTCATTTTGATTTTTAACTAGTTTTGATGTATGACAGAGTTTTAAGTAAATTACATAACACAAAATATAAATAGTTGTATAAAAACGAAAAATTACATATTAATGATGTAACAATTATTCGTATTAGGAGGAAAAAATTAATTTTTATCAACAAACAAAAATAATTTAGAACAATATCTCACATGGGTGTGGTTTAATTAACTTCTCTCCACCCTTACTCATTCAAATATTTAATTAGATATAAATACAAATTAAATTATTCGTGTTGTTAGTCGAGTAGGTACATTGTTTTTACGAATTAGTGTCGCCCTAACATCAAAATATTTGCATAAAATTGCATTATACTGGATTAATACGAGTACAAATTCAAAATACCAACATGTAAACTTGTTCGAATACACGGTGTACGATGATGAAGGTTATATCATATAGGTTATAATTTATACATATACACGCGTAGATATTTTACATTGTACGATGTATTTTTTAATTTGTAAAGCTATAAAACTAATAACGAATGCAGTTAACAATTATTTAACGGTTAAATAATATATGATAAGTTTGAACTACGTTTTTGTTTGGTTATACTTTCAACCATATATGCGTAAACAGTATAATTGTTATTATTACTGTTATTGATTTTATTTTTAATATATAAACATATTACTGTGTTTTTATTTATGTTTTGAACAAATAATGATTTGAGCTATTATAATGTAGAATGTAATATCATATACGTGCGCGGTAGTAGTCGATCGGGACTAAGTATAATTGTCACGCACAGTTGCATCAATAATACAATAATAAACATAAATATTTGCCCGTATGACTAGTTATTACTTATTAGGTAAACCGAATAGTGACCTACCTTTAATAATAATAATATTAATATTACTCAGAGTTATGGTTGGAATGTGATATGAAGCAACACGGGTTTAATGCAGTTTCACTTCTGTCTAAATAATAACACACACACACGTATCTGCAAGTGTATCGATTTGTGCAGCATGACGATATGTGGCACTAATACTAATTAATAGATAAAAGACAAATACGACAAATTATTCTCGTTCGAATATCCGCTGTAACGTATGAATTCCTATCCGCGTACGTCCTTTTTCTTTGTTGTTCATTAATCGTTTTCGTATTAAGTGGCTGGCGCGTGGTTCACCCAGGCAAGGGTGTGGTTTTAATTGGCCCTGGGTCCAATCTTTGTTCTATTCATGCAACTACGACAAATATGCACATCCGTGCATCACTATGATTTCACCGAGAAAATGTACACGGCTATAATGTGTTACGATATATTATGTACACACTATTCGTTCGATAATAAAAAATTCACAGATAAAAAAATAATCGCAAGTCGAGATCCGCTTGCAATCGCAATCATTTGTTTTTCGGTTTTTTTTTTTTTTTTTGTTCGCTTTTTTTCAGATATCAAAGAACTAGAAAAGTACTTAGATTGATTTAAAATCGAATTTTATTTGTAATTATTACTCTACTATTATTTTTTCCATTATTGTTATATTTTGGATAATCCTTCAATTAAATAGAAACTTAATTTTTTCATTAAAAAGTTTGCATTTAAATGTGAGCAAATGTAATAATTATCTTTTTGCATTATATTATGAGTTTGTATTACTCATAATATGACATTAACATTTTGTAACACGCAGTATTCATTTATCGTTATTCGAATGTGATGATTTATCATTGCTTTTAAATTCATAAAAGTAGTATAGTAAACACTATGAATGAAGTCTAATGTTTTGCCGGCGTTTTTATAAGACTAATTTTAATTTGTGTAGTTGAATGCGAAACTAAATAGTAAATATACACTAAAATGTGCAGTGTTGGAAAAAATTATCTAGTTGTAGATAACATTTTTCAACAGATTTCTGTTTATGAATAAAATGAATTTATAACATAGGTTTAAATTATCATTATATTAAATACAAATAGTATACCTGTATGATTTATCTGAATGGATCAAACATAATAGCAGATTAAGAAATTATTATGCGCATTATTCTAATTGTGTATTCTTTAAACAGTCCTAATAAGTATAAAATAACAATAATATAATGTTGAGTATAAAGTACAACTTCCTACCATTATACCAAATTATTTTTTATAATCAATAAATAAATTTAATAGAGACGACTTAACACAACATATGGGCAAAATGTAGTTACTGCAAATATTACTCAAACAATAAATAACGCTATTTTATACATAGCATCTATATATTATAAATAAAAGAAACCAAAAACATTTTTTTTTCAATTTACAAAAATAAAAAATTATCAATTTCCTTATATATTATTACTCTGGATTAATTTGTTCATATTAATTTTTCACATATAATATTATTATTTATGTATTATTATTTGACTTTTTAATTTCAAGAGGATCAACAACTATTATAATAGACTTAAAATTATAGCTTTCAAATTTTATTTTTATTCTAAAACATAAGTTTTGTTCGCATTAATATTGCTCACAAATTTACCTCTCTATGCATGTATAATTTTTTAGTCTCATTGATAGATTAGAAAATGGATACTGATATTATATGAATATAAATAGCCGTTCTAATTAAACAATAAAATCTACAAAAAAACGCATTGAGTAAATAGCAATGTCAATCTCAATTTTTAATTTCAGCTATTACACAAATACAAGACATGTACGGCTGACGCCAATAAACTAATTTAAAAAGTATTCTATACTAAAACATTATTTTAAAAAGAGATTGATAACTCTACATGGACGAGACCTTGGGGAAATAGGTATAATGTTTTTTTATCGTGTTTTGCTACGATCAAAAAACTACAATAGAATCAACTTAAAGGGGACAAAATGTCACTCGTTTTGATTTCTTTGTAAATTCCACAGTTCGCATAGTTCATTTTATTATCTGTTATTAATGTTTTTTTACACAAACACATTATAGATATGTATAAAATAATATATTAATATGACATTACTATAGTTTTTGTTCATAATGAGTTATCCATACAATAAAATATATGTTGTTTATTATAGCTATGTTTGGTGCGTCAAATCAAATTGAATGATCTTTAATAATATACAATGTCAGTAATATTGTATCAAACTTCATTTAAATTCGAATATGATTATAAAGAAACAATATTCCTTATTTTTTTTTTTTTTTTATTATTCTAATGAATAAATATTGCTAAAATATAACTATTGAAATAAAACTACATGAGAGTTTATATCATCATTAATTCTCATATACGTGCTCAGTACATTTTATAATAAAATCTACACCTACCTACTAAAATAAATATTATTATTATTATCATTCATAGTATAATTTGAGTCTTGGCAATTTAGGAAGTACATTAAAGCCACTTTTATTATCACGCTCGTGAGAAGTACTGTCGAAAACGACCAAGTCAAGCGATGAGTCATTCGTCCCTTTCATGAATAACAATCATTATCCTATCACATAGTATAGCTACATATATATAGGATCAAATTATACCCCGAAAAATCTAATAAAATTCACTTCAAAATATTATGCTAATGTAAGATTCTGAATTATTAAAAACGCACATTTCTTTAACAATTTTAATACGGGAATATAACTTCCAATAAATTTTATTTTATAGTACCATAACTATATACTAAACAATACATTAGGGTTTCAAATAAAAAAGAAATAGTTTAGTAATACGCATTGCATATAATTTGTGAATTCAACGAATATTGACATGAGATAACTGATGACTCAAGTACACATTTGAATTAAACCTCTGAAAAATAATTATAGAAATTAATACATTATATAGCAGGAAAATGGTGGTAAGCTATTTTTTTTAAACAATTTTTTCAAGGCCACATTTTAAAAGCCATTCAAGCATACAGTGACGGATTTAAGGAAAGGAGGAAAAGGGCCTAAACCCTCCTGTGGTCCATCAGATGTTCATCATAGTACATGGTGTGACTAAAACTTTTATGAGGAATACAATTAAAAAATTAAAATTCACTGGTATGATGGAGGTCCTAATATGTCGGGGTGATGTATAAATAAAAAATAATGCATTTATAATAATATAAATGCTTATTATCAATGTAATGTAAAAAATAAAAAATTTGATTCTTCCAAAACAAAATTCTAGATTTGCTACGGCATGTACATTTATGTATAAAAATTACTTTCTGGAAAAGCGACCATATTAATTAAATTCATAATATGTTATGTACTATAGAAATGTAAAACAATCTTGGACTTCAGATTTTTTATCAAAAGAAAAAATTTTTAATCGAAATGTATCAATTATTTCATGTTATTTCAAGCAATAAGTTCGATTTAATAACTATAAACTGGCTATTGGAGCTTGAAACGTAGAAAAACGTAATAATATATCAGATGTATACAAATACAATACTGATGTTCTCAAATAATTTTAAATACAATGACACATATTGTTAATCTATATAGTTATTCACTACACTATATAGTATTACAACTACATTTAAGTGTATACAATTTTTCTAGTGATAGCATTGATTATGAAATATATATTTTATAATTACAATTAATGGTAAGAGTAACAACCATTATATAGTGATTAATTTGTTTATAAGTTGACAAATTTTACATATCAAATGACAGATGGTCGACAGTATTTGTTTTTTACAATCGTGATCAAAATAAGTTATTTTTCTTCGCTTTATTCTAGCCATTGACGTACCTAATTTTTCTTTCAAAAAACAGGACGTTGAACTGAAATCTAAATAGTGTAATTTTATTAGTATAGGGAATAACAAGTAAATTTATGTACCATAATGTATTGTATTTTTGTATAAAAGGATGCTTGATAGATTGTGCAACTATCCTAAACAGAAAATATTTACATAAAAACTTTTACAACCACTTCGAGTTTGACCAACTTTATCTACTAAAAGACAACGAACGTATATATTTGTTCTAAGTAAAAAAATAAAAATAAAAAAATTATATTTCTATAAATTGATGGTTACTATATTTACATACGTAGTAAAACTAAAAAACCAATTATTAATGGTTACTGAATGCACATACGTGGTAAAACTAAAAACCAATAATTAAATTTATTTTTTAATTTGGAATTTTAACTGTAGACTCGAATGCCCTAAAGTAATATTATTTAAATATAAAAGTTCACTTTTATAACACGCAAAACCTTTTTAAAATACATTATAATAATGCAGGAAGTTACAACAAACCTGTGGCAGTTTGAATTATAAATTATATACTTTATAAACTTTATGTTTATTATTGTAAACATTAAATCGACTTTATTATAGTGCGTGATACCAAGTGCAGAGTAATTGAACATACATTCCATCTATATGTATTAAATGAATAATTTAGGGATGTATCTATAACCATTATTATGATTATTATTATTAAGCAATTAAAATCATTTTTAAAAATAATAAAAATATTTACTCAATGGAGAATATGATTGTATGTCAAACTATTACAAATGATTGTTCTGTAATAATTGTCTATACCTACATAATTAATACATACATATATATATTTAATCTGTTTTTTAAATACCAATTATGTACCTATACTATATTACCAGGACTTCTCTTAGGGGCGCTTACGGGATTCATGTCCCGTTTCACGTATTATTGGAGCCTTGCATTTGCACTTGTATTTTTTTTATAAATTATGAATTGCAGAAATAATTTATGTTAATATACAATAAACAATATAAATTTGTAACAAATATTTATCGCTCATCGGCTGTCAACGTTATCAGATTAACAACTATGTAATAAACTAAAGACTGGCGTAAAATAAGACAAATAACTGGCATATCCTTTCACAAAGGGAGAGCGAATTTTTTATATTTAGTTTATTTTTAAAATCGTATCATTTATATCATACAAAAGATTATCGTGTTAATCATTATTACGTAGCCACGACATAAAAATATATTTAAAAAAAACCGGTGGCATAATACATTTTATTGTTTTTAACCCAGAGGTGGTTGCTACTAAATACAAACAATCATACTGAGAAATTTATGATTTCATAAAGATAATACGGCTGCATCCGAATTGGTTCCCAAACTTGAATATTCAGATATGAAGTGGTTCCTGATAAACATTGTAGAAAAAAGGGAAATACAATGTAATACTATTATTATTCTAATTATATTATTTATCATCATTATTACTTACTATCTATCATAACAAAAAATTGTAAAAAAATTTCATTATAAAAATAAAAGTAGCGAAAAATCATAATTTTTAACTATACTTGCATAATATTAGGTATATGAATACTTCTAAGTTTGCATAAAGTGAGAAGTAAAATTGAAAATTTTTTGACCCGGGAAAAAATTTGAATACACCCATTGTAACAAACCGGGAACCAATTCGGACATTTCGGAACCAATTCAGATACACCGGATAATACTTATCGTATGCATGTGGTTATTATTTGATTCTAAATGTAATGTTAAATTATTTTAAATGAGCAGCCGTGAGCGTGATCAAAATATAACGATTTTGAAAATAGTATGTATTATAGTCATATTTAGTATAATATATATATATATATATATATATATATTATATTTCGTGTTACGAAAATATTTATTAAAAATAAATAATTTAATAAATAAATTAAGAAATAAATAAATAATAATTTACAATCATCTGTGACAGTTTCTCTGTTCAATAGTTTTTATTTGAAAGTTATACTTGTATTTTTGAAGTATAAACTATCACCTAATGCTTAATACTTACTTGCCTTTATTGCACTTCATATTTACCCGTAACCTAGAAATCATAGTCAGAATAACATTACATACTAATTATGTACTATACTTATTACTAAATTATGTTACAGAAACATGTTAATATTTTTTTTTGCTCTGTGGGGGGGTCCAGTATCCCAGGACCTTCTCCATAAATACTCCACTGCCTGATATTATAGTAAGAATATTACTATTCAATTTAATATTATTATTAATATAGATATTAGTATTTCAGCAAAAATATTTTTAGTAAAACGTCGTCCTATAAATTGTTCAAAAATTTTGATTTTTTACTTAATGAAAATGGAATAAAATTTAATCCCATTTTATTACTATAAAATTATGTCAAATAATGAAAAAATTATTAAACATTGACTTGTATATTAAAAAAAAAAAAAATTATTTTATTTTTTTTGTCGTTTATTACAATCAATTTTGTCTACTTGTTTCATCTCAAATATGACCACTGACGGTATCTCGATTGGAAACATGTAGGTCCTACATGTTTCCAATCGAGATACCGTCAGTGGTCACATTTGAGATGAAACAAGTAGACAAAATTGATTGTAATAAACGACAAAAAAAATACATTGTAGGAGATCGATTAAAAAAACACGAACTATTTCAGCATAGTCATTTTGTACAAGACAAATTATTAAGTTTAAGAAAAAAACCCTGAATTAAATACGACTATTAAAGCGGACTACCATACTTCAAGATAGACTTTCTAACCTCTGCATCATATCAATTGAAAATAAAATTTGTAAAAATCTGGATAATGGTAACTTAATTGCAAAATTTTCGGAAGCCAAAGTGTGATAAATGTATTTTATTTCAATTTTAGTATTTGTAAATCTTAATTTTTTCGTTTGCTTATATAATAAATTTAATAGATAATAATATAATAATTAAAAATATGTATAATAAAATGTATTATTTACTTTTTTTTATAGTAAAATAATTATAATAAAACTTTTTATTTATATTTAAATATTTAGGTTAATGCTGAAAACTAGGAGGACCTCGTAATGATATTTAGCCCAGGACCTTGCAAGTTCTAAGAGCAGCCCAGTATATTATAGTACACCAAATAACATGAAAAATGTTATTAGAAAATTATTGGCAGATACCTAATTTAACATATTCCTTTCTAAATGTATTATTTACAAATATTTTTTGAAAATATGATGATCTTATAGGTTATATTTATGCTACAACTGTTTAGTTTATGACAATCATTGTGTACTTATTAATTTATTGCCACAGATATAGATAAGTTTATTATCTATATCTGTGCTTATTGCTATATCCATTAACAATATATCAGTTAACACTGGTTAAATAAATCTATATATATATACAATCTGTATATTATACTTTAAAATGTTTGTTGTAGCTAAATTTAACAATAATGCAAGTTGAATAAAAGCAATGTATTAACTTTAAACTAATAGCGTTAAGTAGCGCGTTTTTTAGCATAATAGCTTATGCCAATTTGTACTAGTCTACACTGTTACAAAAGTATTAAAATACATATTTGACAATCATCAAACCAATCAATAAACATATAATTATGGTTCAATGAACTTGACATCGTCGATATTTGTTAAAAGATATTTAGAAATACTCATACCTATTTAGTATATGTATACATAATACATATATGTATATATAATATATATTTAAATATTTATTATATTATTTATATTGCTCCTTTCATGGCTAAATTTACTTTACCATGTTCAATACATCTAAAGATTATTTTAATTAGGTGATATTTAAATTTCTATAGTATATCGAACTAATTAATTTCTGTCGACTCTATTTGTATGAGTACTTAAAGTAAATTGGGGATTGTACACACACATATCTACATGTAGATTATTTTCCTACTTCGTCAGCTATATACCTTTGACCTTATACCTATAGGTTATGTATTATAATGCATGAGTTTTTTTAGCATCCTCAATGGTTTAATAAAATTGACAGCGCACAAAAGCACTTCAAATTATTATTATATACTCAACAAAAGGATAATTGAAAAAAAAAATAATTTGATTAATCGTTTATTCGTAAAATATGTTGCTTATTCTATGAACTATGCACACGTAAGACCAAGTTATTCGTATTAAGAGTTTGGATGTATTACATAAAAAAAAAATAAATATATTAGACATAAATATATTTGCTTTATAGTATATAATTTATGTAGACAAATTAATTTAAACATCGTAAAAAAATTAAATAATTTATGTATTAAAAACAAAAAAAATATAATTTCACAAGAAATATAAAAAAAGATATAAAAATATAATATATACTTAATGGAAAATAAGAAATGTTTGTTTTAATTATTGAGCTATCTGAAGCTTCTATAATATGTTATCTATTAGAGTAAAAATTGTGTCATTGATAAAGAGAGAAAATTACATGTAATAAACATAAAAATATAATAAAATTAATTTCAATTACATATAATTTTATATTTAATTATTTGGTATTCTTAAATGCTAATGAAAAAACATAATATCTAAACAGTGACGAAATACGCATAACCTTTATAGTTCACAAATAATAGATACAATAATAATAGTATACAAATGTAGAGTGAATAGTTTTATAACAATCCGATTAAAAAGTATTCGAAAATAATTTAATAGAAGTGTAAAATATGTAAAACGTACATCTATTATGTTTGTGCGTGTTTTTTATGTTTGGAACTTGGCTTAGTTTTAATTTAAGAATGCATTATAAGATGATCATCACTGACTAAATAAATTCACAAGTATTAATAATAACAAAATAATTGCCTTTAATAGAGACGGGATTTTAAAACCCATAGTGAAATACGTTCAAGAATACCATTATATCTATTTGAGTCATTTAATATAACCAATTATATACGAACATGAATTAAAAGAAATATAATAAATGGTATGTACCTAAATATGACAAAAAATAGGTGTGTAAGTACTGAGTAGTATATCCAAGAATGCGCGATATATATATATATATATATAACTTGCCGCTTTGTATTATTATTTCTTTTCAAATTTAATAAAAACGAATGTGGTGTAATGCGATTAAGAATTTTTATCCTTTGTTAAAATACTATTTTTACGTGATGAATATAGTGATAAAATGTCGGTAATGGTTCGGAAGGTGTGGGAATACGCTGTAAGCCTTGGGCAGGTCGATGAAAAAATGTATTTTATTTAGAGTTATAATATACAATTATTTTAGCACAAACTTAAAAACGATGATAAATCATGGAATTCCAAAAACAATTTTAGTGAAATTTGATTATTATAACTACAATTTTTTAAAAAATATAATGAACATAATGATAAAAAGAGTGAGACTTCTAAATCGGGTGAATTACAAATATGGATGAATAGTATTTCTGTAAAACTTTTTGTCAAACCAAGATTATTTTATCAATATTTCTAAAAAAAAATGTCGAAAAACTTTCTCTATAAATATTAAAAAAAAATAACTAAAAATATTTTGAAATTTATATTATCTATAACAAATGGTGTTATAAGCATTAAATGAAAATGTCATGTTCCAACAATTATTATTTTGCTTTAATATCAACAAGAAACTATTACCATCTTTAACTTTATACTTGGTAATGATCGGATTACTCTTTCAGGTCAAAACCATGTACGTAGACACAAAAAAATACACATCATAATAAAACCTATACATTGCTTGTTTCACGAAGAATCTAAAACATTTCGAATTAAGCTTAACATATTTTAGATGTTAAGATACCTATAATTTAATTGCTCATAAATGTCATGTCTAAAAATGTTAGTAGCCAAAACGTCGAGAACTAATGTGTTTTATTTAGAACTATAGTTGTATAACTATTTTAATATAGATTCGAAAGTGATAATAAATCATGCAAGGCATTCCAAAAACAATTCTAGTGAAATTTGATTATTAAAACTAAAATATTTTCTAATATATAAAAGAAACAATAGAAAAACAATTAGACACAACCTTAATACTTTTAAAATGTTGTTAAAATACCTACCGTTTAATTGATCTTAAATGTCAAGTCTTTAGATCCAAAACGACAAAAGTGTTTTGTAAGTGAATTGCGAAGATATATAAATAATGTATAAAAATAATATAACTATCCACATTTATGATTTCTAAGATTTAAAATTATATATTAAATTACTTTATAGTTTTAGAATAAAAAATTATAATTTTTAATAGTTCATTTTTCATTAATAATTTATATATATGTATTTATTATTATTTATATTATTTTTAATTATTAATTAACTGGAAAACATAAAATTTAAAAAATTATTCAATTGATCTAAAACTGATCATAAAATTTAAAAAAAATCAAATACATAGAATTATATCATTAAAGCACCAAAAATCATTATTGTAATTAAGTCTAATCTTTGTTGAATCTCATGAAATACAATTTCCTACTGATTTAGTTCTAACGATAAGTTATAATTTATAATTCTAATCAATACGATATTAATATGATACGTATAGAGCAATATTAAAATAAAATGGTTTGGAACAATATTCAATGGGAACATGATAAAACAATTTCTTTCATATTTATTATCTCGTATTTTAATTAATTGGTTATATATTTGGTTTATTTAGAATTTAAGTAATTACACATTTTTTAAATTATAAATTCATTCTTATTTCTAATTTATTTGTTGAAACAATCATGTTAATACTTAACATACAATTTAATTTTGTTGTGGGTTGTTGAGAAATAATATTAATCATTAATCAATGATAGCTAAAATATTAAATGAGACTAAGCAATTGAAATATTTTAGATCCAATTTAAAAAACATTAAAATGAATTGATGATTAAACGCATGTAAAACTTAATAGTGAATTGGATAATCGGCTTCGAGTCATTTTTCATCTCCAACACAGTAAAACAAAATGATGGTTTGTATGAAGTAAAACATTTATAAAAATACCATAACTAATATAATAACGTTCAACTATTTAAATAGGTAAATTAGATTTTGTTTCATATGCACTATTATTATCCATGAAGCCAAATTACTCGGCTTCGTCCGAGCGTCAAAAATCAATAGTTAGAAATTTATCTTTGATGTCAACATCACAAAATTTGTATGTACAATTTAGCATGTTATAGACAACTATGTATCGAAAAAAAATGAAACAAAAAAATATTATTTATATCATTGTTTAGTACAACCAAAACTCATATTACTCATATGAAGTAATCATAATAACATATCTTTAAATATACTAAAAATATTAAATTCTATAATTTTAAGGCTAAAGAAAACCTAATGTGGAAATAAAAATGGGGAAATTGGTTATATTTGCCGTAAAAGGGGATAAATTTCATTATTATGTAGTTTAATATATATTATATATTTTAATAATATATCACGCAAATTTTAATTATTTTCGATTCATTTTACAAGTCCCTTCTCACTCACATATCTTACAACACGGTATTTTTAAGTCAAGTATACATCGAATTTGGTTGAAATTGATCCAGGCGTTCTAGAACTATACTGGAACATGAACATGAACATAGATGCGCACGATTATGCGTATTGTAGTGCGAGTAGGTACCCATCCATCATCTATGTATCCTTTTTACTACATTGAATAATGTAACGCATATTTTCTAAATGTGAATAGAAAGCAATGCGGATTTTTAAACTACTATACGCACATTCCAAAGTTCTCATCAACATAACAACCTACGAGCTAATATATATGTTACGGTCCAAGTGGGTAAATGATCATTGTAAACACTGACCAGACAAAGTTTACAATGTCCGAGTTATTCAAGCCATATAGATAATTATTCACTTAAGCCAGACATTGTATACAATGGCCGGCACTAAAAGTGCCAAGTGAATAAAATACATATAATATTATCTTATATAATTTTATTTTTAACAAAAAAAGAGAATATTTAATTTATATTATTTATTATTTATTTTTACAAGTATTACCAATATGGCATTTAGAGTTGTATAAAATTCCTGAAGTTTCACATTTGCATTTCCTTGTTTCACATTTTTGACCACAAGTGCAGCGACCATAGCCTTAATTATTGATTATCTACTAATGATACTACTGATAAAAGTTATTGGAACCCGTAGTAAACAGTGCCCAAAAGAAGTTATAAAATATAACACTTTAAAATACCTCAAATATTCACATTGCCCACACCAATTTTAGCATTGTATTACAATGACTGATTTGTCCACCTGGACCGTAGCATATATATACATATATGGTTATACATTGTATACATCAAATATATTTTTTTGTAATATTGTATACAATTCATTTATATTATTACAATTATTTTTCGAACGTATTAAATTAATTTATTGAAATGAACAGTATATTGTACAGTTTAAATTTATAATATTTATACAAACTTATTGAAAGTATGGAATCCACGTTAGACTACGATTGGTGAGAGAATTGAAATTACGAAATATTTTGAAATTTTTTGTACAGTGACTACCAACATAATAATTATTATTATTAGCAAAATAAAATACGTAAGAGAATACGATTTTTTTTTTTTTTTTTGTGCAAAGCGATAGTAACGTTGTAAACAACGCAATTATTTATAATAATTAATTGATAATACATACTAAATTTTAGTACTGAGTTAATAAAGGTTCTATAGATATTGAAAGACTATTCTACATAAACATGGGTTCCGGCATTTCCAAATATAGGTATATATATATATGGAAAAATAACATTTAAGTGTTTAAGGGGCTGGAACGTAGCATGTTTTAAGGAGTAATATTTAGGCATTATATAAAGGATGTGCAAAAATGGTTTTTGGTTATTCTCATACGAGAAACAATCGACTAAAAACACCATAATATCATAGTATATATGTACATAATATACAATGCGCACATAGCAGTGCCTCAACTAGAATTTTTGAGCCCTAAGGCAAAAGATTATTTAGGGGCCACTATTTAGCACCAGGGTTTAAATTTGTCAACAACTTTATTAGTGTGAGTTATAAAAAATTCAACAAACAAACATAACCGTTATCAAAAGTATTTCATACATGTAAAACACACATTTTACTAATTTTAGTTAATAACAACACTTTTTAATCATATATTCACTATCATATATTAATTTATTATAAACAATAACACATGCAAGGACAAGTTCATTATAATATATTAGAATAAGGTAATACATTTTAAACAAAAAAATTTTATGTTAATATTTTAAACAAATTTCATTTTTCGTACTTTTAAATTAGAAAAATCTTTAATTTATTTGCCGGTTTTTATTTCTGAAGTCCGTTTTTGATCTATATTGAGTATAGCAATGTTTGACAGTCGATTTTGGCCACATGAATTTCTTAAATAATTTTTTATTATTTTTAATTTTGAGAAAGACCTTTCAGCTGTTGCTACTGTAACTGACAGTGTTAAAAATATTGTACAAGCTACTAAAATGTCCGAGTAACTTGTTGCTATATCATTGGTAAGTATAAAAGTGGTAGTTTCGTTTCTAGTTTTTAAATTTTTATTTTTTATGAATTCTTTTATTGATAAAATCTGATCTAATATCATCTTTATATAATTGAATAAAATCATATGACTCCTTTACAATATTATTTTCACTTAAACATAAAAGATTGTTTGGATTAAGAAAATCAAATGTAGTGCATACATTGTCCATTGCTTTGAAACGAATATTGAGTTTCATTAAAACACTATTTATAATGGGAAAAAATACTTTAATTTTAAAGTTTTCTGTAAATATTGTTGACCTTCTATCTCCATCGACTTCATTAAAATGTTTATTATACATTTATACATAATATCAATAGTTTTTTTAATGGATTATCAGCGCGTGGCGTATCGCAGATCACAGTAAAAACAAGCAAATCGCTGGATAGGCCACCGCGGTGACGTAAATAGCGGGATTTCCCGTTAAAATTCCAACAAATGATAATAATACGTCAATGACGGCTACAATTTTTAGTCCGTGTCATCAATATTTTAATAATTACTGTTATTGTACAAACATTTTTCAAATAAATTTTATTTTATACACACTTGTCACAAATTCTCACAATACAGTAAGTACTTTAATATAAAAATTATAAATTATAAATAGGGGCCACAAAATAGCAATGGAGGCCGTTCCCCGGGGCATTGCCCCGGCTGCCCGGGTGGATGTTGCGGCACTGGCACATAGCCGCAAACATGGGCGATGAGATCCACTGTAACATTCGCCGTTCGAAAGGCTGTTGGGTCAATTGGATTTCGACCAATATATAATGTATTTTGTATATGTATAATATTATATAAGGTGGAAAGAAATAGGAAATTCCAATGGTTTTTAGTCGAATACGTGTATAATATGTGTGTGTGTGTGTGTGTGTGTGTGTGTGTGTGTGTGTGTGTGTGTGTGTGTGTGTGTGTGTGTGTGTGTGTGTGTGTGTGTGTGTGTGTGTGTGTGTGTGTGTGTGTGTGTGTGTGTGTGTGTGTGTGTGTGTGTGTGTGTGTGTGTGTGTGTGTGTGTGTGTGTGTGTGTGTGTGTGTGTGTGTGTGTGTGTGTGTGTGTGTGTGTGTGTGTGTGTGTGTGTGTGTGTGTGTGTGTGTGTGTGTGTGTGTGTGTGTGTGTGTGTGTGTGTGTGTGTGTGTGTGTGTGTGTGTGTGTGTGTGTGTGTGTGTGTGTGTGTGTGTGTGTGTGTGTGTGTGTGTGTGTGTGTGTGTGTGTGTGTGTGTGTGTGTGTGTGTGTGTGTGTGTGTGTGTGTGTGTGTGTGTGTGTGTGTGTGTGTGTGTGTGTGTGTGTGTGTGTGTGTGTGTGTGTGTGTGTGTGTGTGTGTGTGTGTGTGTGTGTGTGTGTGTGTGTGTGTGTGTGTGTGTGTGTGTGTGTGTGTGTGTGTGTGTGTGTGTGTGTGTGTGTGTGTGTGTGTGTGTGTGTGTGTGTGTGTGTGTGTGTGTGTGTGTGTGTGTGTGTGTGTGTGTGTGTGTGTGTGTGTGTGTGTGTGTGTGTGTGTGTGTGTGTGTGTGTGTGTGTGTGTGTGTGTGTGTGTGTGTGTGTGTGTGTGTGTGTGTGTGTGTGTGTGTGTGTGTGTGTGTGTGTGTGTGTGTGTGTGTGTGTGTGTGTGTGTGTGTGTGTGTGTGTGTGTGTGTGTGTGTGTGTGTGTGTGTGTGTGTGTGTGTGTGTGTGTGTGTGTGTGTGTGTGTGTGTGTGTGTGTGTGTGTGTGTGTGTGTGTGTGTGTGTGTGTGTGTGTGTGTGTGTGTGTGTGTGTGTGTGTGTGTGTGTGTGTGTGTGTGTGTGTGTGTGTGTGTGTGTGTGTGTGTGTGTGTGTGTGTGTGTGTGTGTGTGTGTGTGTGTGTGTGTGTGTGTGTGTGTGTGTGTGTGTGTGTGTGTGTGTGTGTGTGTGTGTGTGTGTGTGTGTGTGTGTGTGTGTGTGTGTGTGTGTGTGTGTGTGTGTGTGTGTGTGTGTGTGTGTGTGTGTGTGTGTGTGTGTGTGTGTGTGTGTGTGTGTGTGTGTGTGTGTGTGTGTGTGTGTGTGTGTGTGTGTGTGTGTGTGTGTGTGTGTGTGTGTGTGTGTGTGTGTGTGTGTGTGTGTGTGTGTGTGTGTGTGTGTGTGTGTGTGTGTGTGTGTGTGTGTGTGTGTGTGTGTGTGTGTGTGTGTGTGTGTGTGTGTGTGTGTGTGTGTGTGTGTGTGTGTGTGTGTGTGTGTGTGTGTGTGTGTGTGTGTGTGTGTGTGTGTGTGTGTGTGTGTGTGTGTGTGTGTGTGTGTGTGTGTGTGTGTGTGTGTGTGTGTGTGTGTGTGTGTGTGTGTGTGTGTGTGTGTGTGATGTGTGCGCGTGTTGTGTGTTAAAAACAGGCTTCGGAAGAGATCCCGTAGTTTATGGTGAGAAATACAGCGAGTGGAGTCTTCCACGCGAGTTGGACCTGTGTAGCGTTGTTTACATGTTTTGTGTATATTTTAAGTTATGCGCTATATAAGATTTACAGTTGGACCAGCGGCCAACAGCTGCTACACTTTCCCTAAACATTTATGTTTTAGTGGTAATTTAATATTATCATTCCTTTTTTCGGACACAATTCGTTCGAAACATCGACGCCTTACCCCGACACATTGGTCAGTGAATATATCATATATCTGTTGTATACATAGAAATATCCTTAACCGGACCGATACTAATAAAGTACATATTCACGTATCATATTGAAATATATGTTTATGGATGTATGTAGTGGCGTACTTCAGGCACATCGTGTATAACATTGATATCAGTGTTAAAATGTTGAGACATTGCTGTAAGTCGATATATACATGAGGTCAAGGATGTATAGTGGTAGTTATATTTTATGGAATTGGATTGGATGATAAGAATTAAGTTATGAGCTTTACCTCCACCCCTCTCACAATAAAAAACAAATGAAAAATTGTATTTAATAAAACTTTTAAAATTACATAGCTTTCGTGTTAATAAATGTGCATGAACTGTTTTTTTTTACAAAATGTTTAGTTGTATTTTATAAATTGTTTTATGATCATAAACTTTTATACGAGTTATTAGTCATGAGTCATGATTAAAAATGAATTGGAAATTAGAAAAATGTTGTGTGTAGTTGCCAGTCATGATTGCTAAGATTTGTTTAATTATGCCAAGGAAATCATCATATTTCCTTAGACATTTCAAGACTAGACGGGAAAATGTGAAAATTCGTTAAAGAAGACTCGTGAATCTAATTGGTAACGTTGTTTTACCCGTGAAAGACTTCGGTTAAATATCGACACAAAATCAGATTTCTATGTATAGCATAATAATTATAATCTATGAGTAATACGCTTTTTTGTTGCCCTGTATATTGATCGACTATCTGGGAAGTGAGAAATTATGATAAATACAAAATATAAAATACCTAAAGAATAATAAAAAGAACTAATTTAAAACGGGATCGGGAGTTTATTTACATCGGACCACCACTGCTTTAAGATTTAACTTCAGAGGACTATATATATACCATTGTTCTGGCGAGTAAATCAGATACGTATCATATGCGATACAAGTATACAGTATTAATGTTTTTATGACATGTATTCGATCACTATGTAATACATAATAATAATATGTATTGCACGGAACGCTGAACAACGCGGTCGAAATCAAAACGATTATTAATGTATCCACCACCGACAACACACATTGTGTGCAACATACAAGAAATTACACCGGGTCAATGTTAACTCAGTGGTGGTTTTAAGTTCGTGTTTGAACTGTGACAGTGCGATGACACATCGGTGGTATCGTAGTAACGAGGTGTCAAAACACAACGCTAACACAACTTAATACGGTACGTGAGTACGTCCAACTTGTTCCGAGTTCACATCTGAAATCCAAACCGTCCCTCAATGCGCGTATTTTACCTATGTGTATATTATTACGAATTAATTGCACCAAATCAAATAACACACTTTTACTATACTTGTGTGCACATACGAATAATATAAATAGTAGTATACTACTGTATATTGTATCCGGAATTGAATTTTTTTCTCACGCGTGTTTTTTTTTTTTTTAAGCATTATTCATATTTTATTACTACAAATTATACCTACAAAACGTAATAAACAATTATTAACAGTCCAAACGTTTTACACGAATGTGTTGACTGTTTATAGTGTAGTTTATATATTGCATTACTATATACAATATAATTGATATTGAACGTACGTTTGTTGTACCGTGAAAGCGTGATTTTCTTTTTTAATAATCCGTTTCATTTATTTTTATCAATGTATTATACCGGTCTAATTTATTATTAAGTAGGCGTACTATTGTCTAGTACCAGTAGTTCTAACGCTGCTGTGTACAACGTGTTTGGTTATTTTATAATGTTTTTTAGTGGCGGCGCGAACTTTTTTAATCTTTGAAGCATATTGTATATTTTTAATATTTTGACCACCACCCTTAGTTATTATTATAATTATTATTGTTTGATTACATAAAATAGAACTAAAATAACTACAAAAACGTCGAGAACACACGCTGGTCGGTACAGTGACTTGGTAGCATACTAGCATATTATATTTTATTATATCAATTATAATATTTGTCTTAATATTTATAATGAGATCAAACAATTTTACACCCACTCAGACTCAGCTACTTACCCACCCATTTCAGATTTGAAGCAATTGCTTCAAATAATTCTACATCCCGCCGCCACTGATGTTTTTATAAAAATGCTCACAAAACTCCTTCATGTAGTTACCCACACTATATGATTAGCAATTTACTTCAGACGAAATTATACAGCAAAAATACACATAGAGGTACCCGTATAAGTACTACAGGAACGCAAAGTTTGAATTATATTGATTACCGATAAATTAAACGAAGAAACTAGGTAACCTATATTTAATTCGTTCATAATTATTTTGTTACAATAATTATTATATTACAATTTATTAAAGAGTAGATTATTCTATAATCAATGATATTACGATATCATGTATGAGAGGAAGAAATAAATCGACGATATTTAAAATATATCTTTTACTTGTATTATTATCATCAGTGACGTATTTACAAGGAGGGGGGTCCAGGGGTATTGGACCCCCCAGAGCAAAAAAAAACAGATACATGTTCCTGCAACATAGTTAAGTAATAAGTATAGTAAATAATTAGTATGTAATTTTATTCTGACAATAGTTTCCAAGTTAAATATAAAGCTAAATATTTATAAAATTTTAAAACACGATAAAGTCAATAGGTATTAAGTACTATCTTTGAAATATAAACCATCGCACAGTGAAACTGTCACATAAACTATGGACTTTCTCCCCCCAGAAAAATTTAAAAATACGCTACTGAACATCAAATATTCGCATGTGTAATATTAATGTTATTATAATTAATTTGAATGCAAATTTGTGTTTGTTTCATTTTCAAATTATTCGTATGCAATATTGTTAAATGTCTTAGAATCTATATATTACATGGCGATTTGACTGTAAATAAATACATTTACACATATACATAATTATAAAAGTATACATTTATCAATTATTTTTCTCTCTTAAACTTACGCACACAAATAAATATATATAGTTTAAACACGATGTGTAGAATTTATATTCTATTGACTATTATAAATTCCATTGGTAAGTACGACGTACGTGTGTCAATATATGCGTATAACGGAATGGATTTATCGATGGAAAATGAATATTTAGTTTGTTATAAAGTAAGTATATTAGGTACTTACATAATATGTAAAATTTTGGTCCGAAAACAATCCCAACTCTAAATAGTCTGTACATGTTTTATGTTAAATGTTTATAGATTCTGATAAATGTAAACAGATAACAGTGGTAATACGTTTTTCAAAACAAACATTTTCAAAAGATGAATATTGGGTATTTGTTGTTTGTCGAGATAAAATATTTCTATTAGTTTTTTACCACGAAACCTTGCCTTATCTCTTAATTTTAGATAAGACCATTCTTAAAATAAATTTTTTTATTGTAGATCGGATAAAAAAAAACTCATAAAATAAAACAAACTATACGAAAAATACGATTGAATTTTTTAATTAGGATAAAATAAATATTCCTAGATTAAAAGTCATTTAAAGGTTAGCAAGACATATATTACAGCTACTATTAAATGCCAACTCAATTTAAGTATCTATGCTATAGTATAGATGTATCCAAATATAAATACAAATAATACATGTAGATTCCTTAAATTTATGTTTTCAAAAATTAATTTAAGGGTCCTGAGTAACCTCAATTATCTCAAAGGAAAATTTCTACAACATTTTTAAGGTTTCTTTTTTAATATCTTATATATAATTTAAATTAATAATTGTAGACTGAATCATCGAATAAAATTATTTATTTTTTTTTTTTAAAAATTCATGTAACATTAATTAGAAAATTATTAACTAATAATATATTGTTTGTATGGCTTCATATTCAATGTTTTGACAATGATTTGTACAAGGTTTTATACTTCATTAGATAATGTAAATTCGGTAAATTATACTTCAAATGGAATCATAAGATCAAAAAATGATGTGTGACTTATAGCATACTTGATTTTAAAGATTATTACATTTTGATTTTGTTAACTTACTCAGTTTCGTACAAATCATAGACTTTTTTTAAATAAAAATTAAAGAAATTCTCTGATGTCAAAAAAAAAAAAAAAAAACGGATGGCCTCGCTCTGCTGTACACTTGGGGGTGGAGTGCGACTCTTCATAGGATAGGTCATTATAATGGATTTGTTAAATTTGAATTCAATGATAGGTATCATTGTATACGAAAAACGATTCTGAACGGAGATGATATGTTAGTCTAGAATATAATACATTGTTATTTATAAATATTGTAATAAGTATATTTTATTTTGAAACGAAAAATTTAGAAAAATTGTCTATAAATAAGTCAAAATATGTCAAAATACTTTGAAAAATTAACCATGTATAGAAAACGTCAATATAAAGATTTGGTGATAATTTCAAGTTGTTGCAGTTTTTCGTTTTTTGAGTTAGAGCATTTTAAAAAAAACCGATATCTTTGTTAGTCTAGAATATTATACATTATATTATATTTTACATGTAATTTTATGTCAATATTCGCTGTTCAAACGGTTATAAAAAAAAATTCTGCCTATGGATTTTAATAATTTTTGAATGACTTTAAGAACTACTTCTGTGCCAAATTTTTTTTATCACCGATTATAAAAAAAAAATGTAAAAAAATCGAATATTTTAAATGCCTATAAGTGGCTTAAAAATCAATATTATATTTTGAAAAAAATATGGCATAAAGGAAATACCAATCTTAACAGCTGGTAGAAATAATCTGCGACTTATACTTTTTGAATTATAACAAATATTTAAAATCGTTTAAGAATAAATCGCTATTTTATGCAATTTCGTAAATATTTAAATTTCAAACAGTCATAAAATTTTTTCCTCTAAGTCTGGTAGAAATTTTTTTAAAGAATTTTGAAGAATATCTTATAGATAACCTAGTGTGAAAATTTTGAACCTTAAGTATGAACAGAAAACATTTTATTAATTTTTATCTACAAAATAACTTGCAAATTATCGTGATTTTTACATATTTCGTATAAATTGGAACTTTGAGCATTATAAAAAAAATTGTGACTTACGATTTTAGATTTTTTTTTATCAGTTAAGGAACAATTTATAAGAAACCTTGTATTAAATTTTCAAGATTTTCTGGCCGGCCAAAAAAATTTTATCGTTAAAAAAAATTCTTAAAAAATTGAAAATTTTAATTGTCTATAAATAGCTCAATAAAAGTCAAAATACTTTGAAAATTTAACAGTATATAGACAACGCTAATCTTAACATTTGGTGAAAATTTCAAGTATTTACATAGATTAGTTTTTGAGTTATAGCAAAATAAAAAATTTGATTTTGTCGAAACTGGTTTTGCGTAAAAACTCCCGTTTTTCCCTTATTTTTTTAGGGTTTTCCCGTCGCATTTAAAAAATATTGAAAATTTTTACTTTTGACCCCAAAGTACCAACTAGATTCACTTTCTTTTCAGAAAAGTTGCTACATAAGCAAATCGAAGCATTTTTACTGCCCAAATCATGTCGACAGACACAAAAAAAAAAAAAAAAAAAAAAACACACATCATTGTAAAATCAATACATTCTTCACTCCGTTCAGAATCTAAAATTCCAATGAGTTATCGTTGTCCTAAAATAATTGTAAGAACAGGTAACTAATGTTACTGTTTTATCCCTCAAGGAATATTAAAAGCAACCCTTAATTATTTTTGGGGGCCTCCAGCAACTTTTCGACACGCAATCATGGTTGCAAATATAGGTATAATATTATAATATTTTTGTACAATAAATGTAATTGAGAAATTATTGTTTTTACTTGTACATCGAATATTCTAAAATGTTTAAAAACATTTTATAAATTATGACTGCTAATCATAAATATTTTTACACGTTCATCAATATAATTTTATACTAAATCGATTACGAATAGAGGCGTTATACTGCTGTAAGAATTCAAAATAATTATATTAATTTTGTGTTAAATTTATGATTATAAAATAAGATTCAATACTAATTTATTTTTATATTACATAAAATATTTTTATTATTATTTAAAATTGTTTCTAAAAATACATTTATGTTCCAATTAAATGTAAGAATACATTTTAACACCGATCATAAATATGAATATATGAAAAAATCTATAAATATTATATTCTATATATTTTGTATTGCTAGTATTTATAATATATATATATATATATATATATATATATTTAATGATTTTTTTTGTTTATTTTTAAATAATAAGTATACAAATTAATATATTTTGTATAATAAGGCAATTAATTAAGTTTTATTTAGAAATCTGATATTCAAATTAGGGTCGAAATTAAAAAAAATAAGTTTATTTCAATAATTTACAATCTACAAACAACCAACATTTATAATATTTTCACAAATATTAGCATATGTATGTTATCTGGATTTTGTATTCAAAATTAATAAAATGTAAGTGTTCTGTGTTTATAAGCATTCTTCATTATAATTAAACCTTCTCAATCACCTTTAAGCATTATCGTATTAATTTTTGGTATACTATTATGTAAACTTAAAGTAATAATTATATTATCATGCGATAAAATGTAGGCTTGAAACGAAAATAGTCTCCTACTTTGGTGGATATGAACGTTTTTTTTACAGTTTTTAAATTTATTATGTATATATAAGTACTATTAGTTATTTAATTTGTTTATAGGCTAATTTTAAAGTTAAATGCAATAATATAAACGATTAATAATTTATTATTAGTAAAAAAAAAATTAAATCAATTATAAAAAAATATTTTAATACATTTTTTTATCCAACCATTGATGCTAATCGGTTACTGAATACAATATAGATATACAGCTGTCGTTTAAACAGAGATCTGTGGACAATCAGACGAATTTTTGTTATGTTTATTGAACCCAATACATTACATACCACAATATATTCAATACTATTAGAATATTATGATAGTAAAAAATGTCTAATTATTAAAAATATTATAAAGAATAATGGTATATTCTCTTCCATAAAGTTATTCATGTGATTTATGTACGGTTACAAGTCAATAACCACTAAACAATCTCGAGTATTTTTGCATGCAAGATCTTCACTATGTCAAATGCATACATGAGACCATACATGCGTCACGCAACTTAGTAAAATAATGCTTTTTGTTTTTATCCATTATATTTTATAGTGTGTACTGTATATTAAATTTTCTTCGAGTTTTTACTGAATAAAAAAATTTGTATGTAGCTATTAATAACTGTTTAGAGCTGACTATAGCTGAGAACTTTCATCTGATGTTCTAAAATGTCAATTATATTTTTTTATTTGATTTTATATTAGCCGCCTGTTTGGAATGGAATAGCACAAAAGACAGCATAACATGCATTTATAAACATTTATAACTGTTCTCTGTAGTCGTATGCTCATTCGACATTTAACCATTTCTATTCAGTTACAATTTCCACATTTTTTATTATCCAAACCGTCTTCACTAACTTCAATTACACTATTCTCCTTCATCAATTATTAATTCTTTCCCGTCCGTTGTTCGTCCTACATTATCTCGTGCCCCGATTCCATTCGTCAGTCAGTAAAGAAATATATTTTTCATTTAGTCCCTTGCACCCCAATACTTACAAGTCCCCGCATTTTATCAAACATAACATTATACAATATACATATACTGCCCGCGTAGAGAATGAAATATTAAATTTTTCGTTTAGTTCTCGAAATCATTTAATTATCATGGTCTACTGTTGTAATTTATGTAGGGTTAAAACTTGAAAGAATAATGAGTATAGAATACATGACGCCTAAAAATATACATGGCTTAAATGGAAATTTGACGGCTCTCGATAACTTCGGTCTGATTTCAAACATTTAATCCGATTATAAATATGCATATAAAATAGATTAAATAAGACCATAGAGAAAGGTCTGTTCAGAGTTATCAGCTCCACTCTTCAATATGAAAATAAAATAAAATTTGAATTTACTTCGTGATTATGCAAAATTTCAATTAACTACATAAAACATTTTCGAAGTCCAATTTTGTGATCGGTGTTTATGAAAATGTGTGATAGATTTACAGAAACAAAGGATCACAAAGTCCACTCAATGACCTATGTACCACTCATACTATTATAATCTTCAGTAATTTTTCATTACCCATGGGCCATGAAAATAATTAAATTTCACAAGATACTATATTTTTAAGCCTGGTTAGCATATTACGTAACTGAAATTTAAGTCATGCCCAACATATCGAGAAGAGTTGTGCCGCCTACCAAGAATCCACATTGGAATGTTTCTGACCAATTAGTGGTGTAACTAGTCACTATTAAATACAATTATTATAGAAAGAAGAGAGGAAATGTGTTGAACGTAAATGTCTCGTAACGTTCATAATTCGGTGACCGTGCCTTTATACAAACAGTGCACCGACATTTGAACACGGAAATTCATTTTTTTCCCGTACACTCGTTCGGGTGGCTACTTATGTACATTCGAGCCAACAAGTGTCAAAGGCTGTCAATCATTTTCTTTCCTTTATATCTTCACGCCGCAGCAGCGGCGAACCACTTACTCGGCAAGAATAATAATAATAATTATTATGTTATTTACGACGTCACCGAGTGTATATTTGTTTAAATAATAATAACGGTGTTAGTGAAAAGGGTCGGGGCGCGACGGAAAGCCGTGAGAAAACACATGCGATGCCGTCTCATTGTTGTCGTAACTCGCAAGACGTGGAAAAAAAATCACGTCTGCCGCCGTCGCGCCCGTACGCGAGACGACGAGAACGCGTGTGCGTCGTCTCGTCGACGCGGAAAAAATCCGAACGGAAAACGATCGCAATCGAAACACAAAAGCCCAACTCTGGGCCGATGCCGGCCGGTTAATCGTTCGGGGCGGCCGAATAAATAAGAATAATACAAATAATAATAATATTATTATTGTATCCCTGCGATGGAACAACACTGTACGGGCAGCGGCGGCGGCCGGCCGGTGCTGCCGTTGCGAAGACGGCGGCGATGGACAGGGCGTGGCGGCGTGGCAGCGGCGGTGGCGGCGGCGGTCGAACGTTAGTCAAGGACGGTGCGCGGTGCGCATGCGCGCCGGGTTAGCGTCACTCTTGACCAACGCGATACCCGGCTGCACCAACGCTCTACCCGTGCTCTGGCCGCCGCCGCTCGTCATTCGTGCATTCGAAGTCGCGTCCTTTTCTTGCCGGTACGTGTCTACGAATTTTTTCGTTATTCAAAATATTCTCTATTAATGCTTTTTTTATCTTCCACTATCGTTTTTCTGCATTGCTTACTGTCATCAAACCAATCTTTTCGAGCACACCTCTTGAAAGACCCGCGCGTTATCGACTCATTCTCATTTTAGATGTTCATTTTATTTCGTTCACAAATCTTATAGCTTGCGTTTGTCGTCTGCTGCTTGTATGTATGTTTGCGTGTCTCTGTACGCGTGTGTGTATGCTTGTGTTGAGTCGTTATCGCCGGTCACCGTTATAATTTTTGAATAAAGTGGTTTTTTTATTTTTATTCTGCGTAGAGTTACTGTTGTTGCCACTACATATCGTATAGAGAGTAGTGCGTGTACACCACCGCCACTCCAGCAGAAGACGACGCACAACGCAATCGACGTCTACGATAACAACGACATAAAAATCAACTGGAAACATGACGACGGCTACTACGGAAGAGACGAAAACCGTCCCACAGGACGTCAAGGAACCGGTAAAAGACGCAGCAGATGCCGCAGTCGAGACCAATAACAAACAGGAAAACGACAAGAAGCCAGCGGCTGAGAAGGAAGAAAAGGAAGCGGCGCCTGCCGCCCCGGTTGAACCACCACAGCCAAAGTTTTCAGTGAAAAAACAGAGTTTCGAAAAGGACGTTGTCTACTTATATCAGTTTTCACGCACGCCCGTTATTCCGTCTATGTCCCCGTATTGCCTCAAGGTGGAGACATGGCTCAGACTGGCTGGGCTTAAATACGAGGTGAGTTCCTTTATCTTTAAATTTCAAAATAAATCTTACTATGTTTCGGAGCCATCTGTTACATGTATTATTTATATCTTAACATCAGTCTACCACTTTTTGATATATTTGTTATATTGTTACAATTTGATTATTGATTTCCTACCTATTTGTTAATTTTTGATATCCAAGTAATGACTATACACAATCCACTGAGTCGTTTTGTTCATTTGTTGATTATTGTTTGTCTATTATAACTATTATGGTTTTGAATTTAATATATTAGATTCATTTTTTATTAAATCTAAAAAAAAATCTTTTAACAATTCATGATTAAATGTTATTTATTATTAATTGATACATCTAAAATTGATTTTATTATGTTTATGTCTTAAATAATAACATTCAATTTTATTTTAATCATAAAATTACTACTTAAAGCATGATTTGAATGCACGTATATTAAGTTAGATACTAGTTCATTGATAAACATTACTAAATATTTCAATATTTTTTGTTATCTTATTAATATGGTATTAAGCTTTGAATAATTTTTATTGGAATATTATGAAATTTAATTCACTACTAGTATATATGCCCAATTACTTAAAAAATATTTAATAATTATTATTTAGTATCTATTAAAATGTTTGAGAAATTATAAAACCCAACATTATTATTATTATACTATGTGAACTTTGTATCATTCTAACTGAATTTTATTGTTTTCTAATTCTTTAAATTACTACAAAGCTAATATACCTAATTATAATTTATATGAATGAAAAGCAAAAGTTGTTATTATTTTGTTACCTTACTGTTTTATGTTTTATTATTTAAAATATTTGTAGGTTTCAAATTTTGAATTTATATTATTCTATTTTTGATTTCATCATAGTTTATTGATTAAACTTAATATCATTTTAATGATTCCAAAACTATTAAAAATTATAAACAGTATTAAAATAAAAATTGGTGATTTTAATGTTTTCTACTTTATGTGAATTTTTTATGTAGTTAATTTAAAAGTCACTATAAGTTTTTTATGGCTTAATATTTTGATTGTTTGAAAGTCTGTATATTCTCTACATGGAACCAATGTTATAATTAGATTTGCAAATCTTAAAAAATAGTTAATTTATTCTCAATTTTTATAGTTCTATTTTGTTATCAATGCCCCTGCTAATTTGTTAAATCAAATTTAATTATTTGTTATCTAAATGTCAAATTTTAACATTATAATACTAATAAATAATAGTAATCTTTGTATAAGTCAAATAACTGAGTTTTTGGTAGAACTAATTAAATATGAACTAGATAAAAATAAAAAAAATTGGACTATAACCTTTGGATGTTAAAAATATAATGGCCTATGTGTGTCAGCCATTTTAATATATTTCATGAATCTAATACAGTATATTTTATGGTTAAAAAAAATTAGAAAACAAAATTAATTTAATTAATTATTATGTTATATAGGTAGTAATTATTAACATTGGAGTAAAACCAATCAAATACATTTTATTTATTACTTATAAATTATATATTAATATATATACTTATATATTACTTCAAATCAATATATATTTTCAACTATAAAATGTATAAAGTTTGTATTAAAATAATGTTTCAATATAATATGCATTTTATTACCTATTAATATATCTATGCTATTATTATTTAGTCTGTCTAAACTATTTTTTTTTTTTTTAAATAATCATTCCCTCCATTGCAATTATGATTATTTAAATTTTTGTTTATATTTAAGCTTTTACATTTTGGAATATGATAAATAACAAAAAATAGTGCATAGCGCAACTTATGATTAATGCAATTTATTATTTTCTTTCTATTAATGTGCATTCTAATTTCTTTTCAACTTTTATGGTATATTCTATAAATTAAAAATATAGAATATCATGTAATTTTAATGGTTTAATAATATTTAAATCTAATGTGGAGTATAGTGAATTTTTAAGTAGTTTTATTTATAATGTGAATCTATCATTAATATTTCCATTAGAACCTATATGACTAAAACTAGGTTCATTGCAAATCATTTCTTGATTGTATCTAACATTTACTTTTTAATTGGACAACTTCCGTCTAGCATGTATTTAAATACGTATAATATAATACTTTAATCAACGATGAGATAGAAGGTCGTAAAATGGTTTATATATCTTAAATAATTTCAACAAAAACGCATGAGAACAATATAATATATTCATTTTCCACGTGTGTTCATAGTTGCACGTGTTTTTTCTTCCCAAGAAATGAGTTGTCATATGCACGATTGGTATTATCTCATGGTTCTTTATATTTATATTGCTGACTATTGTTATCAAAAAAATAATTATAATTAGGTATCTAAAATTGAAAGTAGTGTGTTTCACAACATTATATATATAATTGTATTAACTCTATATTTATTTTCATAGATAATTCATATCATTTACTCATTGACAACTGTTGATATTTTAAACTTTTTAACTTTCTAGTTTTACAATGTAGCATTTTACGCTTTAGTTGACATAATTCGACTCTATTAAGCTTTTGGTCATCATTAACGTGATTTCATTATTGCTTTTCGATTATGAATAATGAATCATTAACGTAAACAATTTTAACTTGCTGATCTGTTTGTACACTAGGCAAATTCAGCCATACTATATTTTATTTAATTCTAACATTAATAACTGATGGTTTTTACGTTTAAAAAAAACGTTTAATTTGTGTTTCAAATTTCCGTGAATTGTTGACTTCAGTACCTCGAACGCGAATAGTTGAAATTCAATGTCTGATAAAACCCGTTTGCCATATTTTATTTGATATCGATTTGTAATAAAAGCAATAGCTGAAAATAAATACGATGGTTTGGTAAGTAATAATGAACGTATCGTTTTCGGAAATCAATTTCATTACCAAACTTTGGAAATTAACTATGTAATATACGATGACAATCTTATCTCTGTGGTAATGGATGAAGTTACAAAATATATAGAGGGCGAGATACTGTGATATATGATGTTTGTTGATGATATAGTTTTGATGAAAGAAAATCTGAAAACAGTTATTGATAGGTTAGATGAGTAGAAGTTAGCCCTTGAAGGAAAGATGTTGATAATTAGTAGAAATAATAGAATGGATAATATAGAGTATGACTTTGAAGGAGTTAAAAGTATGAAGAGACCAATAATAATGAGCGGTGATGTGATAGGTAAAGTCGAGAACTTTAAATATTTAAGATTATTTATACAAATGGACGCGAGGGGTTTGGCATAGATATAAAATATAGGATTAAGTGCGTTTTATATGATGAGAGAATTCCAATAAGGTTGAAAGGTAAATTTTACAATAGTGTAGTTAGACCAACTATGCTTTATGATTCGGAGGAAACTTTATGGGTGGTTGACAGGAGAATAGAACAGAGTATGAGAAAAAAAACAAAAGCAGTGATTATGAAAATGAACATTTAAAGGAAAAGAGGAAGACCAAAAAAAAGATGGTTGGATACAATTAAGAAAATCGTAACAAGTGGAGGTTTAAAACAAGGGTGACTGGCCTTAAATAGTTGGGAAAAAGACGAAATGAAAGAATTTTATCAGCCAGATAGTAGTCGCATGTACAAAATATTAACACTGACAGTAAAAGTGTTTCATATTTTATTTTAATGAAAATATTTGTTGCAATTTTTCTATTTTATAAAGAATATTTAGCAGGTATACATTGATAATATATATTCGTTGTGTATTACACGCTTTCACTGTACTGAAACGTTTTAACTAGTAGAAATGCGGTGAAATCATTATGGCGTGTTACGACAATTCGCGTTTTCCTTAGAGAAGAATCCCATTTGTGAAGATTCGAAAGAGGAACGGAAAATTGAATTTTATACCTATAACTGTATATTAGTTTTAATAAACGTCATCGTATCCCTCGAGAATTAGGTGAAATCCTCGATAACTCGACAATTATTTTTTTCGTTTTATACTGAAATCGTCATTACTTGGTCCACTGATATCGATAAAATTAAACGCTCCATGAGCGTAGTAATTTAAAATATTACTCGTTATATATATGTATATAATATTTTACACAGCACACAGCATTTCTTATCAATGTAAATAACATAATAACAATAACTCAAATATACCCCACCTATCTACGTACTATAGTGGCGCATCATTGCACCAGAAGAAAATATATTTAATGTAATAAATTATTATAACAATTTTTTTACGTTACAATTGTGTGTGCAATAGAAATAGTTTATGTGTGTAATAATATATAAGATGTAATACGTTTTATTCAGGGTGTTCGGTGTTTATCGACCCAGACATGTTTATTTAATAATGTCTTAATTTTTAAACTAATTTATTTTTCGATAGGTATGTTCCTACATCCGTAGGACGACGATAACTAGCAATCCAGACATACTATGATGTTATATTTTTCTCAAGGCTCGTTGACGATGTATTTAGTATTATTCTTAACGCATTCACTTACACCCATGTAACAGCGCGGTACTGCACAATGATGTATGTATATATCGTTTACACAATCGGATAGCGTCTCGAAAATATCTTACGCATTATCGAAATGTACTTAGCGTTATTTTTATAATATTTATTATAAATGTAAGTGTATGTGCAACAATTCTACATTAAAGCCCTGTGCACATTATAGATTACATTCCATCGTCTGCACGTTTTGAATTCTGAATTTGATGGAAATTTTGTATAAAAAAAAAATAAATAAATAATAGTAATATTATATCAACGTACTTATATATTTCCAGTTGGACGTTGATAAAATTTTAAAATGTATGCTTGAATTTATGTTTTATCTTTATCTTAATTGACCACCCTTTTTCTTCCAGAGTTTGATAATAAAATATAATAATGTAATATTATAAAAGTGTATTTTTATTTATATACGTTACAATTTGCGTCATCGTTTTGTATTGCATGTATATATTTTTATTATGATCGAATGTCTCTATTTGTGTCGGATGACCAGTGATTATATGAATATAATTGCCGACGCATGTCAACCCTTAAATATTCAAAAGGACGCGCATCACTTCAGCTTTTTATAGTAACACGAAATTTTCTGTAGGACCTGACATTAATTGTATTACATACTTATTGTATCTACTGTGCACACATGGGTCAGTGTGATTGTCGTCGAGGTATATCAATTTGGGTTCACTTCGCTCACATCCTTATTAAAAGGAGTTATAGGAGTTATCTTTTGCTGCTACCGACAAAAATTAATGGTATTCGTCTTGTGTCGATTTTAACAATCGTAATAATAATATTATGTACAATTTTTAATATATTATTAGTATTATTATTACTACGGTTGCCTGCTCTCGTTTATTGTATGCATATGTATGTGTGAGCATTGAGCATATACCAGGAGGCTAGAGGGGAGAAGTACCCGACAACTATACGACGCGACATTAATCGTCAACAATGATAATATTATTCCGCACCTTGTTCCCTCTTAGTACTTCCTCTAACGGCTCTCATACTTATAACACTCATCATTATACACAACACGTCGTATATGTGTTTTATTAAATTCATTGGTCAATTAAACAATTTCTTTAATGTAATATTCCTTTCCTCTATTAAAAAAAAACCTCTTAGATCGTATAGCACTACTGGCTTTTGTTTAACATAACTCGGTGGAAAGTAATTCACAGTTGTTGTATTTGTCGGGCTATTAATATGGTTACCAATTTGATATTGGATTATACATTTTTTTTTTTTATTTATTCTTAAGTACACCTTTGCGACATTTTTCTGGCACACCACATGTTAGTATGTATTTATTTCTCATAGTTGTTATTTTGGAAAATACGTTAATTTTAAACGCCTTTTCTTTAGATCTCCATTGAAGGAAGCACGTTTACAAAATAGTATGACGAAAGTGGGATTTTATTTTATACGGGTTTCCATGCGAGGCCTGTGGAATGTGCGCCTTACGTTCTATTGTATGAGATGATACGTATGTGTTGCCACTGTGTTCCCACCACTACGGAATGTTGACCTTATTATAAAACGATCATAATCGTTTTAATAATGTATATATAGATTCGATGACGGCATGCGTGTATAAATAATATGAACTCTATTGAATAATCATCGAGTCCAAAATCCAAATAGATTGCCGGAAACGCGCTTGCTTGCTAAGGCCTGGTAGTTACTTTTTCCTCTCCGCATAATCGAAGTGATTATATTAGTGTATACATTCCACAGATTGCGTGGGTGTATCGTTAATTGTCTCGCTCTGCTTTTTGAATCCGACCGAGATTACTTCATGTGTTGAAAAATTGTGCGATATTATTATAGGAAAAAAAAATAAAAATTAGCCATACTATTATTATTTTTTAAAATGTATTCCTATCCAAGGTTTTGCTGAGCAAGGGGTGGTATGAATGTCTGTGAGTATCACGTGTGTGTCTGTGTGTGTTAATGGTGAAGAGATCAATAACACAGTTGTCGCCGTCTGAACCATAAACTCCTCCCCATCCACCCTATCCTGCGCCGACGCCGTCGCCATGACGACCGCCTGTGGTATCTCCCAGCTTGGAAGTTCAATAAACTCGGCAACGGCATATAAGGGATTTTCTCGTACTATCGCATGTAGTACTCGGGCGTCGCTCGCTCAGTTGTACGACATAATTATGCAACAGGGTATATTTTATTCAGTTGCTGTCGTACAGAATTACGTTTAATAATAAATCCTTAAACGAAGCAATTAAAAATATATATAAAACCATTTTTATAGTACTAGTATATGAGAAAACTGGCAGTTTTCATAACATAAAAGGGAGATAGACAAGGTTATTGGCTTGTTTCCTTTTTTCCCCTAGTAAATTTTCATTTAATTATAAATGTATACACTAATTTTACCATATTTTATAATAATACAAATGTTGCGTTAATTACTTAACCATTACTTAACTAATGAAAGATATTTATTAGTGTTGTTAAATAAAAAATAAAAATAATGTTTACTTAGATATTAATTTGTCGAATTTGAGTTAAAATACATATCGAGAGTGGTTCTATTAACAGTGGTTTATTATTTCTAGTATTAAACACATGCGTCATTAGTCATTTTGTGCAAAACGTTTTAGTAGTTTATGTATATTTGGTTACTTGGTCAGTCATCTGCTATTTCGTCAAGGTCCGCTGCTTCTCGACAATACGTGGTTCTATGGGTTCTTGACCTTAATTTAGAATTGCAGAAAATTCGTATTTTTTATTTTCCCATGTGCATCCAAAAATACTTTCGTTCTTAAATAATCACGCCTGGTCGTTGTCCTAAATAAACTCTTTGTAGTTAAAAATCTCCATTCTAATGATTATTATTACTTTTCTCTACAAATGTAATAAATATTAGCTTTTACTGCTCTAAAATTATTAATAACATACTCTAAAAGTTTATATTAAAAATGATGTGAATTTATGTCAATAAAATGTAAATACATTTATAAACACAAATATCATAAGCATTATTATATTATGTTGTAGTATAATTAGTTTCTAATTTTTTTTTAATTTTTAGAATGTTGACCACAAAATGAAGCATCGTTCCAAAAAAGGACAATTGCCGTTTATTGAATTGAATGGTGAAGAAATTGCTGATAGTACTTTAATTATTAAAGAACTTAGCCAAAAATTCGGCAAAGACATTGATGCCGCATTAAGTCAAGATCAACGTAACATATCACATGCTATGATCTCAATGATTGAGAATAAGCTTGTTTGGTATGTCTCATTACTATTGTTTTGTTTTTGATATTTTATTTTGTATATTTTTAGGGTAATAACGTGGTGGAAGACAAAAACTCCTGAAAACGTGATTAAAGGATACAAAGTGAATTTGCAACATGCACTTGGTACATGGGTTCCAAATGGTATTCTTAATTTCTTCTTTAAGTACACTTATAGCCGAAGAGTGAGTATTCTAGAAATTCTGTTGTTATAAATAAATGTTCTATGTAAATTAAAGTTTTGTTTTCATAGGGATTAAAAAAAGTAAAAGCTCAAGGAATTGGAGTTCACAAGCCTGATGAGATTTTGGAATTTGGACAAAATGATCTTAAAGTTTTATCCGATGTATTAGGCGATAAATTATACTTCTTTGGAAATGAACCCACAACTGTAATTTATATATTTAATAAACATTATGAATTTTTTATAATTTATTTATTTATTTTTAGTTGGATGTTGTTGCTTTTGCAAACTTGGCACAGTTGTACTTCTTAGATAAAGAAGTTGAATGCCAATTAAGAGATTATTTAGTGGACAATTTTGAAAATTTAATACAGCATTTAAACCGCATTAAAGAAAGGTGTTTCCCTGACTGGGATGATATGTGTAAGAATCTAGACTTAAACAGTCATTTGCCAAAACCACCACCAGTTGAAGATAAGCCTAAGGAAGATGGAGATAAGAAGGCCACTGAAAACAAAACTATTGAAAAAGAAGTCAAGGAGCCCGAAGAGAAAGTGAGTAAAAATTATTTTATTAACCTAAATTATAATTTTTGATTTAGTATTTAAAATATCAATATATATTGTATAACTATATTCTGAAATATGTTTGGTTTATTTGTATGTGATTATGGTACTGTAATGTTACACATTATTAATATTTTTTGTAGGGTGATGGAAAGAAGGAAGGAGAGAAAGAACCAGAAGACAAGTGAGCGGTATTTGTGCTGGTTACAACGAAACAGTCTCATCACCATCATTTTAAATTAAGCGATTTCACCAACACTTTCGACCCACCATTATACTATTGACTAAAAAAAAAAATCATACAATATATTATATTTATAAGTTACGTCAATGTTATGTTTAACATACATAATTAACTATGAATCCAATTTTTTTTATAAACTTTGATTTTTTTTGTATTCGTGAACCAAAAATTATATATACTTGCATTATCAAACAAATGTGTTTGATATAAATTGACTCCCATCAAAACAATAATAATTATAATAAAAATGTTTTGAAAATACAAAAATTTAATTATATACAATTTATTACTGGGAGACAAAAAGTTAAAGCTCAGGTATTAACGCATAACTCTTAAGTATAATAATTATAATTAATTATCCATTTTATTTAAGTGTTAAGAACGTGTTTGTTTGGGCCTACGCTTTAATTGAAATGGGGACCAGACAAATCGGACCTCGGTTAAAAATTCCGCTTAGCTATATATATATATATATATATATATATATATATATATATATATATATATATATATATTTGACATTTTTATTATTTTTTTAATTAATGAAAATCCATTATTTCCTATTTTCGGTGACAATATCCTCTCTATATGATGTAAATTTTTCTACCATTTATATAATTTTATACATATTATTATATATATTTTATGTTTTTAAGTGTATAAATTAATTTTATTATTTAAGTGAAAAAAAAATTAGCAAGAACAATTCCACTGCGTTTTCCACCCATTTTGTTTTTGTTCATGCAACAATACATTAATTTCCCTTATAGGCTTTTCGGCATATCTCAAATAGCCGAACTAACTAGTAATCGATTCTTATAGCATATTCATGTTCTCGAAATAAACTAATCTCTTATCATTATATATAAACACATATATAATAACTATATACTATTAATATTGATTTTTTTTTTTTATATTTATTTTATACTTTTACTACTATCATCCAAGTGTAATGGGAAGAATCTCGTTTGTATGATTTTTTTTATAATTTTATTAAGCCTTTAAGAATAAAACAAACTGCAAAATATTTTAATCTCTTGTGTGTATGTGTATTCTTTTACGCCAGTCTCTTTAAGAAATACTCTCATCTCTGCATCAACCAAAAAATAATTATTTTAAGCTACAATCTGGTTGAAAACTTAGGTGTACAAATTAAACATGAGGGAGAAGAACAGTTGATTTAATCAACTAAAATGTAATATTAAACTGTGTTGAAAGTCAAAATCTACAGTACATTTATTTTAACAATTTGTCTAGGATAATTATTTGTTTATTTTATGCATTGCTATTGTAAATAGGTATATTCCATAAACCGTAGTTGGACTTACGTTTCAAAAGGATTATTAATCTATTTACATTTGCTTCTGCCACATAAATCGATTTGGAAATAATTACGAAAAATTCTTTTTGAGTGGTCAACAAGTACAAATAGTGCATATTTTATTACTAAAAATCAATCTGACGGCAATTGCCATACAGCGTTAGGTAGTTGTTCAGTTTTCAGTATTTCATGCGTAATTCAATGTACAAATTGTGAATTTGTTAAGGACGTGTTATGACTGCTGGACGATATAATGATTGTGTGCATTTGGTGGTTAGAAAAAAAAAAACAGATTTTCCATTTTCCGTCTGGTATTGATAAAATATTCATACATTTATTCAATTTCGCCCACCCCATTCTTTCCTCAAAAAGTATCGACTCCACCGGCCTAATTGTTATTTTTTAGCAGGTAACCGGTTGTAAAATATCCGTTGCACAGATGGTCGTTTCATTTTTATTATTATATCGTGCTTATAGTTTAGCTATAACGTCAAATAATCGCCAATCCGTAACCTTTTTCCGTTCCGTATAATTTATCATGATATATCGCTCTTCTCATTTCGTAGGAAACACGGCGTATTGCTATTTGTTAGATCGGATGCAATATTTTCCGCTTTGCCGTATTTTGTGTAAGCATAAACTAGCACTTTTTTTAGAATTTAAAAAATAATTCAAATGTAATGGTAGGTATAACAAGAAACAAAATATCAGTGTGATGTCGAGAGTTTTTAGATCAAGATTTACCCAATAAGCAAACAAAATTTATCTTATATGAATTATATTGTATATTAATCTTTAGTGTGATGCATATAAAGATTTTAAGCGATTTTAAATTTCTCGTATCTTACCTATAAAAGTAATTCTATCAAAAATATTTTTAATCTTGAACACCAGTCTAATCGATATCTTTATTATTAGAGTTAATAGTATTCCTTTAATCAATTAAATATTTTATATTGATTTATTCGATTTGTTGCATACCTATTATTAATACAGTTAATTTAATTATTTCAGAACTTCAGAAGTTAACCGAATTCTGAGTATAGTATATGAAATAAAAATATTATTTTCATGTCTGATAATAAGTATATGGCTTTAAAAAAAAAAAAAAATACTATTGCGGTCATCCAACTTATAATAATTGTTAATGAATTTATATTATTAATGTGTTATTTCATTATAAATAATACTTTCTTTTTACGTTGTATTAATATTGATTCTATTGGAGTCCGGTGGGTGTAAGTAATACCGTAATATGCAGAGAAGGTTACATTACTCTTAAGACACGTATAAACAATGTATAATAAATAAACGGTAATGCTAACGAACGTGTATTGAAACCGTACAAATGTCCGTTGTTGCACGTGTATATGTTGTAACATGATAATGCGAACTGAAAGAGGTGATCACCGGGCAAGTCGTATACCTACGCTGTACCTAGTTATTTATCTCATTTTTATTTAGTTATTTATCTCATTTTTATTTAATAAATTTCAGTCTTTAAAAAGACCTATTCGCTTAGAATAATTAAATTTAGGTAATCATTATATTACTATAAAATTGATAGTAACCCATTGGGCTATGCGGTTATTTTATATAATCGATTATTTTCTACATTTTATAAACAATTAGTTTTATTGAAAAAGTGGAAACGTGAACTGTTAATTGACTTTGATTATAATCGAAATTATTTAATTGAAAGATGTTTTACGAAATATAAAATGTTCTCGTAACGGTTACGGATTTACGGTAATGTTATTGAAATATTAATATTCATAGCTTAAAATCCCTCTCTTACCACTATTTTAATAATATGAACATGATCCAGTTTTATATCATCGTAGTCATACTGAAATTAATTAGTTACTTTTACAAAGATATTTAAGAATGTTGTATTTGTTTTTCTAATTATATATGTATAATTGTATGTATGGTGGGCCGACGAAAGTGTCATATGAAATGTACTAATCCAAAACCCACCAAAAAAGCGACAGAGGAGAAGATAACCGTTCCAGTGATAGTCGGACAAAGCGAAGAAAAATTATTTAGATACCGGTGAATCAAAGAAATTCCATTAATAGTTCAGGTGTCGATTACGAACAATTATAATTTATTAACCGATAATAATCTATCATTATTTGTGTTTAAAATATAATCGATATAGTTTTCTGTATATTGAAATTATTACGTAAAAACAAAATAATCACACAGCTCTAATAATTACTATAAACGCCAATAAATACGTGGAGATCCATAGGCTGATCACTTCGGGAAATTGCAAGCCTTATCGGATTATAAGTCGTGACTAGGATTAATTTACAATCAACTGTTCAAAAGTACCATCAGTACTCTCTCGGTAAATCATAATACAAAAATAATAATGTAATAATATGTAACTATGTGATACTATACATATACAGTGTGATCACGATAAGTGGAAACACTCAATAACTATGTATAGGCTTCATATATTTTAATTTTGATTTTTTGGCTAACTAATAAACATAATTATACACATTTTTATGGTAATTAGACTATTTTTGTGATAGTTAATTTCGCGCATGCGCATAATAACTTTTTTTTTTAAATTGCATGACCCAATTTTGACTACAAATTATTTTTCTTTGTATTTTTTAATGAATTTTGGTAGTTGAATTTCTTTTCCAAGTTGAAAAATGGCCGAGCTATATGTATATATGCTATATATAGCAATTTGAATTGATGTTATTTACACGGGTATAATTGCTATAACTCGGCCATTTTTCAACTTAGAAAAGAAATTCAACAACCAAAATTCATTAAAAAATACAAACAAAAAAAATAATTTGTTGTCAAAAATAGGTCATGCCATTTAAAAAAAAAAAGTTGTTGTGCGCATACGTGAAATTAACCGTCACAAAAATAGTCTAATTACATAAAAATGTGTATAGTTATGTTTATTAGTTAGCCAAAAAATCAGAATTAAAATATTTGAAGCCCATACATAGTTATTGAGTGTTTCCACTTATCGTGATCTATGTATCTCGTATACTATGTATAAATATATAGTTGAATAATTGATAGCTTATTGTTATTGTAATTCAGTTATATAAAACATGTATTTAATGATATGTAAACAATTATAGTTTATCCTTAAATTGTCTGAAAATACTGTCGAATTTTTAAAAGTGGCATTTATATTTTATAAATATCTCGTTATTAACGTCTGATAATATTTAATGGAATAGTCAATATTTATAAGTTCTCTTTAGCTGGTTTAACACGGGGCGATTTAATCGCACGCGGTTGCAGTTAAAAATCGCGGCGGTTAATCGCCTAAAATTAAACTCTTCTTCTTCTTCTTCTTCTTCTTCTACTTCGCCTTCCTCCCAACTATTTGGGGTCGGCCACCCTTGTCTTACACCTCCACTTTACTCGGTCAATCACATCTCCTCTGCACACACCGACAGCCCTCATGTCATTCTCCAAAGTCTCCAACCATCTCTTTTTTGGTCTTCCTCTTCCTCTTTTCCCTTCAACGTCCATCTTCATAACCACTCTTACTGCATTCGTTTCCTCTCGCCTCATCACATGCCCAAACCATCTCAGCCTATTTTCTCTCATCTTGTCCACAATTGGCGCTACACCAACACTACCTCTCACGTATTCATTCCTTATTCTATCTTCTCTTGTCACTCCACTCAACCATCTAAGCATTCTCATTTCCGTGACACTCATACTTTGTTCTATTCTCCTGTTAACCGCCCAACACTCTGAACCATACAGCATAGTTGGTCTCACTACACTTTTATAAAATTTACCTTTCAGTCTAATTGGAATTCTCTTATCGCATAACACGCCCGATGCTTCTCTCAATTTCATCCACCCGCACTTAATCGCCTAAAATTAAACAAATATGTTAATATGGATGTGTTCACACGGGAAAAACCGCGCGACCGAAAATCGCGTCCAACCGCCTTCGATCGCTGGTGTTTAATTTTTCCGCGGTCAGAAGCGGTTGATCGCTAAAATTAGACTGCCTATTTCCAATGGTTCTGTTCAGACGACGCGTTTAAATCGCCGCGATTACATGCGTTCATTCAACAATTTACCATTCAAGTGTAAGCACTGCAATTATTTTGATTTGATTATAATAATATTGATTGTAAAAATCATTATAATATTATATTAATTATTAATATATTTATATTATATTATTATATCCTACCAATAATTATAATGGGATTTGACAATGATGAATTTATTTTAGAAATTTCCGCTGAGGAAAGCATTTGGAATGTAAGTAAGATACTAGTTAATATTTTGTAGACAGCGAAGATTCAGTTTTACATAATTTTATTAACATTAAAGCGAATCAGCTAATAACATATCAATGAATCGAATGACGAGATTGACATCCGATAATATTTAAAGAACTCATCAGGGTGTGATCGCAGAGTTAAAAAATTAACTTGAAACTGACCTTCGTTGATCCTTTTCATATTTAGTGGATGCACCCAATATTTTCTCTTGCTGGTCAATTTTTGTTTTAACTGTTGTCTTTTATATAAACTATACACTATACAAATTGCTTCAACATCATCTAAGGTCTCCATTTAATAAAACGATGGAAAATAATGTATTTAAAGACGTGTTAAATACAACAGAGTAACAGACACAGTATTACAATTTACAAACCGCGTTTTCTATACGACTAATGTTATAAGTTCAAACGAAAACAAACACATTTCGAAATTGGCGGATATTCGAAGGCATTTTAATCGCACGCAATCTCCTTGTGTGAATGCATACACGGGAGCGGTTTTAAATCACCGCGATTTTTAACCGCAACCGCGCGCGATTAAATCGCCCCGTGTGAAACCAGCTTTTGGCGATTTATAATCTATTCTAGCACATAAATATTTCTTTAATTGTTAATCTAGAACGCCGTTGCATTTGAATACAGCTGTAAACAGTGACGGCTCGTGCTATGGTGCACAGAAGCACGTGGACCATAAAAAAAAAAAAATATATATACAAAATGATTAGATTCCTGTAATAAACTATAATTGTATATTATGCATATAGTCATTATTCATCGGATGAAAATTAAAAAATAACCCATCAGCACGATTTTATAAAATACATAGCGTGAGCCATAATGTGATTGTTGCGAGAGGGTTATGGCGCCTCAGCGATAGCTGTCTGCTGCATTAGCATATACCTACATCCTATGACTTTTATTACTATATTTGTAAGTGTAGCAACGAGGTGGTTTTAAGAAATATTAAACTCTTCAAATAACATGCCCTCTTGAAACGTTTTAAAAATGTAAAGTACGTTAATTGAGTGTTATATAGTGCACTAGAGCTGTACAACAATATAAGCGTTCGTGGGATCATTTGTGCATTATAAGGTTATATTATTATAGGCTCTTACAAAACGGCCAATATCGGTTGAAGAATCGGCCAAGAATCGATATTCACTAAATACGTGTTCATAATCGGTATAGCGATTAATATTGAACTATTTGGAAACTTGAATATTATAATGTTTTCTTATTAATTTAATAATTACAATAAAATGCGGTTGTATGCATAGGCGCAATTTGGCTTAAATTTATGGGAATGCTAGATTTAGGTTGACCAAAGTGACCTTTGCCCCTCCACATCTTACCGAACCACCATTCATACATTTATCATATTAACTAATAAATAATTTATAATTAAATAACACTAAAGAAAATAAAACACACATTAAAAACATATTTATATTTATGGGTACACCGTGTATCATTTATTATATTTATATTTATATTTTTTCATGTGGCCCGTTACAGACCTACCCGCACCGGCCTAAAAATATTGATCAGCTTTTTATCGCGAGACGCAAATAATCGATACTTCGATAAATGTTTCGGCGTAATCGTTATCGTCTATTGTTCAGCTTTCTATAAAATTTTCTTGTGTTTTAAATATATGATAATTTATTAATCATAATATTAACAATAAATTACTTTTACCTAATATATTATTATTATGAAAGTGGAAAGTCTTAAAAATCAATTTATCCCAATCCTATGACAAAATATCTATACCTATGACTAAATGGTTAAGTTATAACCAATAAAAATTCGACGATACTACTAAAAATAATTAGGGGTGCTAAGCACCCCCAAATTGCGCCTATGGTTGTATGTCGAATGCAAAATAACGTGATTTATCGTCATCCAGTACGCGCGTTTTATCCAGTAGCTACATTTATGGATTATAAATTATAATACATAGAATAACTGGATGTTGGATAATTAACTGTCATATTATTTAGTTATCCAGCTATTTTCCTCACTCGTGGAGGTCTATGCATACTAATGTACTCTTCCGTATTGTCTTTATCTTTCACGACACGTTTTCGTCTGATTATAATATTGATGAGCGGTAAGAAAGCTCAGGCCACACACATAATTGTATGCATGCGCTTAATGATAATACGCGAGTATAAAATATGTATAATCATAGGCGCAGACTTTTAGATTTTAGCAGGAGAACAAAAACTTAATATAGATAGATTGCCGTTTTATATACAAAAGAAGAAAACTACTTTTACTTTTTACCTTCGTTATAATTTAAGTACGGGGGTCATTGCCCCTGTTGCCCCCGTGAAGTTAATGACTATGTGTATAATACGTCTTAACTTTTGAATGACAAAAAACACTTTTTTTTATTTATTAAATTTAAAATGTGTCAGCATATCACATGCAGTTACAAGTCATAATATCGAATTACAAAGATAAAGGTATTTACATGTTATAATAAGTTATAAGGTTATTTTTACAAAAGACAAAACGTTTCAATTTGATCTTTGTTTGCGTCAATATAAAATTAAAGTAAATATCGAGAAAAAAAAACCTTAAAACCAGTGCAAAATATTATTGTTAGAAACACGAAAGTCAATTAAATATTCCTCTTCCATACAATCGTCCGAATCATTGGAGCTGCAGAATATCGTAAGAAATTTTAAACAGTGGAAAAATGAAATCTATTTGCGTATTGCGTATCAGTGGAAAAATCACAGAAATCACTTATTATTTCTTCGTCTCTATTCGGATTTTGAACCACAATGCTACCCAGTGGCGGCACCAGATTATTTTGTCTGGATGGGCCAAGCTAGGGCCACTGATTTAAAGGGAGGGCCAGTGGCATAACAACATTTGCATTACCTATCAGGTAAGTTAATTATTTCGTATTGCTTAGATAAATATTACATTCATTTCACAGTTTAACATAGGTAACATAGCATAAAATAGGTATAAATATAAAATAAGAAAGATAAAAGTTCAGCCATTGTACTGCGCCTATTGTGGCTCTGTGTAGCTCTTTCATTCCTCCTTGTAGTCGTCGAGTATTACAGTCATCAGTAATGTGTATGGCAGTTTGCTTTGCATAGCCGCAGTCACATCCTGGTGTAGGCCTGAGTCCCCATTTATGAAGCATGTGTCCTGTTTTTCCATGACCCGTTCGGAATCTATTTAATGCTACCCATTCCCTTCTCGGGAGGTCAGAGCAACTTCTAAAGTAGCTTCCATAGCTTTGCATGCATGGATCTGAGAGGACCATCTAGTTACACACAATCTCTTAAATTCTATAGGTTTAGTTTTGAGAATTTTCTTTTGAAATTCAATAAATTTAGAGTGGATTGAAGATCTAGTTATAAAAGTATATATATCTTGTAACAGGTTAAAAAAGTGATCATCTACTTCAACATTTTTTACAACATCCACAAGAATTAAATTAAGTCGGTGATTATTACAATGAATATAAACTGCCCGAGGAACTTCTTTTTTATATAAAGCTTGAACACCATTCATTGAATCTCTCATAACATTAGCCCCATCATATGTTTGGGCTACACATTTATTTATATCAATCTTACATTTACTTAAAACAACTTTTATGTGACTGAATAATGCAATTGCATTTAAATCTTTTAGAGGCGTGAACCCTAAAATGTTTTCTTTAATTTCACTTTTATAGTAATACCTTACAACAATTGATAGTTGTTCAGTTTTTGTAATATCTTTAGTGTCATCTATCATTATTGCAAAATATGATGACTCGTTTAGTTCTGAAGAAATGTTATTTAATACCATACTAGCCATTATCTGAATTATTTCATTTAGAATTGAATGTTGGAGGTACCTAGCATTTTTTGGACCACTTATTTTTTTTTTACCATCTTATCAACACAAGAAATTACATTCATTAGCTCTAAAAAGTTGCCTCTGTTCAAACTAGATTTATTTTCAAAGTGTCCACGAAACGCAATTTCTTGTATAGCTAACATTATTAAAGAAATTATTATAAATTTTATATAATTTCCGTTTTCATTTACTATGATTGCATGATGATTACTTAATTGTGACAATACAGAACTTTTATTTAATTAATTTTTTTTACAACCCAAGATAAAATACAATTTTTATGTTCATCACTTTTTGCATGTCTTAATAAACCTCTAAAAGATATAACATTTTTTCATTTATTATAACCAGTATTTTTGAACATATAATTACCATCGTTTTTTAATTTTAAAGAAAAATGTCTACATAGAAAACAATAAACTGAATTTTCTATTTGACTGTATTCAATATACTTAAAATATTCATACCATCTTGATTGAAAACTCCTTGCCTACTTTGTTCGACCAGTACCATAAACCGTCTTTGTAAAATTCTTTAATTTTGGTTGAAATGGTTCGTCATCTATTGTTTGGAATATGTCATTAGGCCCAGAAACTTTGCCAAAACGTTGAGGCTTGTCCAAGTTCACAAATTCTGCATCATGACATAATGGATCACTTGAATAAATAATTAAAAAAAGTATCAGAATATAAAGTATAAAATAGATAGATTGGATGGTTTACATAAATATTATTGTAATTTTCTAATATATCTGCATCTAACAGCACTTTTTTTTTTAGCAGAAAAGATAGATGTTATTGGTTGAATTTGTTTAGTTTTAATTGTTGTTAGTTTAAATTCTGATTCTTCCATGTTTTAAATTATGTCGAGGAAACATTTAAATAAATAGACAAATGACAGTAATGTAGTACTGTCGATTGTCATTAGTTAAATTAAAAAAAATTTAAACATAAAAATGTTCATTAAATAAACAACGTCGAAGAACGGATAAACTAGATTATAATAGCATAAATTATGAGAACTCATGATGGTGCGTTAACGCTGCTACAACTCACTACTCAACTACTGATAGTATAATAATGTATTATTTATTTTCGCCAAAGCATCAAGTATTAAGTTGTTGTCCGTATCTCCATGTATACATATGATTGTATAGGTAGATATTCGAAAATAGATTTTAAAAATAGAAACATTATACCTACATCGATAGCTGCATATTGATAGCAGTGAAATGTTATCTGTTTCATAAATAAACATAAACACATGTAATTCTAAGTAAAAATACTTTGGAATCTACAGGATGGGCTAGAGGGGGGCCGAGAAAATTGTAGGATGCGCCGCGGCCAACCCTGGCCCACCCCTGGCGCCGCCACTGATGCTAACTAATAATTATATCATATTCCTTTGCTTGCTGGTCGAGACGTTTTGTGGAGCTATTTTGAAAATTGACTTACAATATTCTGTCTAGCATCTAAATATACTATGATATAATATATGAAACATTGAACATGGATTATTGCGAATAGACCTCCCATCGCCATCGTCCGTGCTCTTGTTTGGAGAACAAAAATTGCACATACCAATTGAATTCTTATCGCATTCGATGTTACTTATTTCAGATTCGGAACGAATAACAACAGACCGTATACATAGGTCACTATGACTCATGTTGATGTACATTATCGTTTTTGGTCAAAAACGGTTTCATTTTTATTTTTAGTGAAACCAATAATATTTGTTTCGAGAAGTTCAAATTTTATTTTTATTGGAAGAGTAAGTTGTGAGTGCTTTGTATTATAATCGCAAACGTTTTGCACAATATTTTGTTTTTTCGTTGAAATCTTGCATCGTTGAATATACTCACGAGGTGGACAAAGCAATTATATTTAGTGTGGTTTAGTGTAATTTTTATTTTTATTTTATAAAAATATATAGACCACAAAGAACACATTATGATGTGATGATGTAATATAATGTTTAAATTTTTTTGTTTCATTTGCATACACTGTAGATCGCAAAATTTCAAACGTCAAAGTAACATTAATTCATTAACATTTAATAGATGTCACTTAATACATTTTTCACTAAGAACAAAAAAAAAAAGGGAAAATATGTTATTACTTGTACCATTGTTCGGTGGTATTATGAGAATAATTTATTATTTATATCGATATATGAACTCAGCTGATTATAAAACAAGAACAGCTTGTTCTATATTTTATATATTATATGATTATTAATCTGTAATCACAGTTTGTCATCTATATACTAATTGTGTAAAAAATATAATAATGAGTCAAAAAAATGTTTATTGATCATTAAGGCTCCGATTTTAAAACAAATGCTTCTTTATATGTGAGATAGAAATTTAATTTTTATACATAAGTTCGTTTCATGTTATTCTGATTTCGAATAAATAAATTTATTTTTGCTTTTTTTTGTGTAAATGCTTTTTTGCTTTTTGTTGGTTTTTTCAGCTATTCCAGCTGTAGAAGTTTTAGATGTTTATGTATTAAAATAATATTCTTCAGTTTTGTTTTTTTTTAAATAATTTTATGATTTTTTTGTTATTTATTATGCTTAAAATCCGACCATTATTTATTATACATATTTATTGTATTATTACTAAATATCAATTGAAAACGAAAATAAAATCCATTTAAAAAAAGGGCATGGGAAAGTATCTATCTCTCATATCCCTACGCCCATGTAACACATTGACATTTGTTACAATTAATTAGTTTAACGATACGAGTCCAAGACGATTGTCTAACATTTACCCATATAACAGAGGCAAATATCGGTATGTACTTGTATCGAAAATATAACAGTATAATATAATACTCGGATATGAAAAATTTGTAAACGTCCGTAAAAATATGATAATGTGTAGCGCGTTTGCGTGAAGACTATAGTAACGAATCGTTACTAACGATCATCAATGTGTAGACAAAGAAAGACGAAGGTTAAAAGAAAAAAATAGCGTAAGAGGTGTTATCCTCGGTCTTTTATCATTGTCCCCTTTGCCGCACTTAGCAGTTCGAACATTGGGAACGGCTTTGTATCGATTATTTTAATAATTATACATACATATATGTATGCGAGTAAAAATAATATTTTTTAAACGCAAACGCACATAAAAAAAAAAAAAAAAGTCGGGTTCTATCCCCTCACGGTGGAATTACCATTTGAATGTGTATACATAAACCGGGGAAATTTAATTTTTTCACCCACACGATTCGCACTTACATTACATTTCTATACACGCACGGTTCTCGAATAAATTGTTTAAAAAAATATATATGTACTAGTATAAGCGGTCGTAAACTGGCGTAGAAAGAGATTGACAATATCACACTATGCGCGAGACGAAAAAAAAAAAAAAAAAAAACCAATAGTACTAACATTGAGAACTACGGGGTTGCTAACCGTGCGTTCCGGTCGCGAGTCACCCCTTCGTGACGATCGCCCGCGGCCGTGTGCAACGCAGTGGTTATGATGCGTCGTAGCGGGGCCCGGCTGAGTCATCATTTCTGTTGTAAATGTATTGTAATAATATTGTGTCGCAGGAAACGAATTAAATGTGCGTACAATACACCGCGCGGGTTGCAACGAGAAACGACAATGACGTAGTGCCGCACCACGATACATTTCATCGGTTTAGATGCGAAAAATCGGATAGAAATTGTATTTCCCGTCGCTGCTGTTCAAATCACGGGGGTTATCGTAGACGTTGACCGGGCACGCAGCCCGCGCGTCATTACGAGCCGAAAAACGCTCGTCCCTTTATTAGGACCGTTTTGCTTACGATTGCGAGTTGTGGTACGTGCTGCGCGGTTTAGTTTATACCAACGACTTGACATGAAAAATTACTGTAAAAGAATAAAACACGTGTTACTCGTTGAACAGAGTTTTTTCAACAGTTCTTCCGTGTAGTAGATTTGTAAGAGAAAGATTTTCGTTTTCATATACTTCACTTAATTTATAGGCATTTTTAGATTCTGAACGGAGTGATGGAATTTATTGGTTTTACAATGATGTGTGTTTTTCTTTTATTTTTATTTTTATTTTTTTAGATTCTGAACGGAGTGATGGAATCTATTGGTTTTACAATGATGTGTGTTTTTTTTTTATTTTTATGTCTGACGACACCCTTTTTGGCAGTAAAAATGATTCGATTTGCTTATGTAGCAACTTTTCTGAAAGGAAAGTGAATCTAGTTGGTACTTTGAGGGGTCAAAACTAAAAAATTTTCAATATTTTTTAAATGCGACGGGAAAAACCCTAAAAAAATAGGGGAAAAACGGGAGTTTTTACGCAAAACCAGTTTTCGACAAAATCAAATTTTTTATTTTGCTATAACTCAAAAACTAATCGATGTAAATACTTGAAATTTTCACCAAATGTTTAGATTAGCGTTCTCTATACACCGTTAAATTTTCAAAGTATTTTGACTTTTATTGAGCTATTTATAGACAATTGAAATTTTCAATTTTTTTAAGTATTTTTTTTTAAAGTAACGATAAAATTTTTTTGGCCGGCCAGAAAATCTTGAAAATTTAATACAAAATTTCTTATAAGTTGTTCCTTAATCGATAAAAAAAAATCTAAAATCGTAAGTCACAATTTTTTTTTATAAGTGCTCATAGCTCCAATTTATACGAAATATGTAAAAATTGCGAAAATTTGCAAGTTATTTTGTAGATAAAAATTCATAAAATTTTTTCTGTTCATACTTAAGGTTCAAAATTTTAACACTAGGTTATCTATAAGCTACTCTTCAAAAATCTTTAAAAAAATGTATACCGTACTTAGAGGAAAAAATTTTATGACTGTTTGAAATTTAAATATTTACGAAATTGCATAAAATAGCGATTTATTCTCAAACGATTTTTAATATTTGTTATAATTCAAAAAGTATAAGTCGCAGATTTTTGAAATTTCTAGCAGCTGTTAAGATTGGTATTTCCTTTATGTCATATTTTTTTCAAAATATAATATTGATTTTTAAGTCACTTATAGGCATATAAAATATTCGATTTTTTTACATTTTATTTTTATAATCGGTGATAAAAAAAATTTGGCTCCTACAAAATACTTGAAAATTTAATAGAAGATTCCACAGAAGTAGTTCTTAATGTCATTCAAAAATTATTAAAATCCATAGGCACAATTTTTTTTTATAAGCGTTTGAACAGCGAATATTGACATAAAATTACATGTAAAATATAATATAATGTATAATATTCTAGACTGACAAACTATGTCGCTGTATGCAACTGCCAACCCATCCTAATTGAAAAATATATTTATCGTTTCAAAATAAAATATACTTTTTACAATATTTATAAATAACAATGTATTATATCCTAGACAAACATATTAACTCCGTTCAGAATCGTTATTCGTATACAATGATATCTATCATTGCATTCAAATTTAACAAATCCATTGTAATAATTACCTATTCTATAAACGAGGTGCACTCCACCCCCAACTGTACAGCAGAGCGAGGCCCATCCGGTTCTTTTTTTATTTGTTAGTCTTTATTATAATATTTTTCAGATGTATAATATATTTTTTTTATGAATATATGAAGGTACGAAATAATATTGTAAAACCGAACTTTCCTACATAATTAAAATCCTATCTATAAAATGTATTTAGACAAATTTATCTTGTAGATAAATATAATATAACGTAAATGATGCCGCCGATTGCGGTCTATTTGGTATTTGATCAAAAGGTAACATTATAAAAAATACGAAACAATTATATTGTAATTTTTTTTATTGTGTTATAATAGGTACCCATACTGATAATATAATAAATAATGTAAAAAAAACAGTCACTAATATCAAACATCCGTCTGTATTTCATTAGACTCTGATCTCCGATCCTGTTCTTTTTTAAATTTGTTAATTGATTTTTTTTATTTCTAATAAATACTAATACTAAAACCTATATTATTTTTTTAGTACTAAATATTTTTGAATAATCAAAACAGATATGGTAACGATAGGAAGTATGAGTATGAGTAAATGAATATAATATAAAAATAAATTGTAATATAAAATGTTTATTTTGGTTAATCAATTAAATCAATGGACGGAGGCGCAACAAACAAGATAATGGATTACACACACTAATGTTAATTTACTACTCACACACACTCATAGTCCAAATGTACAAGTCATATGAATTGCCTAAATATTACTCCTTAAAACATGCCAGACTACAGTCCTCTTAACGAATTATTTTTGAGAACCATGACCTTCATTGTTAATTACACGTAAATTTATCTCCAAATAACGAATCTGGTGTTTCTATATAATACTTCGATAAAAACTGATTTTTGTAAAATTTACATTTAATGTTGTCACTATCAAATTTTAAACATAGTACTAAAATTGTACATGAACAATATATCCGATAAAGATAAGGCACAGAAGGTAGGCAAACAGATTTTACTGCAGTGTTTCAGTTCAAGTATACATGCGAATTTTTTCTCGTTTTCTTTTCGTCCTTACAACAAAAAATGTCGAAACGTAAATGTTTATCTATCGCCGATAAATTTGAAATTTTAAACAAAGTCGATAAAGGTGTTAAAAAAAAAAAATTATTGCCGAAAAATTTAGTATTCCAACAAGTTCTCTATCAACCATTTTGAAAAACCGTGAAAACATAACCAAGCAAATGCAAAATTCTTCTCTCCTTAGCAATAGTTGACAACGCTGTTCTTAAATGGATGACTTTTCAAAGAAAAAGCAATTTATTTTGCTCAGCAATTTGGTTTTATAGATTTTCGTGCAAGCTCTGGATGGTTAGATAAATTTAAATAGAGACATATTGCGTTTGATGAGGCATGTGATGAGGCGAGAGGAAACGAATGCAATAAGAGTGGTTATGAAGATGGACGTGGAAAAGAGGAAGAGGAAGACCAAAAAAGAGATGGTTGGAGACTTTGGAGAATGACATGAGGGCTGTCGGTGTGTGCAGAGGAGATGTGAATGACCGAGTAAAGTGGAGGTATAGGACAAGGGTGGCCGAATAGTTGGGAGGAAGGCGAGGCAAAAGAAGAAGAAGAGGACATATTGCGTTTAAAGTTATTTGTGGTGAGAGTGCTGATGTTCAAGAAAATGACTGTGATACATGGAAATTAAATGTTTTACCGTAATTAATTGAAAAATTCAATCCAAAAGATATTTTTAACGCTGATGAAAGAGGTTTATTTATTAAATGTTTACCAAACAAAACGTTAACTTTTAAAAATGACAAATATTTCGGTGGTAAGCATAGTAAAGAGCGAGTTGCTTTGATGGTGTGTTCTAATATGACTGGCACAGAAAAACAAAAACTTCTAATCATTGGAAAAAGCAAAAATCCAAGGTGTTTCAAAGGCATAAAATCACTTGAGATAAAATACGATTTTAATAAAAAAGCGTGGATGACATCTGAAATTTTTGAAAAGTGGTTACTCCATTATGATAAAAAAATGACTCATGAAAAACGAAAAATAATTTTATTTGTGGATAATTGTACTGCTCATAATCGTACTTTATCTATAAAGTTAAAATCTGTAACACTTGAATATTTGCCGCCTATTACAACAAGTAACCATCAACCAATGGACAAAGGAATAACAAATGATTTTAAAGTGTATTATCGAAAACGTATTTTGTACAAAGTAATTTCAAATCTTAAACAGAAAACAACAAAAACTCTACAAGATTGTGTTTCTAAAGTATCGAAAGCTTGGAGTAATGATGTAACGTCCGAAACCATAAAAAAATGTTTCTCAAAAGCTTGATTTAAAAATGAAATTATTGAAACCGATATAGAAATACCAGATGTAAGACGAGAATGGGAGTAAATTCACTGCGATGGCATTACATTACAAGATTATTTGAAAATTGATGAAGATATTGCCGTATATGTATCGCCTACTGAAGAAAGTATTCTAGAAGAGGTTAGAAAAAAAGAAAATCCTGTTGAATTTGAAGAAGACGAAGAAGAATATGCAGAAGAACAAACCAAACTAACAGAAGACATATTAAAAGCTTTATCTGTGGTAAGAAATGGTTTTAGACAACAAGCAAATGTTCCCGATGAAATTTTTTAAATACTTTATGATATAGAAACTTCTTATGAAAAAAGTACAATTTATAAAAATAATAAGCAAACAAAACTCACTGATTATTTCTCTTAAATTATATTTAAGGTTGAAAATTAAATTAAACTGTATTATAATTTTTTATTATTCTTTTTACATAATTCACTAATTATTTCTTTTGAATTATAAAATTAAAAACTAAATTAAACTGTAATATGAAATTTGATGTTGTTCTTTACATAAAATATACAACTTATAAGTACATATATACATCTATAATTAAATTTAAAAAAAAAGTTGTAAAAAAAATGTAATTCTATTTAACGAATTCCTTCATATTACGAATTTTTTTTGTTGCTTATTCGACTTCGTTATATGGAAGTTTCACTGTATATATATATACATTTCCAGAAGGGAAAGAGATTTGGGTGGACACAGAAAAAAATTAAGTTTTAAAAATATTCACTATATAATTTATATATTTATATATTATACAATGTATTTTAAGTTTAAAAATGATTTTTTTTTTTTTTATCTAAAACTATTTTATTTAAAGGGATATTTATATTATTGATTAAGTTAATGAATTTAATTAAGGGTTTTAATAAATTGAAATGAATTTCAATTCAAATTTTTTTTAAAATTGAACATTTATGTATAAAATTCGGAAAAAAATGGAAAGGGGTCCATGGTATCCTGCAGGAATAGAGATTTGAGTGGACACAAAAAAAAAATTAAGTTTCAAAAATATACAACATATAATTTAAATATTTTAATATTACATTATGTATTTTAAGTATCTGGGCTGATAACAAACCAAAACATCAACCACCATGTAAATGGCGTCGGCATCAACGTATTATATGGTACGGTATCACAAGTTAGCTATCTAGTGTTTTATACATAGACCTGATAATAGATTATTATCAGGTCTATGGTTTTATATGTCTGTTTTTAATGCATTATCCGTTATCTTATCTAAATATTATTTTGTGTATCTATGTACAACACTGATGATTATGTATATAATTATATGACATTTTTTAAACGTCTTCTTGATTATTTTACACTATTTGGTTTTTAGTCAAAAGAAGCTTCTCAGAAATATTTAAAGGTTAATTATCAACATATAAAAAAAATGTAATAAATTTATTAAAATTAATATGAAACCTCGTGTGAAAAACCTCATTGTCAAAAACATAGATATTTGCAATGAAAACATTCCACATGCATACATAATGTGATATGCAATTTTTATCTTACATTGAGGAAACATGTAAATTAAACATTTTAAAAATGAATAATACATTAAAAATAAAATTCAAATTCATTAATTTCCTTGCTCTAAATCCTAAAGATAATTAATGTTAATATTTTTTTTTTATTGCTTATGGCTTTCGGCGTGAAATTAGGTAATACAATTACAATAACAATGAACAAAACTATACAAATATAAATAAATACGTAAACGAAAAATAAACGCATGTTAGCAAAAATAACAAAATAAAAGTATGTTAACAATAGTAATTTAATCAATGTGATTTGTGAAAAATAAAAACGATTGACGAATACTCGGCGATTTGATTGGCTTGGAAATGCGGTTGCAATTATCGCGGGCGTATTCAACTGCTGCTTGCCATAACACACGAATCGCGTTTCGCTATGCTCCAGAAATGGAAAATCGAAATTTAAGGTATCGCATGATATATATATATATATATATGGTAATGCATGGATATAATTTTGTTGGTTGTATGCTCATTGTACAAACCAGCAACAACAATCACGGAATAAAAAACACGGAATGGAACACCGTCGCGAGTATACCTGCGACATCGGTATAGGTTGGTTTTTTTTTTGTATCGCAATCAAGTATACATGGTCGCCGTGCATATTATACAACATAATATTATACTATTGCTGTAGTGTCGGAATTTTTATTTTGTTCTTTTTTTCCGACTCTGCACACCTCGAGCGAAATACAAACGAATTGTTATTCCGATTCGTAGCGTTATAAAATCATATCGATAACGTATACAATTCCCCCGCACCTCACGCTATTCTTCTCCTTAGTATTAATTACTATTATTTCAATAACAACACGTGTAACTAGTGACGTGATATCGTAAGAAAAGTATCGATACTTTTACTTGGTATCGGTAGTATCACAACGTCCCTATATGGCGGTAAATACATGATTCGATACCATTCATTCGATACTAGTGCGTTTTACGATATGATTTAAGTATCGAAACCATGGTATAGATACAAAAAGTACTCGTATCGAAAGAAAAGAATCGGTATTTTACCGGTATCGGTAGTATCGCAACATCCCTTAACTGCAGGCTTTAATTTCATTTATTGTATACAATTATATATACAATATATTTATACGTATTATAGATATATTATTATAAAGTAAGTATCGAAAAGAAAAATAGAAAAAATATTTAGACACAATACAAAATACAAATTATATAGTATTATTAAAAAACTATTTATAACTTAAAACCATTGATCTTCGGTAGAACTGCTAAAAGTAAAATGTTTTCTAAACGAGAACCTGTTAAACGGTTTCTTGATTTTGTCATGATTTGTCCGGCTTTTGAAAACAGTCTTTCGCATGGAACCGATGTTGCAACCATAGTGAAAGATATCCTTGATTGTTTATATAACATGGGAAAAACTGTTTCATATCTTCCCAAAGTTTTAAAGGATTTGACTTCATTGGAGACACGGGGTTGAACAGATATAGAGATAATTCATCATTTGTAAATGAAGATTTTTACTTTTTTGAGCGGCGAGCTAACATTTTATGTTCAATACTTTTAAACCGATATAACGATATGGCGGTAAATAAATGATTCGATACTAGTACTTTTTTATCGATACGAGTAAAGTATCGAAACCATGGAATCGATACAAAAAGTAATTGTATCGAAAGAAAAGTATCGATACTTTACTGGTATCGGTAGCATCGCAACGTCCCTTCGTGTGACCAATACGACCAGTGTATATTTATACACAATTGTTGTAAACACTTGGCTACGTTTGAAAATCTTAAGTCATGCGACATATATTATAATTATTCATATTAACAACTTTTTTTAATTTGTACACGTTTTTTCAAGCAGGATATTTAACTGAAAACGTCGACGAATAAAAAAATGGAATATTTATTTATCTAAATCGACGATGGAACACAGTTCTGTGCTTTGTAAGCACACTACTCGTAGTTGTCAAAAATACGATAATAATAAAATACCTCTCTGTTAACGTCGAACGCTGCCCATTAATAATTAATAGTAACTAGTGATGGGAACATTCAAGTAACTCGATTGTTAGGGGAAAAAATCGAATGATTTGCTCAGTCTCGATTCTCGGAACCAAATGAAAAATTAGTAATTACCTACTAATTTTGTTAGTAGTTACTCAAATTGTAATAAGTAACAGATAATGAAATAACTACTAATATTATATTCAAGTATTTTTATTCTATTAATCTAGTAATCTTTTAATAATTAACAGTCCTAATATTTGAATTAAGAACATTCATAAGAACACGATAGTTTCACAGTAAATACTTTCATCTGTTCTGGAAAGTCTAAAAAAGACTCGAAATCTTGGTTATTGTTATTGTGTTATAGCAGCGGTCCTTACCAAGATTATAGAAAGGGCCAAATTTAATTTTTTTAAATAACTTGCGGGCTGCATAAATTGTTGATGATAATAATTAAAATGTATAAATTATATATATATACAATTTAATTTTAGTACGGGCTGCACTAAATTTGTTAAAGGGCTGTATTCGGCCTGCGGGCCACGTAGTGAGGACCGCTGTGTTATAGTGTTTATTTATAAGTATACTAGATGTATAATTTTTTTACATCGTACATTTTTATGAACTTTACTGTTTACACTATTCCATATACGAATTGGTAGTCAATAAATAGGTAAGTAATTTACTATACTACTACAATATTTACTAGCTAATATAATGATTAGGGTTAGGATGTTTATGACCTTAAAAGCATTAAAAAATGCATGCAAATATGCTCAATAAATATCAAAATATGCCCTTAAAAACATTCAATAAGCCATTTTAAAATTTTATTACTTAACAAAAATGTAGGTATTCTAAATTAATATACAACTATTTTTATAACTTTAAACTTGAATAAAAATATACAAAAATATGAGATTTTGAAATTTTACATAGGTACTTACAGTAAATTAATATATAATTTTGTTTTTACTAAAAAGATACAAATATACATAAAATGTGTATTGATAGGAATTTAAATTTTAGTTATTTTTTTTTTACATACTTGAGTTGATTTGAACGATAAGGGTTTTTTAAGGTTTTCGATTAGAAAATTGCATCGATTATCAGATAACACACTTTTGTAAACCGAAAAACTTCGTTCAACATCAACAGACGTGATGGGCGCATATTTAAAATATACACATTCATCTGCGTTAGTTCAGCTGGTAAACTGTCTTTTTGAAATTTCACTTCCATTAAGTATTTCAGCAATTTTCAATAATATTTTGATATCCGGATTTTTGTTTAAAACACATTTCATTTTATTTTTAATAATTTCTCCAACATGGTTTGATACATTTTCCAATGATTGTTCAACGTTCTGTATAATTTTAAGAGATTCGGTTAATAATAATCCGCTGGTTTCTAAACGAGTTATTTCCATTGATAAAAACCAAAATTAGCTTTTATATAAATTAAGTTGGTTAAAATTTTATTTTTCAAACAGTCGTTGAGCGTTTGCTATGCAAGTTGCATCTTCAGAATTTAATTAAAAAATAACTGATTTAAGGCCATCGTAGTTTTTACAATAATAATTAACTGCAGATAACCATGTGCCCCACCTGGTCAAAATAGGTTCCGGGGGCAATGGAACTCCCGGTAAAATATTTCTAAAACGTTGAATACGATAAGGTGATTTAAGAAAAATCTTTTTACAATTTGATATAAGTTCATTTACTTCTGGAAATTTGGCTCTGATTTCTTCTGCGACTCGGTGTAACGCGTGTGCCAAACACGTTAGATGTTGACATTTTGAGTACAAAACATTTATGGTTTTTCCCGCTTTAATCATGAATGGCGCAGCGTCAGATACAAAAAGCAAAATATTTTCTCGCTTTATGCCTTCTGGCCATAATAAAAGCATAGAATTTTCAAATAATTGAACAATCGTCGAATGGTTCGTCTTTTCTAAAATTTCCGAATTCAGTAAAAAAGTTTTACCGGGCTTATTAACTTCCAATGTTCCAATAATTACATTACCAACATATCGTCCATCTATATCCGTACTTTCATCAATTGAAACCCATATTTTATTATTTCCAACATATTGTCTGATTTGATTCATTGTATTAATGTAACATTGATTTAAATAATTTTTGCGTAACGTGGACTCATTTGGTATGTCGTGTTTAATATATTTTTCAAGAAAACTTCGAAATTGTACGTTATTTAATTTATTTAATGGTATATTTGCTGATAAAAATATTTGACAAAGTTCTTCATTGAAAGATGATTTTTTTGTGTCTGAGATAAATATCTGTGTTGTAACCTTATCTTGAGTCTCCTTGCATTGTAACGCTCTTACATGTTTTCCGCTTGCAGTGTGTTGTTTTAATGTACATTTTTTTTCTGATGCAATTTTGACTTCACATATTTTACACAATATTACTAACCCATCAGTTGAAAAGACATCCTCGCCAAACTCCGAAACAAATTTGTGTAGTCGAGCAGTAATTGAACATTTAACTTTTGGCATTTTTAGTAAGAATAATATCACCATAACATCACCACTCTATCGCGATTATCGATCGTTAATATGATTAACAAACTTAGACTTTAGAGTTATAAGATAAGTAAGTAATAAAGATAAGTTAATAATAGGTATAAACTACAAATTTCATATTTTCTTGTTAACGTTAGTTGTGAAACCAATAATTCCTACCTATGGGTTTGCATCGAGATTTATCATTTATATTATATTTAAGATATTTTTTAGCGAAAAATGCATTTATTTACAGTTTTTTTTTTTCAAAATATGCATTTATTCATAAAAATCCCTAAATATGCAAAAGTATGCAAAATAAAATTCAATGTATCTAATTCTATGTCTTAATAAACGAATTTATTATTGGGTCTGCAATGTGTACGATTAAAAGAAAAAATATGCAAAAGTCATAAACATCCTAACCCTAATAATGATATAACTTTGCACAAATTCAAGTTTTTTTAAATGCAACCAGGTAATAAACAATGTTCGACAGTGTGGGAGTTTTTTAAAAAAAATAGTGACAAAACGATGTATTCCTGCAACATCAGTTCCAAGTGAGAGAGTATTTTCCAAATATGGGTTGTTAAACAATAATTGTAGAAATAGGTTTATTATTACTATATTTCGACAATATTATATTTATAATAGTAACTTAAATACAGTTTAATATTTATTTTCAATCAAGGTTTTAATTATTACTTTAAATTTTAAATTTCGAATAGTTGTTCGTTATAAGCCTAATTCAATGAATCGTCAATTGTTTTATTTTAAAAAGTATTTTGATTTTATATTATAATTTTTGATAATAAGTGTAATGTATTGTTTTAATTAAAAATAATACTACGAATTTTTGTTAAGAAGTTGATTATTATTTATTAGTTCATAATATCTAGATTATTTTAATCGAGTGAATATACCAGTTATGATGGTTATGCAATACATTTCATTCTATATAATATCTCGATTGTTGTAATCGAGTGAATAACTCGATTATGATATTTCGATTATCGTAATTATTCCATTATTCCTATCACTATTAAAAACGAACGTTTCGGTGGAGATGACAGTGGAGGGCCGCAACCGAAAAATGTTTAGCTGAACTCGACGAACGGAAAGGGTTTCCAGTTGGGGAAATCTATTGACGACCGCGGAGCGTAAAATAATATACCTATATATATTTATTTCTTATTTTTTTTTTATTGACGAAACGATCGATCTGTACACGTGAAATGTTGATTTTTTCGGTCATTCACGTGAAACAATATGCCAGTCGCTCGAGATACGTGTGCGTATCATAGGTTTACTTGCAGGGGTGGGGGGGACACTCTTGACCCGAAAACCTTGCTCTGGAATCGCGATAGTTTTCCACTACGTTAATAATATCATAATACGCGGGCCGAATGGTTGCCAGTGTGTGCACAGGTACGCTCGAGTGTGCCGCGGTCTTGTTACGTACACGAGCACTGTACGCGCTATAATAAGTCCAACCAAAAGCTGACGTGTTGAGCTGAGTGCGTTAGCCCCACGTCACGACCGTGCACAGTGGCCACAATATTATTTGCAAAAGGCAAACATTTTGCAATTTCAGTACCTATCCACCCTTTAAAAATGTCTAATGTCTATGTCTGTCTATGTTTAATAAAACGTCTTCATTTCTACAAATAAGTATTAACTGGACAACTGATATCTATCCTAGTCTACTGTACCTAAGAATAAGTTATAGCTCAAAAAAATTATGTTAAGAGGCCGACACCCATCCAATCACCACCCGAATGTTTTACTAAGGCCGACTGCCCCAAAATAATCGCTTCGACATGAGCAGAATTCATATTTTTATACTAAGTATTTACTAATAAAGACCTATTGTCTTTTTTTTTCACTGCAATGACCGAGAAGACGCGACACGCGACGGTCAACGGTTTCATATCTTAGGTATCATAACAAAGGTAACGTTTCAATAATTTTATATCACATTATACTGCATAATATAATCGATGAATACAAGACGCAACACAATTATTGGTGTGTGGCTAGTGTATGTAATTAGTATAACAGATTCTGTACGATGTAAATTGTTCATATTATTCAATTGGTAGACAAAAAGTTTGGGACTCTTAAATGATCAATAAAAAATAATTGAATAGTTTTTTTCCATGTATAAAAGATTAATTTTTTTGCGGGACTTGGGGGTGCGTGCGCCCCTTTTTCTTTCACCATGGATCTGCATCTGTCCAGTAGTGGCCGAAAATTTCTCCACGCTCATAGTCGATTCTTCTTATTCCTCTAGTATACTTATATTGTAATATGTTTTCCTTTTGGTTCCTTTTGAATTGATACTAGCACGTACCCTAAACATGACCGTTCCTAACATTTTGCTATTCATAATAATTATGGTCAGTAACTCCGATAAAGTTTACGAAGTCCTGGGCAAAATAAATGTTTGATCTTTTAAATACCATAATAGATACACAGAAATGTATTGGTAAAAATATCTTGGGTGTATACTATTTTTTCTAAATAAATAAACAAAAAAAATTTCCCACCGTTCCAAAAATATACTATACATAAAAAAACTAACTACTTACATAGTTGTCTTATTAGATAACTCCTACTATATTATACATATTGTCATAATGCCATTATGATTGCAAATTATTATTTGATACGAGAAAAAGTTATTAAGGTAAATAATTTTAAATCTTTTTTTTGCATCAAAAAAAAAAAAAGAAAGAATTGTAAAAGAGTAATGATCTAAACCTAAAAGATGGACATATTATAACCCTTTCAATGTTGTCCACACGAAATATTTGTTTTCTTTGCATAATATTATACCCATGATATAAATACATTTGTACATGAGTGTGTCGTCTGAATTTCCACATATGTGTTCGCAACTAGGAAACGATGCAAATAGTCGTGATGAGCAATCAAGTTGGTGAATTATAACAAAATGAACCATGTAATTTCTGTGCTTTAATCTACTATATAATTACACGCTGAGATCTTAAAGCCTCGATTCCATCACAATTGTCTATTATAGTGTAATCTTTAGGAGCCAAACAATCCTAAAGAATATTTTTTCAAATAAACACAGTATCAATTTCGATCGAGTGAAATCATAATAGAGTGATATAAAAAGAGTATTGCGCAAAAAACTGCTCCGCGAACGTATGCAGAAGATATGTGGGGACGATTGCAAGAAAATAGATTTGGCTTCTGGACGAAGTTGAAAGGAAGTTCGATGCCGCTACTGCGGAATATGACATTGTCACTATCATTACACTGCTTACTATTGTTATAATTTCACAAAACAAATCAAATATCATTTATTATATAACGCAATTATCTCAATGCTAATGGTACTAGCATGTGTTTATTACACTCATAGTGTTCGATAAATCGCGTTGGTTCACGGTTCACACGCGTTATAATTAAAAAGTTAATAATAAAACAGTACATGGGCATCGAAAATAATCATAATATTAGTAATAATAATAATAATAATAATAATAATAATAATAATAATAATAACAATAACAATAATAATAATAATAATAATAATATCGTTATTACGTGGACTGTGTGACGAATCAACCACTAAATGCATTGTGTAATAATATATGTAGATATGCTTTTGCGAAGGTCACCATATAAAAAAAAAAAAAAAATGCTTTTGGGTCGGTCTTGTTGATACCTGTGCGTGAGTTTTTCGCCACTACCACCATATCCATATTAGTTTCTTTTTATTATGTTCGCTTTCTTCTCGCGGTGGCGTGTGTTGGGCAAACAACGCAATGTGGGAAAAATTGCGATTTCCAAACGCACGCCCGTGGTATTGATTATACGTGTACACACACACAGAGACATTATTACCGTTCAATAATAATACCATTGTAATAATAGAAATTATATTCGTGTACTCTGTTCGTCCTTGTAACACATTATAACGGTTATGCGTCTGCAGGACGACCAAGGACCCCCTCAAAGGGTTAGGACTATGCACAGAAAGGCATCTTTATTGTTTCGGCACGCCACCGTCGCCACCGTCACATAACGGTATAAGTTTACTTACGCTTTCTCCTCAGGGTTAGGATCAATTGATAAAATGGCCATGTAAGGTCATCGTCACCAACACAGTCCTCGTCATATTGTGTATTTATATTTACCTCACACTGAATTGTTATGAAATACATCAGCTAATATGACATGTTAAAACACGCATACTGTTTTTTGAACTTAAAGTATGAAGAAAAATGTAAAGAAAAAAAAAATTAACGACTCACTACCAATCGGTCGTTGAATTAAATAGTTCCGGTAAAAATTTGATGCATTTTAAAGTAATAACCAATTAACATTAAGCCGGTAATTCGCTATCTATACATTTTTGCAGAAATCAAAATAATTGAGATTCATATCCAATTCGTCGTGACCATTAAAGCATTTTTGCTTAATTTGATATATTTCAATAGGAATATCTAAATTTTTTATTTTTTTAACAAATTGATAATGTGTTAAACTTATACGTTAAAAGTTTATTTTTGAATAATTTTATATTAATTTGTTGCACACTGCACAGTCCTACAAATAAATAATCTTCTCACAAATCCACACAAATTTTTAAGAAAAATTTTATAAGAAGACTATAATCATATAATATTAATTTGTTGATACTCAGTTAAAGTTTTCATAAATTAATTTACAATGTTTATTTTTTCGGTACTGTCAAGCAGCTTTGTGAACCTACACTCTGAGGATGGATGTAACACAATGGATCCAAAATGAAGGTCCACTGCTGAAGACCAGGATGTATCCGGTAAATCAAATATTATATATTACTTATTTCAAATTTGTGCAGCTTTTTTCATGCGTAGATGTATGACTGGTATTAATTAATATTACATTTCTAAACCTAAAGCTAAACGTAGAGTTCTTTGCAAAATTTGAATTTTTTTTTAATTCAACCAAGCTATTCATTGAAACCGTTCGTTCATCTCTAATATATTTTCTTATTTACCAAGCCAATTATGAACTTTGTTGCTCTTCAATTTAATCAATGATGACTCAATGTTAGCTACTGAAACGTAATTATAGTAAGGTTATAATTTAGTACACTCGTATTGGCTAGAATTCAATTTTAGTGCGCGGAAATATTGGTAAAAATGGTTTTTCTATTATATTTGTTGAAAAACAAAATATAAAATAACGTTTTCTTACTATCCTTGAGTATATCATGTAACTAGTAATCTGTGATAGTTTTTTATAGAAAAAAAAACCATATGATGTATTCAGAGGTGCATTAACACAGGTGCAAAAAGTGAATTTGCTCCAAGCGGCAAATTTTGAGGAGCGGCAAAAAATTTAAGTTATTCTGGAAAATAAAATGTTACAATGAATTTTTTTATGAATAATATTTTCATTTCAATGTTAACTTTGTATTTTTCATGAACACTCTACTTATAATTTAGTGAATCGTCTTACTTACAATAAGTACTATAATTACACTTAAATATTGTTTTTTTGTGGTTAGAAAATTAACCATAGACAACTTAACTATTGATTGAAAAGTCGAGGAGTTGGCTTATGATATTGATTAAATCCTATCAATGATAAGTTGATAATTTTATAAAAGCTTTTGATTTTAAATACGATAAAATTGATTGTTGTTTCAATTGATGACTATTTTTTTTCTTTTACATTTCTTAAAGGTAATTTTAGTTAAAACATCTTTAAATAAGCTGACACCAAATAAAATAACATATATCAATAGGTAAAACTAAATATCTACATAGGTAGTACATGATAAGATTATTACATTCATTTGGAAAACACTTTACGAAGCTGGGATTCAAGTTCAACGTATACAACCAGTTCTTTAGACAATACATCAAACTTATACCAAACACGCAATAAAGTGCAACGATTTATCATCGTTAATAATACACCGCGCAACAGACCGTGAACAGTATTAATAAATAGTAATAATACACGTTACAGCTCAGGATTGCTCCTAAGTGAATGAACCCAACCTATATATAGCATTCGATCACTTAACCACATATTATCTGCATAACCCGGCTTATTTTTTCATCACATGTGTTGTTAACCATGGGCTGAGATAATATTTTTGAAACTACTGTTATTTTGTTTTTACAATAATCTGCATGGAAATTCAATTATTTATTTCGCTTGAGTTGCTATTGACCAGCTGCTTAAAATACGATACTGCAAAACTACATTGATAAATTTATGACTATATAATAAAATTATATGCCTGTGATCGAATTAATAATACGGCGTAATCAACATCGATTTCCATAGACACGGGTCTTCTTCCGAGTTACATATTTGTACACTACGACGATCTTGATCACCTTGAAAACGGTGTGGTACTACACTACGTGTGACAATCGCGTTATTTTGGTTGTGAATATCTTCATATCTTGTTACTCATTCCAAATAATATGCACGTTGTAAACACCTATTGCATGACAAGACATAGCGGTGTGCTTATGACAAAATAAAACGTAGTAGTAGTAAATACAATTAAAATGCATACATTATAATACAGTAGATACCACTTATAGCATTCACGGATATAAGGTTCAGCCGCTTAAACTCAAAATCCGGACGTGTCCAAATAAATTGAAATAAAATCGGTTATAAGACTCACCACTTCGTTTATAAGACTCATAAGAAAAATCGTAGTAAATAAACTTCTGCGTTGGTAATCATTGACATCATAGTTGAACCATTGTCGAACAAAGACATTTTAGAGGATCTAGAACTGTCGCGACATGTCGAGGATAGCTGCTCATCACCGAGTTATTCATTTTACTCGTAATATAAGATACGATTACGAGCTTACTTCTACGATTACTTCTAAAATAGTAAAACAAACTAAAATCATAAATGTAAAAAATAAGTAATATAAATAGTTATAAATAATAATAATATATTTATTTTATAATAAGAATTATGTAATATCTAATATTCAAAAGTAAAATAAAGTAAGTAATTATATTAAGATTTTTGTTTGTATTTTTTCGACTTGACCTATAAGATTCATTCGGTTTTAAGACACACATAATGCTGGTCCCAAAGTGAGTCTTTAAACAGGACGAGGGGTTATGTGTTCGAAAATGATATGTTCGAATAAAATGTGTTCAAATGAAAAGTGTTCGAAAAAGCATATGTTCGGATGAATTTTTGTTCGAATAGTTAAACTCATTCTTAAAAACAACCAAATTGTATTAAAGTATTATTTATTTACATAGTGAAAAGAATTATTAAATGTATAGGTGTATCGTCAAGTAAAATAAATAAATGTATATATGAGTATATTCAAGTTAAAGTTTAAATTGTACGCAATGCCTCTTAAAAACTCAATGTTATTTTTATTAGACGATATCGACGAGGGAAACGCGCCATAATGTTAATTGTTAAATTGTCTTAAATAACCGTCATTCCCTGATTATAAATACAAAGTTTTCGAACAAAAATTCATCTTAACATATGTTTTTTCGAACACTTTTCATTCGAACACATTCTATTCGAACATATAATTTTCGAACACGTAACCCGAATCCTTTAAACGGTGCCGCCGTATGTTATCGAATTTGTGAACGATATTACATTCACGAGTTCCACTGATGTATAAGATCGGTGTTCAATGCCGACTATATATCAAACGCGAACTATGTGTTACACATAGAAACAAAAGTACATGCCCGAGATCTGTTATTTTAAATGGCCGCGAAATGAATACGCATCATATGTTAACGATAAAACGGACATATTAATATTATAACCGTGGGTTTAAAAAATAAATACGTATTTCCGTAACAGGCGAGTCTAAGCGAACAAGGAACATATTATAATTACGTACCGTAGGCTACGTAGCTCATATGTTATATTCGTATCAGCAGATTTCGTTGCGGTTTTGTTTCAAGGTACCAAAATAAAGACGTAAAGCTCAAAATCGGTTTTAGAGTTGAAACACCTATAACAAAATCCTTATAATAAAAAATTTCTGTGGGAATTTTACCAGGAAGTTACGATATTTTAAATAGGTATATAATTATCAACCTTACAAATGTCTTTTCTTTTTTTTTAACTACAATAAAACTCGTTGAGGTTATCTCTTCAATATTGTTTTTAATAAATTTTATAATAGGTATTTTTTTTTAAAAACCACTTCTTAACACTATATCGTTTAACTGTTAATATATTAAGGTATTTAAATTATAAATTCAAGAGAAATTAAAACTAAAATAAAAAATTAAAATTGAAATAATTATATTAAAACAAAAAAAAACTGTCAATACATAGTTCACTAATTATTATACATTTTACTCAGTCAATAGTAGCTTTTATTGCTTAAAATATTCATAATTATTACCTTTTTGATTATTAGGCATGTAGTTAAAACGAATTAAAATCAAATATACCGTTATTAAAGTTACACTATTTTTATATGCAAGATAAAGGCTAAAAGTATTAAAATATAAATAAAACAAATAAAAAAAGAAAATTCAGAAGATTCTGTTTATTTCAGTTTAACTAGCTAATAATTATATTTAGTAAGTTTTCGATTATCTCAATTTAAAAATTATCAAAAAGTTACTTGTCTTAAAATAAAAATATTTATAACTTTAAAATCACAAAAATCCTTGAGGTTAAGTGCTTGATGCTTTTGAATATTTTCAAGTATTATTTCGATTATTGTTTTAGATTTTAATTTAAATAAGCATAATTTTTATTTCAAAGGCTTGAATGTTATTAAAGTATAATAAATATAATTATATCAATTTTTTTTAATAATAATAATACAATTAAAAATATATATATATATTTTTTAATTATTGTTTTACATATAAACTACACGAAATTTATGTTGTAATTTTAGGAATTATATCGTACGATTTTTTATGGAACTAAAATGGGTAATATTTATTTTTGAAAATTAAAGATTTAATGCACTCATTATGCAATTTTACGACAAATTATGCATTATTATGCATTATATCAATTATGCAATTATGAGTTATGTTACAATTATGTTCGGTCGACCGCCAACTGCAGTATCCGGCCCGAAAGCGAATTGAAGGACAAACACTAGGAGTTTATACGTAGTTAGATATATATACATATATTAAAAATCAAAATTAAACAAATGAGTATTAGTGACAAAACAACCAAACATAAAAACCTATAAGACGTATCTCGTACTTATTAAGACAAAATATTTGACAAGCTATACAATATGTCTAAATTGATACGAGTATATAGTATTATCTGTGGTCGTTGAGATGTCGTTTAGATAAAACAGTCAGAAGTAGCTATACTAGAATTAGTTGTAATCTGTGGATTTTACTATCGGTGGAGTTTACGTATTTTCAGGTCAAAAATACGTACCGATGGAATTTACATTTTATAAATTCAACCCTAAAATCGGTGGAATTTACAATTGCCCTCTAAATTAGATTTATACCAGTTTATGAACGAATCGGACCAACTAATACAAAAATAATAAATAATATAAGTAGGCACCTAATAAAAATTAAATAATTATAATACCCAACTGAGGTACATAATCAGATTTGAATCCGTTTAAATTATAACATACCATTAGAGCGCGGATTTATATGCACGAAAAAATATCGAAATATGTCATAAAATATGCAAGAATTATTCTTATTTATTTAAAATTTACAAATTAAGCTACTTATAATAATTAATTACTTAAATACTTAACAGAAAAAAAAAAATGGGAATTTTCTGAACAACTTAAGGTATTTTTAAGATTTAATTTATAATTAAAATGAATAACCATATGCATTTCGACTTTTTCTTTTGTGAAGCTATGACGTTTATAGATTAAAATATTTTTAAAGACTAAGAACGATTGTTTGACATCAACCGAAGTTGTTGGGGTATATTTAAAGCAACTTAGTATTATCAGATTTTGATAAAGATCTTCGAGCTGAACGTTTTCACCTAATAGTACAGTATTAATTTTTCATAGAATTTCCAGACCTTTATTTTTATTGGAAAGCTCGTCTAATTTTGTAAAAGTATTGTACCTTTCGGTCTAGAAATAGAATGAATTTTTTCTTTCGTTTCGTCATTTATTGAAAAGCTTTCATGTAAAATCATATTTTGAGTTTCCAGTTTTTTTATGACTATCACAAAAATGCCAAATGAGTGGATATAAATGTTAAATCATTGACAACCGTACCATCTTCAATTACCAACACTTATCTAATACTTTGCACATCATCCATTGGTAGTCTCTCGATAAAAGGATATCATTAATTTCTTTTATAAAAATCGCTTCAATATGCAATAACATTTAAATATGCAGAAATATGCAAACAAAAAATTTCACCATTAGTTTCAAATTATGATGATACGTGGAGATACCTGACAAAAATCCAAAAAAAAATAAAATAAATATGCAATTGCAAAGATATCCGCACTCTACATATCATTACCGAGTCGAAGAGGATAAGAAATAAACTTCCATCTGACGTATTATATACAAATTATAACCCAGTCGTATGATTGTTGTGTCGTAGAAGTGTTAATTTAGTTAAAGTCAGTTTAAACAATTCAATATTTAACTTTTTTTCTTTTAAATAAAAATAAGCAATAGTCAATTTCTTGACAGGTTTTTTTTTTAAAGAAAGTTATTGTACAATAATTTTACAATTACATTATAAGTATGTAAAATATTACAAACATATTCCAACAAACCACACTTGAACTTGTTAGACAGTATTAAAAATCATTCATAATTTATTAATCATAATCATTACCATCAATTAGATCGAATAACTTAAGAGATGTTTAAAAGTTTTTAGACTTAAAATGTATGATATCAATTATATTACCAACACTACAGTCGTATTATAAGTTGAAAAAACAAATTTAAAAATATTCGAACACTTGTTTTGGGATATCATCAGAATGTTGATTGGAAAATGCTGGTCAAAATCAAGTCAAATTTGGTATTTTATCAAATTTTATTCTAATCCAACTGTTCAGTATGGATTCAAACCTAGCTACTATGAACTTAATGGTTTTTAACAGTTTTATCTTAGAGACTATTGAAAATCACCCTTAGTGGATGTTATTTTTACAGATTTTGCTAAAGCCTTTGATAGAGTATACCATGGTTGCCTACTTGAAACCCTGTATAAATTTGGGTATGGTGAGCCACTTCTGTCGTGGTTTAAATCCTGTCAGTTCGACAAAGTTTAATGGGTTAAAATATTTGACTGTAAATCTTCCATTTTAAGGGTCTCTTCTGGAGTTCCACAGAGAATACATTTATTCCCGATTTTGTTTTCAATATGTGTAAATAGAATAAAAAAATTTGTCAAATCTATGAGCTACATATGTTCACCAATGATTTAAAACTTTTTCGAAAAATATACTTTAACTGTTAATTGAGTAAATATAATCAATAGAGGATCCTTAAAAATTACATACAATGACCTTTTTGACATTAAATTGGAGTTAAATAATGTTAAACACCGTGACTAATTTGTTCAGATAATTCTAGAACGCAATGACTCAAATTAATTTTTAAACTTTTTTGGAAAATTAAATGTGCTGATAGACGAAACAACCACAGAAACAGACTACCATTACGTATTTCTTTCCGTATACGTTAAAATCTAAAACATCGTAACATACACATAATAATTAATTGTATTAAGTTATGAAGCACTAACACATACGGTTATAAAGAACAACACGATTAGGAGCGCTAACACATAAATACGCTAATAAACCATATTACTGAATTCACGTGACCCCGTTTCATTTTTGTCTCGGGGATATTTTTCAGATATAATCGCACGTCCGCTCGTTGTTTTCAAGAGGTAGCAACCAATCTTATTATTTTAGTATTCTATTAATTACGATAATTTCCGTATCATATTTTGCTTACGTATAACGTTTTCAGTCTCACCACACCACAGTGGGTACGCTGCGCACCGCCAACAAGGCCGTAGCAATTTATAAACGAATTTTAAACGGATACCGCGCGAAGGACATAAGTGTTATAAATCTTTTGCTACGAATACATATGTTCACAGTGCAGCGTTCGAATTATGTTTGAAATAAAGTAGTTGATCGCGGCAAACAATTCGCAATCGCCAACACAAACCACAGAAATAGTACGTTTTCGTCGTAATCCGAACAAGCGCGTGACCTCAGACTCCGACCTCTTGTTTCCGCACAAAGTGTAATGCGACCGGCCCAGGACGGTTTAGCACCTCACGGGTAAGGTAGCCGATGGTTACAATGTTATTTCCAATAATAATATTAACGTTATTGAATACACATTATAATACATATAACACATGGTACGGATTTCCTAGACACGGCAGGTCACAGCGGCCAATCGTGACCACACTGATCAAACGTAATTCGTTTCCAAAAGTGCGACTGTGACAAGAGTTTCAACCGCGGTCACCGACGACTGTACCTCGACGAAAGCATTGTATTGCGAGAGCCGCTGGTGACTTTTTTCACGGGTATAGATATATTTTAAAACCCCAAAAGGTCCAATATATTTTTATCTGAAAATCATGGAATTTGAATTGATAAATCGTATAAAATTACTGTTCTTCACGACAGTAAAGATATGAAACACGAGGACAACGAACGGAATAACACGCTAATTGACATATATCTATTGCAGAAAATATTTTTCTTAATTATTGATGTTATCATGTACTGTTTTAAATAAATACCTTAATGTGAGTGCTAATTTTTCTGCGACTGTTATAGTCTTCTCTAACAGATTGTTAAATTCTTTACACAATTTTACCTCGATCAATGAAACTAAGAGTCGAACTGTTTTTGATTTGTACGAGTAAAAAAAAATTCATAAAACTTATGTTCATTTTTATTTAAATAGCGGTTAATTAACATTTCGAAAGAACCTTCACTATCACGTAATTTATACATTTTGTCTACTGGTTTTCTTTTACCCAATGCTTGAGAATGGTTCTATTATTATTTAACAAACACAATTCAACCATAATGGTATAAGCAAATAAAATACGGGTACGACAGTACAATACGCGTGCTGACTGAATTTTGTTTGCATTTGTAGTGAAAATATGTGATATTTTTTAAAAAGCCGCAACGACTAGTCGTATCTAGGAAAATAGTCGGTATCAGACGACTAGTCGTCGTGACCCGTCGCGTTTTGGAAACCGTAGCTTTAAGCGTCGTTTTACCGCAATCGTGACCATATGTAAATACCACGACAAACGTGAAAAACAAATAACACGATCGCGCGATAGAAAATCAACCGTAAACTGTGCACTTCTGCAGTGACTAAACACATAATTGTGTTCAATAAGTGGCGATGTTGCGTTTTACGATATTTTAAATTGCGGAAATGGATTCGGTAATTTCGTGACACATCCCGTCATTTGTACCCGTCTTCCAAAACACCTTGTATGAATGATAAGATTTTTTGCGTTTAACACGTAAACTCATTACAGAAATGTAATATGCATTGTAATAATTATATTTACAGAACTATCAGCATAAGTGTAGTACGTTATAAAAACATACACCGTCATTTACTTGTCATTATGATTTACACCAGCAGCCGAGCATGATTCATTTTAGAAATACCTCGTTCTTATTAGTTGTTTGAACTTTTTTTTATTTTCCCATCATTCACCAAGTAGAACTGATATATCTCCTTTTGATTAGTTTCCTGTTAAAAATAACTGGAAATCGATCGAAGTTTTTTTAATAACTAAATATTACTAACCTGAATTGAATAAAAATGTGTTGTAAAAAATACGTGCCAAATGCATAAATTTCATAATTTTAAAATATTAAGTATTCATAAACATATATTTTTAAATTACTTATAACCTTTTTGTAAATAAATTATGAACAGTTCATCTTACCTAATTATTTTATAAATAATAATATAATATTAATAAGATGTGATGTTTCAATTAATACATTTAATTTGTAATTAAATAGGTAAATGATCTATAAAATATAAATACCTTCATACCTTGTATATTAATTAAATTAACTAATTTTCAAAATTATATGACAATATAATTAAAGAATTTATTTGAGCATAACAACAAACAATTTTATGTTAAGCTAACTAAAATAAATTAGTTTTATTAATTCGATCGTATTGGTAATTATTATCGTCCATTAATAATAAAAATAATTCTAATTAAGATAACGTAACCATTCATTCGTCTCCACGCAGTCACAGTTTCTAAGCGTACAGACGTGTTTTCGCGGCGTTCGTTATCGTTTATCTCGCTTCGCATTATAGGTATTTAATCTAATAAGTGCGTAATAATGCCGTCGTCCTCGGGCGGTACAAATTGTACCGGCAAAATTCATATTTCAAACAAACACAAGAACTTTCAAGTCATAAATATTGCCTACGGACCCGGTTACCAAGTAGTCGGCAAAAACGGTAAGCCTAACAAAAATACTTCTTGTCCAGTCTCACCAAGTTTTCAACATAATTTTTGTTGTTTTTACGTATTATGTTACAATTCAAGCAGGTTAGTCGTAAGTAAACAATTTATTTTGCGCACCCTCCGTAAAAAAATTCTGGATCCGCCCCTGCTGTCTCAGAAGCTGAATTTTTCGAAGGCGTCCAATCCTCAGTTAAGATTGATGCATTCAAATGCATTAGTATTAAAAAAGATGATAAAATCATTCAAACCCGTATTGTTGAGCTTAAATTCGTTGCCTCGAAAATACCATCTATAATTTCCGTATTTAATATGATTTTTGATATCAAACCCAGTGTCCAGTCTCCCATCCAATGTAACCGCTGTTTACGTTTTGGACATATGCAAAAATATTGTCGTACCGGCCCCAGGTATAGCCATTGCAGTGAAAACAATCACTTGGTTGATTTATGCCCTCGCGCTCAAAACACTGACCCTGTATGTCTCTTCTGCAAGCAATCTCATTTAGCCACGGATCGCAGTTTCCGAGAATGGTCCATGCAAAAGGAAATCAAACAAATCATGGCTACCGAAAATATTTCCTATAAAGATGCCTTAACTTTAAAAAGAAATAATTGTTACACTACAGCTTTTTCTTTTTCCGACGTTGTTAAGAGCGAGTCTCCAATTCCTGATATGTTAAAACCAAATTTCTCCCTCGAGGAAGTCAACTGGTTAAATGATCGCCATAATTTCTTCAATTCCAGGAAGACAAAATAAAAATCCCGCTTCCCGATTAATAAAAAAATTAAATTTACCAGTCAAACCTCATTTTTTTCTCCTAATGGTAGCTGTTTAACCAATATCCCAAATCAAGATCTTACTGAAAAAAGTAACTCTGCTAATTTATCTTAGGTTCATTTTCTTTCTCTTAAGTTATTTGAATCTCTTATAAACTCACCCTCTCTATTTTACCCTTTCTCACCCGCTTCTCTCCAATCCTTAATTGAATCTTCTCTAAATTCACTTCTTAATATACCAAATTCTAATTCCACTTCTGATTAATCTTGTAACATACACCAAATCTCTCCACTATCTTATAGAAAATACTGGGTATTTTTCACTTAAAAACTAACATCTTAAAATAACAAAAAAAAAAACAAATATAATTAATTAAAAAATTATTATGGCATTTTTACAAAAAAAATAACAACCAGACAGAAGTAGTAGGAATTTGTATGTTCTGTCACCATTTTTTAGAATTACGCGGTGATTGACATTTTTTAGGTAGAAAAAGAGGGTAAAAATCTCGATTTTACCGCGTAAAAGCACAAAAATTCAAAAAATTTCATAACGCCATTTTTCAGAGTACGGTAAAATCGAGATTTTTACCCTCTTTTTCTACCTCAAAAATTGTCAATCTCCGCGTAATTTTAAATTTTCATTTTTCTTAATCAAGCACAGTATCAGGTGTTTTTTTTTTTTTGTTAACAATTAATGTTTTTAGAAAAAACAAATTTTTATTTCTATACCACAATACTTTGTTTTAAATCAATACAAAAATACATTTTAACAATAATTATTATATAAGTTTTCTTACTTTGTCAATTATATTTCTCGACGCAGCAACGATTGAAATAAAATTGATATAAAAAATATTAGTTTTACTGTGCTCTGAGTAAGTTGCGTTAATGAATTTTTGAACATTTTAAATTACGCGGAGATTGTCAATTTTTGAGGTAGAAAAAGAGGGTAAAAATCTCGATTTTACCGTACTCTGAAAAATGGCATTATGAAATGTTTTGAATTTTTGTGATTTTACGCGGTAAAATCGAGATTTTTACGCTCTTTTTCTACCTAAAAAATTTCGATCACCGCTTAATTCTAAAAAATGGTGACAGAACATACAAATCCTTACTACTAGACTATTTTCGAAAATTACACTAATATTATTCAGTGGAATGTGAGAAGCCTTCCTGCACGTCTCCCATCTCTACAACAGCTCCTACCCGACCACAAATGCTCAATCGCACTTCTTTCTGAAACCTGGTTCCTACCCTTATTTACCCTTACCATACCACAGTTTAAATTTTATAGATCCGACTGCTCCGGTGGCTATGGGAGTGTAGCTATAGCTGTTCATAGCTCCCTCAAATGAAAATGTGTAGGATAGTGCTTTTATAATACTTCTTTAAATTAAACTAATATTACGTAAAAGAAAATCGCAAAATAAAAAAAACATATACTAGTGGAAAATCGTTGCGTTAACATACATACGCGTAATGTAATGATTACCCCATTGTTATTGTTTGTAGTTTAATCAATTGCAAATTATTAGATATATTTATGATGTACCTGTAAATTATATAAGATTTACCATTATACACATCAAACAAAATAAATACAGTAAAATTGCTATGCGTGCTCTGGAACATATTAATAATACCATACTGTCGATTCGTATCTTTTTCCGTAGAGGATGTTTTCTTGGGTAGACCTCTCCCAACCAATTCTTCCATCAGCCATTGTTCTTTGAAAACTTATTTCAAGATTGTATCCGAATAAATTCCTTCTAGACTTAATGTTTTATTCAAATTTATAAAACTCTTAACTCAATACGTCGCAATGTTATATTACGAGTATGTTAAATGCACGTCAACGGAGTCACCGGATAAGGCTGCAAACAATAATTAATATCATCAACGTTAGATTAATGGTTTTTATTATTTTGATTAATTGAAAATTCAGAAGCATTGCCCAACGATCGGTGTTTACGTTTTATTCACCTGTACTTACTTAACTCATGCTATTACCATGATTGATTGACAATCGTTTCGTTAAGAATATTACACCGACTTATTTTTAAGTATATAAGTAATTTTATTTATATATATATTTTGCAAACTAAGACTAAGTACTTATAAGTTGATAAATAGTATTTTCAAAAAGAACCGTATTGACTATAGACGACATTTGACGTTTTTCAATTAAATATATACATTTATATAATATTATAACTCAAGAAACCATATTATAAGACGTATGGAAAACGAAACTTTGACGAAAACGTTTTGGTAAAATCAAATGGTTAAAATATAAGGAAATAGAAATAAATGCGTGGTCGGTTACCACACATCGTTTAATCATAATTTATATTTAATTATTTGTATATTTTTAAATAGCTTTATTTATTATTTAACCTTGTACAATAGTATACATACATCAGAGCATATTTTAACGTACAAAATACGTAGCACGAGCTTCTATCAATGAAATCATTAAGTCGATATCCATTTTATAACACACTGCAGAATTAACTTGCAATAATTTATTCAATTTAATAAATACGAAAGACTTGCCGTATAAACGGAAACCGTGTACGTGTGAAAAGGGCCTTATGGCGAAACGAATAAAAGCCATTAGGAGATGATTGATTTTTCACAAAAATGATCATAACTTTAGAAATCTATTCAAGATGAACATGAACATGAAAACAACGATAACTCGAGATGTTTTTATACACTATTATTATTATTTTACTATTATTATATTATGCATCAAACACTAAATATTTTATTTTTGAAACGTCATTTTGTTAATTTAAAAGAGGAAATATCTTAATATTTTTTATTCGAATAATTGTGTGATTTATAATTTTGTATAATTCAATACTGGTTGCCTCTTAGCAGTTAAGACTTAGCTAAACCGTTTATGTACTTCAAAAACCATCGGGTACCCGAAAATTTTAGGTAATGGGTACCCATTACCCGAAAACGTTGACTACTTACAAAATCAGGTATTACCCAGATAAATGGGTACCTGGGTTTGTAGGTACCCGGGTATTACCCACATCAAATCAAGAGCACTAGTTCCAATATGTTGCGAGACGGCTGTCAGGGAGCGTCAACGAATTTCCACGACAAATTCGCTCTGTTTATCTATCGATGTACACTGTACCATGTTTTGATGTGTATTTTGTTGTATAGTAGGTAGTGGTACACTAAACGCGTTATTTTAAAAATTTCTATAAAACATATGTCGAAGATAATTACCAAAAGATTTTTTTAATATTTTAATTTCCTTCATATTCTTGATACATTTAATGTGATCAATGTTATTTGTTAAAAAAATGGTATGGAAGGATTTAATATACTCTTATATTTTTATTATTATTTCTAATTAAAGTATTTATTCTCTTTGTTGAATATATGTGTAAATATTTACATTAATTTACATCATAAGTTTATATCTGTACTTGAGATATTAAGTTTATCTAATTGAGTTGCATTAATATTTATGGAAGAAAAATGAATAGATAATATTTAAATGCATTTATTTTAAGTAAGAACATATTTTTGCATATTATTAAAAATGAAATAAAAGCATAATCATCGCATATTTAAACTTCTTTTTAATGCATAATTACGTACTTTTTTTTGACTTTTTAAATGCATATAAATTCGAACCCTACTTATATCTTCGAATATTTTATGGTTTAGACAACTTCATTACTAGCGTTGTAGTCTCCCGGATTTTGCAACGTGATCACAATAATATTATGTGTTCTATACGAATTGACGCGTTCGAGCAGTTTACTGTTGTACCGAAAAGGTATAATTTTAGTGACCACAATAAAAAAAAAACATACTCTGGCAGTATTTTAATGTATTTTTCGCAGTCCGGCTACACCCATACAATTGAAATAAAATATTTTTATAACTTTATTATATATACGTTTAGCATCAAATCATAGTTGATTCGATAAATAAAGTCACCAATTAATTGAAATTAAAACGAGGTTAGAGCACTCGTTTGTTGTTTAGTACCTGTAAACGTATTTTAAAATGTCAATTGATTCAACTTAAATTTCTAAATAATCTATAAAGTCGTTTTTACTTGATTGAATTATTCATTATAATAAGTGCAACATAAAGCATACAATAATATCAAATAATTTAAATGTATCACGAGATCTTACTTATTCGTTTGTGTTACAGAAATCCTTATCCAATATATCCTGTTCAAAGTATGAACAATTTTTGGCGGCCGAATATTGTGCCTGACCACCACCAAAGAATACCACTTAGGGTTCATTTTTTAATTTATTTTTATTTTAATAAAAATGTATAAAATCTATACAAATAAATAAAAGTATAATATAAATTTACACCTTTTTTAATTATTAATATAAATATAAATATACATTTATATTCTGTAATATAATAAAACAATGAGTGAATTTGATAATTTTTTTTTTTATGTGCAAGGTTTGGAGACTTGAGTGAAGGGGCCTAAAAATGAATTACAAAGGAAATACATTTTTTTTTTAATTTTTATATGCACATTAAAAAAAATATAATGAAAAGTGAAAATTTTAATACAACGTTTATTTATAGCAATTCATATACTCTCTACAATTATACAAATAATTATTGAAACTGTAACAAAAATAAGAACGCGACGTAGCTGCTAATCATTGTAGAATAAGTGTTATTTGTTGTATTCAATAAAGAGTATTCTGGTATACCAAGTTCATTATTTGCAACCATTATCATTAAAACTAATTATTCACATTTACCAAAATGTATTTAACTTATCATTGTTGCTGTATATAACGTTAAAAGAATATAGATATCAATAATATATTTTTGAAAACATTTCATTTGTAATGAAAATACGAACGTAAACAAGCAAACTCTACTCTTTTAATATATTACGCTCATCGATTTAGAAAGCATTACATTTTTAGCTGGATTTCTTTGCATCGAATATCAAGACATTTTATTTTTTATAGTTACCACGGTTGTTTATAAAATAATTAAATACATTATTCATTATTGGTCAACATTTACTCCGTTATTTTTGACGCGCAATTGAAAACCTCGAAAAAATTCCTCGTTGTTGCTGCTAAATCTTATTACAAATAGATATATTTTTTTTATTAATTCTAGTAATAATTTATGTAATTTAATTTATATTTTAAAGCTACTAATGCAAGAGAAACCACTGAAAACTCAAGATCTCAAAACATAACTTTTTTTATTATTATTTTGAATGTTATATCTAGGGTCCGCATTGGATACAAAAAGTTTAAAATAGTTTAAAATATTTATGCATTAAACAATTTTTAAATTTAGGTTTGATATAATTTTATTTTATTTTTAATAATATGCAAAAATATGCTCTTACCTAAAATAAATGTATTTAAATTTTATTTTTTTTTTTTTTTTTTCCATAAATATTAATGCAACTCAATAATTAGTTATTAAATAAACTTCATATCTCAAGTACGGATATAAACTTATGACATTCATTAAAGCAAATATTTACACATATATTCAACAAGTAGAACAATACTTTAGTTAGGAATAATAATGCAAAAATAAGAATGTATTAAATGCTTTTATACCATTTCTTTGGTAAATATTTACAAAATAAAAAATACTGAAATTTAATAAAAAAATTTTAAAAAAAATAAGAATAAAATTTAGTTGTTAATTGAAACGTTTTGATTAATAATTACGATTCATGATATTTATATTTGATAAAAATAATTCATAATAATTTATTTTTTTGTGTTCAGGTGTCATATTTGTCAAATCACTTATCATATGTTTATAAATACTAAATTATTTTTCCACATCTACAGATATCAGTGATGTTTTATATTGACCAAAGAGCGAACAGTGATTTTCTAAAAGCTATATTTTATTATTTTCTGATATAATTAATCCGATTTATTTTAATACATGAATTTCTTTATTTTTGTGATATAAATTAAGAATTTTAGATTTTACCATAGAAACTTTCTCACTTTGTACATTTGATAAATCATAATCTAGTTTCTACTGTGGTATAAAAAAAATTAAATAATTGATTTTATAAACATTCATACAAAATATACTTAAATATGCAAAATTTTTCAAATATGACGTCATCCTTAAAATGTGCATTTATATGCAGAATAAACTTTTTCCTATGCATTCTCTGTTACACAAATCGTCCACATTTTTTACTCCCGTCAAACTGTATACACTCATTACAAATATGTAAATGCATACTAATTCGGATTCTAATCATGAATATATACTATACCATCGATTGTAAATCTTTTTATTTCGTTTTCCTTGACCATCACTAGTTACCGGTACTATGCCGTATAATATATATACGAGTGTTATACACTCGGGGTACTTCTCTCTCATATCACGATGTGTTGTTGACATTACTTGTATTTTATATTATATTAATGCAAATCAGTCGACATACAAACATCGTTGATAACTATTCGAGTATCCGTGTACTTCTACAATAACAAATACTATACTTGAAATCCTTGAACTATTGAGTATTCAATGAATTATCTCAAATATAATATTTTGGTATTTAACAATACTGATTGAACAAAATATTTTTGATTAATTTTTTTTTTTTATATAACTGCAAAATTATCATTACGTACAAGTAAGAAAACATACAAACGATTTCAATATAATAGTTACAATTTTAATTTTAAATTTACTTTTTAATTAGCACTTTAAAAATAAATATATATACATATCTTATACATAAATTAACGAGTACCAAAGAGGCACGACGCAAACGTGTTGGAAGATTAATTCAATCGGCCAATCAAGAAATCAAAAAACACAGCTTAAAGAATCAGGAAAATAGAGGGACGTGCACAAGTGTTTCGAGAACATCTTAAAACGTGTATACTTCACTGAAGAAAATGTTCTCCAAAGAGCACTTGAACCACTAAAAACGACACGAATTAAATTGTTCACATTAGTTCAAAAACATGATATTTTCGGTCAGTTCGTGCAAACATTATTATATGCCGATGTTTCGCGCTATTTAAATGGATCAAATTTGCACAGACATTTAATACATCACAGGAAATATTCTTAAAGCTACCGTTTTGAGTGGAAAGTTTAAAATATAAATCATTCTGTTGCCACGTATTCCATTAATACTGTCAAAATCACTTCAAATACAATTCAAGAAGCTTTAATTTCCCATTTGTTTAGCATTCACCATTATCAAATTTTAATCTCAAGGCTAAATAATGTCCATTTTCGGCTTGGACTTGATAAATCCATATTTTTCCCGTGGACATCTAAATATTGTATGCTAACGTATAAGGAAACCATCAAATCTATTTGTATTAGCAAAATATAGGTTAACTAAAAATATTGTTTACCGATTGTTACTTAGTTACATTACAACTATAAATTTTTGCATTTTAAAATAATATAAATAATTAAAAACAATATGCACCGCAAGTAGGATGTGAAGAAAGTGAAAAGGAAGAGTTTTGGCGAGAGATGGATGAGGTGATGCAAGGAATACCAGGAAATGAGGATGCTGTGATTGGTGGTGATATGAATGGTCACGTAGGGAGTGAGAGGGTAGGGTATGAAAGAGTGCATGGAGGGTATGGTTTTGGCGAGAGGAATGAGGCTGGAGAAAAAGTTTTGGATTTTGCAGAATCGTATGAGCTTGCAGTAATCAATACATATTTTAGGAAAAGATAAGAGCATTATATAACATACAAGAGTGGAAAAAATAGGTCGCAGATTGATTATTTTATGTGGAGGAGAGACAATATAAAAAGAGTAAAGGATTGTAAAGTAATTCCTGGAGAGAGTGTAATAACACAACATAGGTTGATGATAATGGAAGTATGGTGTAGTGGAAAAAAGATGAACAAAAGAAGGAATACAGGGAAGGAGATCAGAATTAGGTGGTGGAAATTAATAGGAAACAAAGAGAAGGAGTTTATAAAGAAATTAAAAGAAAAATCTGTGTGGAATGTTGAGGGAGATATAAATGAGGTTTGGAGAAGGATGGTCACTTGTGTTAAGAACATAGCAAAACAGGTTGTTGGTGAAACCAAAAGTAGTTTACCAGAAGACAAGGAAACGTGGTGGTGGGATGAGGAGATTCAGAGAGTAGTAGCGAGTAAGAAAAAGCAATTTAAGGTATGGCAGAAAAGTAGGAAGAGGGAAGATTGGATAGAGTATAAAAATGTATGTAAAATAGTGAAAAGTGCTGTAAGCAAAGCAAAGCTTAATAGGTATGATGAGTTATATGAGCGGCTAGGAACACAGGAAGGAGAAAAAGAAATTTATAGACTGGCGAAGGTGAAAGAAAAGCGATCCAAGGATTACCAAGATGTCTGGTTTATAAAAAATGAGGATAAGAGAGTTTTAACAAATGATGAGGATGTGAAAAAAAGATGGAAAAAATATTTTGAGAAATTACTGAACGAGGAATATCCAAAAGAAGTTTTAGAGAGTATGTCATGGAATGAAGGATTGATTGGTCTAGTGGGTGAGGAGGAAGTGAGAGATGCGGTGAAGACGATGAAAAAGAAAAAAGCGGTAGGACCAGATGGAGTACCTGTAGAGGTGTGGAAAATGTTAGGAGATGTAAGCATTGGGTGGTTGAAAAATCTTTTTAATAAGATAATGATAGAGGGAAAAATGCCAGAAGATTGGAGAAAGAGTTTTATTGTACCAATATTTAAAGGAAAAGGAGATATACAAGAATGTGGGAACTATAGAGGAATAAAGCTCATGAGTCATAGTATGAAGATCTGGGAGAAGATTATAGAGAAGAGGATAAGAAGTGAGACCTCGATATCAGAAAACCAGTTTGGTTTTATGCCAGGAAAATCGACAATGGAGCCATTATTTTGTGTTAGGCAATTAGTAGAGAAGTACAGAGAAAAGAATAAAAAACTATGCATGGTGTTTATAGATTTAGAAAAGGCGTATGACAGGGTGCCAAGGGAAGTTTTAAGGTGGGCATTAATGAGGAAAAATGTCCCAAAAATGTATGTTAATTTGATCCAGGATATGTATGAAGGGTCGAGTACTAGTGTCAAGAGTCGGTGTGGAGTATCAGAAGGTTTCAGTATAGAAGTAGGTGTGCACCAGGGGTCAGCTCTAAGCCCCTACCTTTTCTCAGTGGTAATGGATGAGGTTTCAAAGGAGATACAGGGTGAGGTACCATGGTGTATGATGTTTGCGGATGATATAGTTCTGATAGGAGAAAACCTAGAAGTTGTCAATAATAGGTTAAATGAGTGGAGGTTAGCCCTCGAAGAAAAGGGATTGAGAATTAGTAGAAATAAAACTGAGTATATAGAGTATGATTTTGGACAAAGAGACCAAGAAGTTGAAGGAACGAGGAGACAACTGACAATAGATGGTGATGTGATAGGTGAAGTTGAGAGCTTTAAATATTAAGGATCTTTTGTTCAAAAGGACGGGGGCTTTGACATTGATGTAAAACATAGGATTAAGTGCGGGTGGATGAAATTGAGAGAAGCATCGGGCGTGTTATGCGATAAGAGAATTCCAATTAGGCTGAAAGGTAAATTTTATAAAAGTGTAGTGAGACCAACTATGCTGTATGGTTCAGAGTGTTGGGCGGTTAACAGGAGAATAGAACAAAGTATGAGTGTCGCGGAAATGAGAATGCTTAGATGGTTGAGTGGAGTGACAAGAGAAGATAGAATAAGGAATGAATACGTGAGAGGTAGTGTTGGTGTAGCGCCAATTGTGGACAAGATGAGAGAAAATAGGCTGAGATGGTTTGGGCATGTGATGAGGCGAGAGGAAACGAATGCAGTAAGAGTGGTTATGAAGATGGACGTTGAAGGGAAAAGAGGAAGAGGAAGACCAAAAAAGAGATGGTTGGAGACTTTGGAGAATGACATGAGGGCTGTCGGTGTGTGCAGAGGAGATGTGATTGACCGAGTAAAGTGGAGGTGTAGGACAAGGGTGGCCGACCCCAAATAGTTGGGAGGAAGGCGAAGTAGAAGAAGAAGAAGAAGAAGAATTAAAAACAAACCCGAGCGAAATTGAATAAATCAGCTATACAGATTAGCTATAATAAATTATATATTCTTTGTATGGTAGAAACTGTTTTCTACAGTGTTAAGAAAAATTATTTTCTTAAGTATTTGAGTATTAATCAAAATACATTCCAGAAACTAGTACTTCAAATATAAATTATTTTCAAAACGCATATTTTCAATAGATGGTTAGTACATACATGTAATAATATTTATACTATGTATAGTTATACTATACGAGTATTGTATATAAACATACGTTATAGGAAACATGGGGCACGATCGATTGGTTTAGAACATAATATTATTTTTAAATTTACAATGTATATATAAACTTAAAATTACTAATTATTACTATTATTATTATTCATAAGTATAATAAATTATTATAAAATCTCCGAGAAACACCTTGAAGATTATTCCGAGTGCCTATAATACGTATAATTCAGTATAATATCATTTACTATTTACGTATATTAAGTGTTTGTATACATATTACATACAATATTTATGAATATAATATTACACCTGTAATACGAAACATCAAAGTTTGTATAAATCGTTTGTATCTATACTCTAGACATTCTGTTGTTTGCGGTATTAATGCATTATACCACAGGAGCGGAAAGGCATGCTCAGATCAGCCCAAGAAAAATGTAATCAAATTGCCTTCATAAACTTCCATACCTACCTAATTTTCATTTTATTATTATGTTCATAATACAAGTAGTTTTAAAAGTGATTATTCTATACCCGTCAATCGCTGAAATTAGCTTGAAAGATTTGTCTACTTCATAATTAACTCTTTGAGGGGCGAAAATTGTCTTAGGAAAAAAAAACATTTGAGCAATACGTACTAAAATTTTTTTTAATTTAATTTTTTTTATTTTTTTAATGCTTTTATTCTGGTATTTTTTTGTATTCTTTTTGTTTTAATCAAGTATTGTTGATTACATTTTTTTTGAATTAGCAGTTTTTACAAAAAAGCTTGGAAAAAGGTGGTTCATTTAATGATTTCCATCAAAATAAAAGGCTTTTTTGAATAAAATGTTATCAAATTTTCAAACCTATACTAACTAACTTGAATAAAAAATTATATTAGTACCATACATTTTTGGAAATTTTACGTATTTTATTTGGAAAATCACTTTCAACATTAATCTCGATTTTATCATGTTCTTCGTTCATATAATTTTTAAATGTATTTGTTTTTTATGAATTTCAAAAAAATCTATTTGCTGTAGTTCGACTTCTGATTTTTTAATCACATTATGTGCTTGTAATATGTCACAATTTTTAACCTGGAGATATTTAAGATATTAAATAAAAGTCCTGTAATACTAAATATTTTAAGGAACTCCATTGCTGTTAAATTGTCTTATATTTTATGAAATTCTTTAGAAATCCAAATGCCTTATCTCTAGATTCTGAGTCATTTTGTATCTTTAATTGTTTTCATTAATTGGATCAAATTTTTAAATTGTGTACCATTTTAATCGTCAGTATCAAATGTTACGAAAATTTTTTTGAGTGCTACTACCTTTGCTCACCATATCGTTTCTCCGATCAAATTGATCTTAGTAACTTATTCATTCTATCGATCTATATATACATGTGATTTTCGAATGAAATAAAAATGCATCTATGTTTCAAAAGATGTGCTTACACTGTTTCCTGAATGTCAGCAAACACAGGGCATTAAGTGTTGCAGCAATGTTTTTTATACATGTATGCAACTCGCATTGCGATGTTACACGTTCCAATAACACATCGATGAAACATTGATACAACAATTCATTGCACAGTGGGTAACGGTGCTATTGAGCAGTTCAAATAAGTGAGCAGCAAGAATACCGCTATTAGTGACATCTTGCAATACTAGATTTAGAACATGTCCAATACACCACACGTTAACTTGATTAGGAGCTAAGTCTTCCATTTTGTCTAGCAAATCCTAAGTATTATCCTTGCATATTGTTGACCCATCAATCGAATTCCCAATGCAGTTATTTAATGAAATGACATTTGATTGCAAGGTTTTAACAGCTTAATCAGCAAACAGTTGGCCAGTCGAAGTAATAACTTGTAATTAAATTCAAAACGTCTTCTTCTTCTTCTTCTTCTACTTCGCCTTCCTCCCAACTATTTGGGGTCGGCCACCCTTGTCCTACACCTCCACTTTACTCGGTCAATCACATCTCCTCTGCACACACCGACAGCCCTCATGTCATTCTCCAAAGTCTCCAACCATCTCTTTTTTGGTCTTCCTCTTCCTCTTTTCCCTTCAACGTCCATCTTCATAACCACTCTTACTGCATTCGTTTCCTCTCGCCTCATCACATGCTCAAACCATCTCAGCCTATTTTCTCTCAAATTAAATTCAAAACGTATTGATACATTATATATTTTAAATTTAAATTATTATTATTTAATTTTAAATTTAAATTTATAATAATAATATTTTTCATTACAACGAACGTATCGGCCCATTTTGTCAAAATATGAAGCGGCCCACCGAGAAAGTCCCGGTATCCCGGTGGGCCTTTTCATCCCTAATTATACCCAAGTCCTTAATACCAACCGATCTTACCAAGGTACTAATATCATGTTAATCGGGTTAATACCGTTTAATAACATGGTTGTAACAGCGTTTCGTTAAACACCGGTTAGTAAATCGTGATAATATTAAAAATGCACCTATTCCGCAGTGTATATAATATAGATGGCGCTGTATTACCTACTTTACAAAACGTAAACGCTTTAATCTACTTTCTGCAGCATTTATTTACATTTACATTTTCGTATTTTACATACGATAATTTGTTTTTCCGGTGGATGCACGCTCATGAAGTACTACATTAACTATACTGTACATAGGTATTATAGAACACACGTATCATGGTGTGCCTACCCGTCGTTTGATGCTACAATAAATACAGTAATACAATAACGAACAAAACACGACTATATGAAATAATACATAGAGATGACAATAACGAAACAGATATGCATTCTCATCTATCGATATAAACTTTTTTTTTCGTCATGTCCATCATTTTTAAAAATATTAACAGTGGCTACCTATTTAATGTATTGTATTGTTTATTACAGTGAAGAATCACTTTTGATTATCTAATGATAACGACAATAACAAAAAAACATCAAAATCACCGTGACAGAAAAACGCAATGTATATATTGTCTATATCGATTAAGCAATTTATGACGTAACAACAAACCAAGAACATTATTTTATATTTATATATGGTTTAAAAAAACGTACCTACATCTGCATCAACTATATACCTCATTGATTACACAGTGGTATATATTATATAGGTATTACAGCGTGCCTGTTTTTGAATTACTAATTTCCTCTTCTTTAAGACTATATGAGTTTAAACACATATTACAATAGTAATAAAGAAATCGATTTTGTTAGATATATTTCAATGATTGCATCGATATACCTATTACATTTACATTTATTAACTTTTTTTTTTTTCAAAAGTCATGACGGTTAATACTCGACGAGGAATGATTCACCTGAAGAATAATTAATCATAATTAAAACTCGGGATGCAGATTTAACGAAAAATAACACATTTTAAGGTCTAATCTATAGGTTCTTAAGAACTATTGTACTCGTATACGAACAGACCTCGAAATTAATAAATAATAATAAATAATCCGAACGTTTCTCGCGGCGCCACAGCACTTCCTAGTACGTTTAAGGTATAAATTATAATATTACGTTCTGCCACTGCAGCAGTACATGTTCAAGAACAAAACTATTAAAGACTGTTTATTTATTTTTAATTTTTTCGAAAATCATAGGAAACCTAAAAGTATATTCTCATGTAGATATGTAGAATCATTATTACAATAGATAAAATTTACTTCCCGACGGTTACGTGTTATTATGGTTTGACAATAAAATTTTTGTTGTAAATATTGTAAATATCATATAGTAGTTATTCTAAACGATCCGAAACTCTCGGTATTAAAATGTTTTTAAAGTGGCGTATGCATTATAATGACGGGTTGATTACACAGTTACTCACGTCACTGAACAAATCCCACGCGTATACTTTTTTTTAAGGCCATTTATTATTTAACATCTAGTACTATTATTTTATTATTTCTGTAATAAAGATAATGGGTCCCACTGAGAAACTTGTAGATCACATATTTTGTGTGTACACCTAATTATAAATACACGTGTTTACGTAACTACCTGCACGCTATTGTTGTAATTGAAAAAAGCACGCTTGGTTGTGTTTATGTTTATATTTTATTGTATAATGCATATTAAATTATATACAACTGCTATTTATAAATATATTTATTTTTTTTTCAAGTAAACAGGAAATATTTTTCTTTTTTTTTTCTTTATCACTCATATATGTCTCATAAAATTATAATTATTTATTTATTCTTGAACAGTTAACGATCGTATATTTTTGTCAACAAACATTTTGATGAAATAATTAATTTTTTTTTCGCTTTATGGGTTATTAAAATCTTTTGCAGCTTCTACTAAGCCTCTCCACCTGTCATAGTCAATAACAATCTCAAAACTTGCTGCTCCGTCCTCCACTCTTATTATGCATTGACTCTATTCCGTCATCATTACCGAGATCTTCTAAATTTTAATGAATTTAAAAAATATAAAAAAATGTTGTCTTACCCTTCCACTTCTCTAATTTATTATAGAATATAATACAATGTAACGCAGTTATTCGATTTTCGTATATAGCAACAAAAGTACATGCGTTTTAACGTATATTTTGTAGGTAATCTGATTTTTACATCTTCGTAATTTTTATTTCTGAAAATGCCAGAATATTTATACACAAATATGTCAAATAATTACTAATTACATAAATTCTAATATCAAACTAATGTAACTAATAAATTTAAGTTTGGACAAGAAGTTTACAATAAAGTAATATAAAAGTACGAAATTAATTTGAAATTAATAAATTAGTAATTATGTAAGAATTATGTAAGTCCGATCATATTTATTCAGTTTAATTGTTTAATTGCGCCACGAAAGTCTACCCGTGGCGGCGTCGATTCAAAACCGAAAAATAAAAATTGATTAATTAAAACTTAAATACACGTTACTGGTAAGAAATTGAAAAACGTAATTAAAAATAATTTATATAGGTACTAAAACGCAAATAAAAATGGTTCGTTTAAGAAGAAAAAAAGCAAAACGCACAATATGCACGCATAATCGTTCTGGTACAGATATAAATAAAATCATTGTTGCCTAGGTCGTAATTTCGTATATATATATGAGTAACATTCGATTTAGAAAATAGGTTATCCGATCATCCGGATAAATCCGCGTACAGTCTAAAACCTGTTATCCAACTCAAGTCGTGTATTTATTATATTATTAATGCCGTTTTAAACCGTTTTTAATGCGAATAATTGTCGAGCGGAAAATAGCTATTTTTTACACGTTGAATTTACCTAACAGGCGTACAGTTCACAACAATACAAATGTATGCACACGAATTTAATTCGATTCATCGTTACAATAACAATAGCTGCATTATATTATTATGTCGTATTTTATTGGTAAATCAACTATAGTTGATGTTGTAAAACACATTTACCAATACTGCGTTTGAGCCGAAAACGTTACTGCACTCGTCAACCGAGCATATTTTGTAGTTCGTGATTACTATATTAGAATGTATGAATACAACTGATTTCGTTACTGTTCATAATTACATATACACATTCTAGTTCAAACAGTCGCGATTTTGTAGTACATAAAATATACCGGACGCGAGATTTCCTTCATAACGCTGTCGTGTTCCTTAACTTACGTTTTAGTGATCGTTAAAGATCGATTTATTGTAAAAAGATTGTTTATTCGAAGAAAAAACCACTGTGTAAAGAAAACAATCATATTTTTCGAAAAATTATCATTAACGCACCTCTCGGATAGCGAACAGTTATGTCCCTATTGACAGACTTGGGTAGTATTCCGAATACAATATTCGGAATACTGTATTCAGAATACTTTTTAAGTATTTCAAATACTTTTTAAATACCATTGAAAGTATTCAATAAAGTATTTTGAATACTTATAACGAGTACTCTGAATACATTACTTCGAATACCTTTTAAACATTAAATCATCTCTTTTTTTAAATGATTTTATTACTTCTTCGTCATATCTTGTAGGTATAAGCTCTTATCAGATTTTTATTATTGTTGTAAATCATAATCTATAACAATTATATAACATAAAAATGCAATACAGTAACATATATTTAGTCTACAATTTCAAATATTTCTCATGATATCCATTATTTTTATAGTATGAAAAAGTAGAAATATTTAAAAGTATTCAGAATACTTTTGAAAAATTCTAAATAATGTATTCGGAATACAATTTGTATAAAGTATTTGAATACATATTCGGAATACTATTTTTTTTTAAGTATTCGAGTATTTATTCTAAATACTTTTAAAAAGTATTTTACCCAAGTCTGCCTATTGATGATGATTCGATGTTAGTTCTGATGCTCGATCTGTGGTCACCAAAACACCACACATCTTCACATACACATCGAGTTCCACAAACGTGTTTTATATTATTTTAAACATATTTTGGGTTCATCGTGCCCGTTTACTATTTATGACTCGTTCATAACCGCTCGTTTTAATTTTACGCATGCTCGTGATTTTCATGGTTAAACGATAAATGTGGATCGGATCAGAAAGGTGTTTTTGCAACTTTTCGAAAACTATGTTAATTATAAATATTAATCAAAGCGTTAAGTCGAAAATTAGCGTTTAAGAATACAACTAATAAAGAACAGCAGCAATCACATGCCTCTCTTTCTCGCAAATCATAAACCAGTTATAATGGAACGATACTGTTTTTAAATACGAGGTACGCCAAGAGATACGCCTCATCATAGACCAACGGATACGTCTTGTAATTTTAAAAGACCAACGAACGTTAAGGAATTCCCACAATTTCAAACATGACGTCAATAACGCGTTCAAGTCCGCAGCAAGCAATGCTTGACTATATTTAATGATCGCGTGCTACTTCTTACGAATATATTGTATTATTAATTTTCAGTCGATTACACCAAAAATTAAAAATCGTGAACAGACTGTTATTAGTAGTCATAACTGTCGAGGGGAAAATGATAAGGACAATTTCACGTAGATCAAATGATCGGATTAATTTTTAGTCAATCCTTCCTCAGATTTCCACCATCGGGTGGAATACGATTGAGAACGGTCCTTATCAATCGTATCTTTTTTATTAACACGATTGAGAAAGTTTTACCTGCCTACTTTTATGCAACGTTGCCGCATTGATTAGAAATACATAATAGTATACCTGATATTAAATTTAAAAATAGTTTAGTCTAATAAATTAACAAATATATTAATCAGCTTAAGATACAATAGATAAAATAATAAATATTATTTACATCTTTTTCCCAAGATCTTATTTCCATTTAACTTTAGGCACCTCGTAACATCCTTAGTTTGTTCAAACTCTTTGTAAAAATTAATTGTGGAAATAATGCGATCATAATCATTAATGGCCATAGTTTTAGTAGCATTGTTTTAATTCGATTTCATTATTGTCACGGTTTATGTTCGCATTATTTACTATATTTTCCGTTTTTTTGCACGATAAACACTATGCACAATACTTAAATGAATAATAATCATTGATATTAAACTATTATGTTTAATATCTATGATAATAATTTAAAATGTTATTTATTAAAATAATTAAAACTATGATTGTTTTGTTAAAGGTGTAATAAGACTTCAGTACAAGGAAGAAAAAAATAGAAACATAGAAAGTATTGCTGGTACTTGGCTCGCTAAAGCTAAAAAAAGAATGAAAACTCCAAATACAACTAATAATTTGTTATTAACTTGTTATAAACTTGTTATATAATGTTTTTTTCGTTAAGGAAATTATTTTTTTTTTACTTTTTTTTGTTATATTTTGTATAGTCATAATATTTGTTTCATGATTTTTAAGTAAGAAAGAATTAATTTTATTAACCCTTATATACTATATTCATTTTTATTATACATATTATAATATTATTTGTAACATGATTTTTCATCATTAATTGGTCAATTAAAATTTTTTTTTATTATATTATATTTATAGTTATAATATTTATTATATAATTTTTAATCATTTTTCCAAGTAAGTACATTTTTTATTTTATTGTTGTATATGATATTTTATTATATTGTTTTCAATAAATGACGTACTTTTTTTTAATTTTAACTATTATTTTATTTTATTTTATTTAGTTGTAGTGGTAGTACATTTTTTTATAAATTTTTAAATTAAAATTATTTTTTGATTTTAAAAATATTTTTTTATTTTTTTTTGAGGGATTGACCCTTCACCAAACGTTCTCTTCTTTGTCCTTGATTTCTCTGGATATACATTATATATGTTAGAGGATTTTAACGGAATATACTGAAAGGATTTTTTGGATATGGTCTACAAATATTTATTGAAAATGTTTACAGATATGTAATGAATATGTTTGCAGATATATATTGTATTGTATAAGTAAATCTGAGGTGAGACATAATAAGTTTCTAGTAATATTCCTAGGCATATTGGTGGATATACTTCACGTATACGATCATTGTAAGAAGTATTGTCATAAAGTCTGATAAGAATATTTAATTGTATATGGGTAAATATAAAATATAGATTATACACATAGGTTGACAATAATAATGGTCGTCAACGCTGTTTAAAAATAACCTGCTTTTTTTCCATCATTAATATGTATTACCTGTTGCGTTTCACTACGAATGTTGTTTTTTACAATATATTTTGTTTATTTACATTTATATGTATAACATATAACCTCTTAGTATTTAATTGTCGATTTATTGTAGTCTATTTCAAAAAACTATATTAATAAAAAAACCTTCTTAGAACGCACATTCAGGATAACTGAAAGGATAACTTCAGGATGACTGACAAGGAATATTCTTAAAACCATTATTAGAATCTCAGAAAATAGATTTGCGATCACTGTTCCTCCAATAAACGCGGCATTTTTAATAGTAAAACTCAAACAAATATAATGTCGAAATGGTATATTATGATTAGTTACCAACGTCACAAACGCACATGATATGCTTCTTCGACAACAACGTTCCGTCGAAACATGTAACACACATATAGTAGTTAAATTATTATACCCCGGTGTGCTGCAATTAATAATTATATTGATTGTTGTTGTACAGTGATATCTATAAGCATGAATATTATTACGTGTGTATATAATAATACGCACCCAATTTGTGCGTTATCAATAGAAGGCATATGTGTGATCACATTTTATCATACTGTATCATTCTAACTTCCATGTTTACATAGGATGATGTATAGTTCCATGTACACATAAACATATACTCGTTCGGCGTCAGTATATCATAACATATTTTCTATTAAATTTTACATCGAAATCCGTTTTATTAAGAAAATAAAACATTTTACAGTTCATCGGCCTCGGATGATATTGTTTAATTGCAATTTTTACGTGTACCAATGCGTAGACCTTCGAGCTAGATTCGTGTTTTCTGCTGGGACAGATAAGTGCTGTAAATCTACTGCGAAAATAACACCAAAAAACGTAATATAACGAAATTAGATATCATGTATCAATGTTCCGTTTCAAGTATATACTCAAATATATAAATTTAGATTAATTTCAAAACAAGCTACGCAACTATATACATTCCACACATTTTATGTTACGTTTTTTAAGTCTAATCGAGTAGATCTATTATTAACAGGGGCATCTTCAGGGGCGGCGAATGGGGCAGTCACCCCATGGACTTTTTTTCTTCAAATTTGTATTATTTATTATTTATATAACAACAGTAAAATACATAAATGTGAACACATGTATAAAGTTCTGCTCCCTCCCTCCCATCTAAAAAAATCTAGGGACACAACTGATTATTGAACGCAATTTTTAGTTCTATACGATAATGGTAAAATATAAAATGATTATGAAAACTGTTGTATTACTTTTAAAAGTAATGTTAAAAAAGTTGTACGCAGGTCGAAACAATTATCTATAATTTACAGGTAATGGGTTGAAAGAATTTTCATATTAATAATTACGATTTCGCATTCGTAATATCCTATACTAGAATAATGATTATAAATCAACAACTTCTATCCACAATAAAATTGTTTAGTAGAATTTAAAAATCAATCTCGATTTTGACGATCGGTTTTTGTGGTGATATTATTCATATTACGTTATATATTTTGTACGAGGTTAAGTTTTTTACTGAGTAATTCAACACAGTTTTAAACCAAATGACATGTTTTAACAAAGCATATACTAATTATAAATGTATGTATACGTAAATATAATTTATACATAATGATAGTTCGTAGGTACCAATATCGAATAACGACATCGAATTACATCAATAATTATACAACATACAATATTACAACCATAACAGTTACGATTGTAATTTGATGACTGCTCGCAAATAATAAACACGCATTGTCACGACTCGACTCATCGGTGGCAAAGCATCAGAAGAGACAAGGAGACAATAACTAACGCACACTTCAATTTTAATTGTAAATAGAAAAATTACATTTTTTAACTCCATATTTTTGTATAAATGTTAAAGGAAGATCTTGGTTTCATAATGTGTAACTCGAAAATTCAACACAAAAACCTACCGTCAAAATTATAATATTTTTGTTCCAATAAATAGAATGCTAAATACAAGAAATTCTTTAAACCACTTAGATTTTTTTTAATTTTCCGACTAGCTTAAAATCTTTACTTTAAGTCTGTACTATTCCCATATGAGGACGTTAATTATCAATGAATAAATATGTAACATTTTAAAAGTGTTTTTTTTTCTTATTTTAAATTGTATATGTGATATGCAATTTGTTACCAATCATTCGAAAATGCGAGAAGTATAAAATAAATACTGAAATAGTTATGGACGAATAGATATTAGATAATAGATATTCGAACGAGATGTTGTTGTAGTTAATAACTATGTCAGACTTTGTAATATGACACAGTATGTAGAGAGTTTAAGATATGTTTTCCGTAATCAGAAGGCGAAAAAGATTTGGGTCCCATATATATCCAAGCAATCCAAAGACACAATTATAATAGCTAACAACATAACAAGTACGAATAAAAAATGTGCTATAATTAAAATAGATAAAAGTCCACGTTCATTTCGGGGCATTAAAACATTGCCCGTCGATTATTACGTAAATTCAAATGCTTGAATGACCATTCTAATTTTTACCGATTTTTTCAAAAATGAGATAAAGAATAATAAGAACAAGACATATTTTACTACTACTATAATTAACTATATGAATAGGATTCCATGGTGAATGGCAAGGGTGAGCATGCCCTCCTAGCTTTTTTTTTCTAGTAAATATTTAAACATAAAATATTAATTAAAAATATAAAATTAATTATAATTAATATATATATTGAATTCATTTTGTTAGCCAATCTTATCTCTCATGAACAAAACATTACCATGGGAGAACAAATTCTTGAAATCATAGATACTATTTATAAATCTATTGATGACGGTTGCTAAGAGGCACCGATCACACGTATCGAATATAAGACGCACTCGACCGTAGAGCATATCTAGAATTAAATTTAAAAAACACCGATTTTAAATTCTTACCACTAAACTTACGTCACTCATATAGCTTCTTAATCAAGGATTCATAAAAATAATTGAAAAATTACTATCGAGCATTGTTTTGGAAAAATTAAAATAAGCTGTACATAAATACGGTAATAATGATGATTTTTTAGTTTTTTTTTAAAAAATTACAGATACAATATTCACGCATTATTATTATTTAATTTACCATAAAATATTACATAATTAGAATTTACATGAGTATCAGTTTATTATTATTAGCAATAATATTATTTTAATTTCAGGATAAAATGAAAATGAAATTAGAAAAATATCAAGTGCGATCGAAATCAGATAATTTTTTAAATATATTTTATTTGTATTTTTTAAAAATTATTGAACATTGTTTTTTTATTTAAGTTTTATTTATCGAATATACGTATATATTAATTTAAAACCGATCTTTTGCAGTTTTCCGTTATATAAAAATGATTGCCCCCTTATAGGAGTAGAATGTCTGGATTCACTGAATGTATAAGTCCACGTCACTGTTTACATTCCAAATCCATTACAAAACCCGAATTTAATCCTCATTTCTCAACTCGAACTGCGCCTGCCGTCTCATCCCACTCCAACTTCTGGACTTCGATCGAATGGTTATAGATATGCTCAAAAATAATAAACTTCTGGAACGCGAATGGGATAAAGAAAAACGGAGAGGGGATTGGAGTCGGAAGGGTAAGGGGGAACACCGAGTTTTGAAAAATCGGATCCCACCAACGAAACGCCCCGATACCGGCAAATACCGTTGGGTTTCCCACCGGCCAGGCGGAACAAGACCTCGGACGAACAGAATCTAGCGGATCTCTCACTGCCGCGGTTGCCGCCTCAAGAGTTGGTCCGTATTCTGTACGTGACGCGATCGATCGACGCCGAGACGGGTTTCAGTTTACCGACATGTCCGACGCTGAGCAGTCGTCGTCGTTGTAGCGCACGCGAGTTCACGACCGACTACTACTACTACTACTACAACAACAACAATAACACGACTTTATTATAATATTGCATTGTGCTTGCATTGTATGCGTAAAAATCGTGTTCGGTTGTGGCTCCACGGATTATATATAAACCCGGTGTGATGAGCATTTAATCTTCTGCCGGCCTAAAATAATCTGCGGTGGTAGCAGTACGCATATAGTGTCGCATTAACAGTCCGGAAACGCTCCGTTTGTGTCCAGTGCACTCCGTACAGGTGTCGAGAATCTTGTACTATATTGTCAGTATATTTTCATACGATATTATATTGCGATACGTACGAGAGCACGATACGCGCTACGATGAAAAAATTGCTCTGTTGTTGGCTGCTGTTCGCGGTGTTGGCGCTGCGCCCGTCCGGGTCCTCGTCTACCGACAACGGCGGCGGCGGCGCTACAACCGCGACGGCCAACAGCTCGGAACCGCTTCGGCTACAACTGCACCAAAACTCCACTGCGGCCGCTTCCTCCTCCGGGGAACGACTGTCCACCACCCCGAGTCCGGGCCGCTCGGACCCCGGCGCCGACGCGCTGGCCGCTGACTCGGGCGAACTCGATTACCGGGAAGACAGCGGCGGCGGCGGTGGTGACCGATCCACGTCCGCGTCCGCGCCCGACAGTGGCCGCGTGGCCGATCTCTACGAGGATCTGGCGGACTCGGTGGTGTTTGAAGACTCCGAGGGACACGGCAGCAGTAGCAGCGGCGGCGGTGGTGGTGGTGGTGGTGGTGGTGGTCGGTTGCTCGACGAGCATCTGCATCTGCCCGCTGGCACCGATGGCCTGTTACCGGCTGCTTCCGGTTCCGTTGAGGAGTACGACGCCATGTCCGACGGCGGAACGGAAGAGGACGCGTCAGCGGCCGGCACCAGCACCGTCGTAGTGCAGCGGTCCGTCAAGTATCCCGAGTACGTGCGATCGTCCAGCTACCGCAGGGCTGGATGGCCCGGCGGCAACGTAACGCGGCCTGAGGAGCTGTTCCGGTTCTGGGACCCTTACGAGTGGACACCCACCGCCAGGGTCTCGGCGCAGTGCGTGGACCACATGGAACAGTACCAGGCGGCCCTGCGCAACGGCAAGATGTGGGCGTATAAAAGTATGTTTAGTTATTTTTTCTCACACCGCTCTCGCGTCCGTTGTACGCGGAATAACGGAAATATCTGCCAGGTTTCATAACTAACTTTGTGTCGGAACTTACTGAAACACTCAATAATAGGAGTCTATATTAGTACGGGAATAACATATTGCGGACAGCTCACGCGATACGGGTCGATAGAAATTTACTAGGATGCTTAAATCCTATTCGTGAATAAATCGAAAACGATGAAACACCCGTTAAAAATTCGCAAACACGGATCTACTAAGTTAAATCCACACCGATTATTCTTTGCTCTGATCCATGACCAGACATCAAAAAAATCGTTTTTGAATCGTACCGAAAGTTTGTAAAAATTCAAAGGATCTCGAAGGAAAAACCCGATGTAATTTAGAGTTTTGTACAATTTAATTTCGGTTTACACAAACCTAGAATTTAACTTCATCATTATATCGTAAAATTTAATCAATTTGAAAATAAAAAAATGCAAAAATAGAAAAATTGCTTGTACAAAAAAGATGGTCAAAATCGGTTCCAAAATTAGTGTTTCTGCTCTAAATTTAATGTTTTATTGTACAATCGACGCAAAAAAATATTTAAAATTTATAGTTACTCGTTCAAAATATATCGTTTTTCCAATTAACGTATACTCGTACATACTATAAGCATGTCCGTCGTTCGTTAAGGTATGCTCAATATTTAGTTAACAAAATTTTAAAAAAAATTGTAACAATAGTAGTGGGAAATATAATTGAGTTACTTATTGTTGCCTATTTTTTGTATATACCGCCGAGAGGGATAATAATCATAACTAATTATATATTATAGTTAATTTGGCCTTGCGATCCAGACTCAGACATTTTTAATAGATGGCGTCCGGCGATCCAAACGATTTATTTTCCTCAAACGTAATTCGAATGCATTCATCGAACTCCGTGAACTGTATGTCTGGGACAACAAGGGTCATGTTTTTTTTTTTTTTTTTCGCCAAAATTCCTTCAGCCGTATCCTGTACGTAAAATTGCTAGCAAAATCCTGTTTGTTTTTTGTATCAATGGTGTTTTTATGATTTTTACGATTTAATGGTTCATGGAATAGGACACAAAAATACTGTTTTATGAACATGAAAACATTATCAAATAATACAGAGAAATTATCGTTGCTCGATTGCGTTCTGAAAATCAAATAGTCGAGTAAACGTATGCAGTACTTATCAAATATTTTATAGAAGTGAACAGGGAAAAAATAACAAACGGATTTTAAAAAAATATTAAATGTACAGCTAATATAAAATAGATTAAATTTAGTATAGAGGAATAATTTCGTTTTAATTTTTTTGTTTGATAACTTTACTACAATTTATTTGTTCCACTCAAAATTCTGTCAGTGACTGGCTATTGGCTGCTAATCAAATTTTTTTACATACTATGAGACTAAATATAAAAAAAAAAAAAAATATGATTTAAGATTCACTTTCGGGATATTAATAATAAATTTTAAAAAAAGTACATATAAATAATTACATTTAATTTAAAATAAAAAATTTTCAATTTATCAAAACATATAAATTAATTAGGCAACAAAAATTCAGTAAAAATACTCTAAAATATTCAGTAAAATATATATATACAAATTTATTATTTACGCAATAGTTCCAGTTTTATTATTATTTTATAAACTTTTTGTCACAATTATCATTCTAGAGCAACAGTATTATAAATCGATTTTTAAACAGATATTACATGTACATATAATAAAAAAGTATTTATGTATCCTATATATTTAATAGCTACTATTTAGGTCGACGTCCATTGTGATCGTTTGCACACAATAATAATGTAATACTCCTATCATAATAACAAAAAATGGATTATACAATCGTCATTCATCACCCATCTATTGTAGACGATATAACTATAGTATAATATAGGAAAAGTTTCTAATTCATCATTTGCACTACAGATCGAAACAATCTAAATTGCACTTTTGCTCTCGTTGAGGATCTAAAAAACCTTAAAATTAAAAATAACCGCTATTTAATGAGAATCACTCGCCAATAAGCGAAAATCAATCACACGCGTGTGACATATCTCTCCAAGATATTTAGTAATTCAATTTGGTATCCCCTTGGCCAAACCCGTGGTTGAAAAATCGAAAGTGTAGCTAATTAACAAGGACCCCGTTTCAAATAGCGCGTGTCACCACGGTCAGTGCGTGTGCGTTCGATCCGAATCGAACGCGATTCGACATACGAATACGGTAGGATATACATATATATATATATATAAATCTATATTTAAATTCATATATACAAATATATTTTTTTGCTCTTATTCGTGTGAAAACGAACTGCGAAAATAATCCATTTATATATGTAACTACTTCGTCTACATTTGTTGTGTAATCGACCTGTAGTATTGACCAAAATTTCGGATAACAAAATTAGCCACACAATGCATGAGCAAACCACTATTTCGTATGAATTTTCTAATAATTAACGATGGTATAATATTTGCTTTAATGACCGTGATAATAGACATTTATAATTTTTGATTGAATAAACCAAATTATGTGTTATCAAGTACTGTGGACACTCGAATCAATTAAAAGGTCAAGATTCACTAACATCAGTTTCTGTAGGTGTAACAATAATATTATGTGTAACATGTACAATTAATTACAATACATACAATAATATGCTAACGGGTTAACAATCATAGAATTGCTAGATTATAGTATAGATACACACCTTCTGGAGGGGATCAGGGAAGACAAAAAGGTGTCGTCAGACACAAAAAAAAAAATATAAAAAAAAAAACACACATCATTGTAAAACCAATAGATTCCATCACTCCATTCAGAATCTAAAATGTATTGCATTCAATATTAATAGCAACTAAAAACTATGTTTAATAGTTAATATTGCAATGGCATGTTATCACGATACCGCGATCGAAAAATAACTTTTAATAATCTTGTCGAAGAAAATTTTTCAGTATCTATGTATTATATTTAAATGAACGAGTACTTTTTTACTGCCTTTGATGCGTTTCACCTGGAAGCTCAACAAATTATCATACAATAATTCAAGAATTTGAATCGAAACAATATACGTCATGTTTAACTCATCCAGTCGGATATCGGAGTTTGCGTCAAATAAGTTTTTTAGGAGAGGATCCAACATCATATATTATCAGATCACTATTCATGTTCAGATTAATAAAACATATTGTAACGTATACATATTACCAATACGTTAGACAAACCGCTGTATAAGTTTCAAGGAGTTCAAATCACCATTTTATAGTGTATCAGCAATACGTATGAACTAATAAATACCGTCTGGAACGTGTGCATCTCTGATCCAAAATGATAAAACATACGATTTATTTGAATACAAGCAATGAAATAAATTTTGTGATTTCATGACAATGAGGATTAAAAGTAAATTCACATTTTTTGATACATATTATAATCAGTGTCGACAGGACAACGTTAGACATTCCCTGCTAAAATTAATGAAAATAAGAATATTAATTGTATATTTATATATTTTTAATAAATAACTTTTATTAAACTGCATCTTTCGAATAATTATTATAATTAATAACAATTATTATATATAATATTATTTAATATATTATATACATTTTGTCGTGTGTGAATGTTAGTTTCCTTCAGGTGTGTATGTGTAGTGTGTATGCGTGTAAACATGAAAACTGAGTAGTGTTTGGACGACCGGCAGCGTTATAATGACAATTATCTAAGAAACAAAATAAAACCTAATATATCTACTTAGCAATATGTATAAAAATTATTTGTATAAATGTTTGCTAATATTAACATCGGGTGAATTACAGTGGCTCAACTAGGACCCCAATAAATCTGAAGCCCAATTATAATTTAAATATTCATAGTAATTTTTTTTTTTTCAATGCTGACTACTAACTACTTACTTATCATTAACGTGCTACTCAACTCCCGTCAAAAATACCCTCCAAGTTATCGTCGTTCACCCCGGTTGTTACGTCACTAGTGAAGTAGCAACACTTGTTTACAATTAAATTGAGTCAATAAGATATAGAAAATTTAGAACCATCGATATTTATTCTGCGGGTTATAATAAAAAACATTTAAAAAAAGCGCCCCACACTTATGTATCATTTTGTATAAACAATGAAATTATAGTGGTTAGTTTAAGTCACATTATAATAATAATGCAATATATTTTCGAACCATTAACAACTCGATCGGAACCGTATTAAAGAGGAATTATGTGCGCCAACTACTGGTCGTTCACATGACCTTCAACTTGACTGCATACGTTGCACAATAAAATCAAAAGAATGTTCTGAATTCCAATCTTGATGATATATCGTAAATATATATATATATATATATATATATATATATATATATATATATCGCGATATGACGTAATTTTACTTTAGAAAAAAAAGTTGAAATTCAATTCGTTTTGATCGTTAAATAACATCAAGATAATTGTATTAATTTATATTATATTATTGTGTTTAAAATGTAAATTGTAAATATAAAATATTTACTTGTACCAAGGTTAGCGAACCTATTACAGCAATTTCATTGTTACGCTTTGAACTTATAACTTTTGTTATTTTACCTATAAATATTTATATTTGTTTGTTTGTAAGAAAAATGGGTAGTAAAAATTTACTAATTTAAAATTTTTTAAATTTTTTTGATTTCATCTTCCAATCTTAGTCATGGTCATCCAAAAGTTTCTTTCCTTGCGGAATGTCTTATTGAACCATTCGCACTAATGTTCCCTTTTTTCTCTATGTATGTTCTGTCTAATGGAGTTTTCTTATTTTAATTTTCTTTATTATATTAGGCCTTTCGTACAGCTGTTTAATCTCTTCATTTTTTTTGAGTTCTTCTTTCTTCCGCAGTTTCATTTATACACTACTCGAAGATTCTTCTTAATATATTTCTATTGAAAATGAACATATTGTTTTGTTTTAATTTCCGCAATGTCGACGCTTCTCAAATGTAAATTATCGCTAGAAGAAAAATAACTCTAATTATAGCTCACACTAGTGTGATGTATCAGTGTTTTGAGGTTCTATATCATTCTCGTATTTAACATCTTATTTAATCCGTAGTAACAATTATAACCGTCTTGCTTTTATTTTGATCAGTTCATTATTTTTTTGTGTTAACATCGATCCTAAATACTTGAACCCTTGTACTTCTTAAACTTGTATTGTCTAACTTCTATATGTGAGTATGCATGGTCCTCGATATCTCTTTCATATGTATTTTCAACATTTATTTCGAAATCTACTTTTTTATCTGTATCTAATAACTTTCATGTTGGTTCAGTGGGATTTTTTTCACTCTCCACTAATAAAACTATGTTGTTTGCGTGAGACGTTACTCCTATTTTGCAATAACCTAATCGTTCTCCGTTATCAGTATGGCTCTCCTTGAAAACTTTGTCTAACGCTATTATAGTATGTGTGACAAAGTACCCCTTATCTCAAACAAATTGCTACTAGTATCCCTTGTGATACAATATTGCTAACTTTGACCTTGATTCTCATGTGGAGGATATTTGCTTTATCGGGCTTATTAATTTCTAGGGTAGTTTAAACTATCTTTGTATATTCAAGAAAGATTTTCTGTGCATATAACTAATGCCTTCTTGAAATCGATAAATAATTATGAAAATCTCTGTCAAACTCCAACATTATATTGTATATAGTTTTGTCTAAAATTTGCATTTTATAATCTTCTAGAATGTCTTCTGCTCTTGGATTAATTTTGTTTAATACACACTTGGATAAGACTTTAAAAGTAATATTAACAGAGCAATGTCTCTATAATTATTACATAACTACTTATCGTTTTATTTATATATGATATACTAACACTGTTTTCCGTTCTTTTGGAATTACTTATTTTTCTAAATTCTTTTACTAGTCCAGCCCCATAGTCGAGTAAACCGTTTCCTACACTTTAAAGTAATTCTCTGTGAACAACATCTTTCCCGGGTGTCTTATGGTTTCTTATTCATCTCTCAATTTTTTCCATACTTGATGCCAAACATATTGTATTTTTAATTTCCATATTTTCAAATATGGATAAATTATCTGATACATTACAATTCAATTATTAGTTGATCTAGTTAACCTAAATTAATAATAAGAAAGTAGACTTACGTTTATAGTAGTACTTTTTTCAAGGAAAAAATATACCATTTAAAAACTACATAAATGTGAATTTTGAACCAATTTTCAGAAAAAAATTTCTGAGTTGCATCTCTCTCCGGCTTTTTAAATCATATAATTTAATTTTATCTTATTTCGGCAGCGTTCGCATTCAGCACAAATTGAAGACGATTATGTGGTGATCCACATGCCATACCTAAAAAATAAAAAAATTAAAATCTATAAAGTACCTGATGACGTACAAGAATATTTCATGAAGTTACAAAACGATTGGAAATATAATACGTTTGTAATTTATGTGAATATCGTAAAGATTTGATGTATATTAACGATTGCATATTTTAAGTTTCGAAAAATTGCTTTTCAATATTTTTGACAACTTATTCGATTGAACCCAGATTTTTCGGACAATTCTAAATTAAAAAAAATTCAGTAAGATTCCACTAAGGATAAATATATAGATTTGAGCAATATTACTCCAAGAATATCTTTGTTGGTTAAGGAAATGGCAAGCCCAAATATCACGTTAAATTGTTTATCGATTTTAATTATATTATTTTATAATACTACATGATACACATTTATAGTAGTAATTTGTTTTAATAAACATAAAACTTCTTTTTAAAATTTTAACTGTTAAAAAATAACAAACTTATTATAAAGAATTTTATTATTCTTTTTATTATTACTAAATGTGTTAAAAACCTTGTTCTTAGTTTATAAAAAAAAATCTATGACTATCAATGAATCACTGCCCACCGTTACTAATTTTCTTGGTATTTATTCCTAAATTATGTTTATTTAATTTATAACGCGATGTATATATATATTATATATAAGGTATTAAACATACATCTATATCTATTCGGTCCCTTAGATAGCAGCACTTAAATAATATATTAATAATAGGTAAGTTGAACTTTAAAATACATTCATGTATAAATGTATTAGTTTTTCTCAAGTCTATTGTAATTTAAGTATAAAGTTATTTAAATAATTATTAATAGTATGATCCAAGCTACAGGTCATTCAAGTATGACCAACGATAAATAAACATTGTATATTATATTATTCTTATTGACATAATAAGTATAAATCAATATTTATGTAATACCATAAAACCAATAAAACAATGTCACGAATAATTAATTATTGGTAAGATATTTATACTTCTTAAACAAACGATATTATTTTCTTCTATTTAAATGTTTTTGTTCGATTGAAAACAAAATCAATAGCATTTCAAAATCACTTGAAATATAAGCTATGATATGATTTAAAAATGTTTACCTATTTTTAAAACACTTTCTATTTTACTCTCTAATATATTTACGTAATTTACTTATTTATTACATATTTTTAAATGCTCTACTAGTTTTTTATATCTCATGCAAAAATATTTTTTTATTTTTTTGTATAGTGTCAGATGCTAGTGGACATTACAGCAGTGGTTATTTCTGGGGTAATACGTATTGGCTAGGATCGAAAAGCCTGTGCAACGAACTATCAGAACACGAACAAGAGTTACCCTTTAAACTTGGATTTAATATAATAAAAACATACATCGCCTTACACGCCCCAATCAATTATACGGTAAATATGAATATACTACTCGTATATTTAATATTACACATATCTCTTACGTTTACAATTAAAATATCAATGTTGATAATTGTATGCTCTGTGTAAAGCAAACGACTCACAGATTAATTGTAGAATTTAATTTACAGTCCTTAAGTTTACTTCTACTCCTTTTTTTCAAATTTTTTTTCGTTGTTTTTAAAAACAGAACAAAATCAAGGTATCATAATATTTTAGACAAATTTTATTTTGTAAAGCTCAAAAAAATTATCATTTACATCAAGAGTGTAATGTAATAAATCTATTATTACTGTTTAACTAATTATTTCAATGATTAATTTCATATATTCTCAGCCTATTTTATGGCTATCGTATTTTTATACTTTTAGACTTTGAGAGTTATTCATAATTTTATATTTTCACTAAATTAATAAAATCCAAAAAAAATAATGTCACAGATAACACAAAAATCATACGCATTCACAAAACTACTAAGATTATTATTTATATGTTATTATATATTATTTATATATAGATATATTATTTGTATTACTAATACAAAATATTAGCATACAACATTCATATTTTTGATTTAAAATCGTTTTGAAATAACTTATTACCAATAATAATTTGTATTTGTATCTACTAATACGAGCTTTCATAACATTGAGAAATAATCGACATATTTTCCTTTAGGGTTTTAAATTTTTATATAGTAATTTTTTCAGAATTATTCTAAATGATATTGTTGAATATAAGACTTTATATAAAATTTAAAGCTTTAAATGGTAGATATCAATTACAAAAAAAAAATCACGTTTTTAAGTTGTCCATCGACCGAGGAGTTAATCGACGCCTATAGGCCTCTATTTTATTAGTTAATACTTTGTATACTTTGTAAATTTCTATGTATACAATTTACTTTTGTGCTTGATGCATGCAGGAAAGATATCAGCACTTGGGCTTATGTATGCCTTACTCGTGTACCAAAGAAGATGTGGACGAGATGGTCGGCCAATCGCTTCATCAAGACATTCCGGAGAGAGACGTTAAAGTTGCCAAAGTAAAATCACCACATGAATCCTATGATTTGTTTAACGATAGAGTTTTCTGGATGCTCGTGTATGTAGAACAAATTTCTAATCAAAACTCGGCTAAGTCGTCAATCGCAATACATCCAACGGTTATATTTTTATTTTTAGAATAATATCTGCTGCAACAGCAGTGTTCCTGATTTTGGGTACGGTCTTGGACGTGTACCTGGAGAAAAATAAGCATGAAAAAATGAATGGGTACATGTTTGACAATTACAGATACGCCGTCAGTAGCGCAAAGTTGCAACCACTTTCTGAACATTCCAAAATTGACATAGAATCAGGTACAGTTTAAATTTAACCCCGATTTACCTATATATTTTAACGTCTTTCAATGTTATTTAGAATCTTCAAAGAGCTCAGAGTCATTATCAAAACCTAATAGCTATACTTGTAAGTGTATCAAAAGTCCAAATCCAATAATAACGAATTGTAACAGTTTTTAATCGAATTTTCAGATACGGCTGTCAATATGTTGCTAGCATTTTCGGTGCGAAGAAATCTTAAACAGATATGCGATAAAACGATCGGCGAAGACACGATATCCACGGTACACGGGCTGCGATCACTAAGTATGATGTGGATCGTTTTAGGTCACGTGTGCATCGTATCCTTCAAGTACTCCGGTAATTATTGATTGTTAAAATTGGCGATAGTACGATATTTCTAATCATATAGGTTTCAGACAACATGGAATTCCGTACTATGGCCGAACGTCATATATTATTTCAACTGATTAACAAAGCGACTTTTTCGGTCGACACTTTCTTCTTTATCAGGTAACATATATGCAAAATTACTACTAATACTGTGTACATACCTACACATATTATACATAGTATACACATATTGGCTTTGTGAATATTTTATGGTACGAATGAAATGTTTTTTTTTTTTTTAATTTTTAAGCGGACTTTTGGTTTCGTTCCTCTATTTCCGAACCACGGCTAAAGTTGATGTCAACAAATTGACCAAAACCACCGGTTTCTTGTCCAATTTCATCGAATTCATAGGATTATTGATTTATCGATTTTGCAGGTTTATAATGCACACTACTACAATATATAATATTATACGATTTCGTTTGGCCAAAATAATTAAATGCCCGAATATTTCCATAGACTCACTGCGCCGTATTTCTTCGCTTTGGGCGTCGTACAGTTGACAATGACATGGTTCCATTATAACTCAGTATTCGACCCTCCGACTGACGACCACATAAATTGCCCGAAATACTGGTGGAGAAATCTATTGTTCATAAATACGCTGTTCCCCGTTCAAGACATGGTGAGTGACACACATAATTTTATACCTCAAATCCGTTAATATTGACGTGTAGTGATCGTTATTACTAGTGCATGCTCTGGAGTTGGTACTTAGCAGACGACACTCAATTTTACATACTTGGCGTCATTCTTTTAATATTGTCCGCTCGGTAAGAAATCAGACACGAAGAGAAGTAATCGATCCAACAAACGTTATTCACATAAACTTGTGCTGTTTTAGGTATTTTAAATTAGCAGCTTCCACTTTGGTGTTTTGTACAGTCGCCTCGTGGTTCACTACCGGATACATAGCGTACACCAACAAACACATGCCAAAGTGAGTGCAATGAATTATAGTATTAAATATCAATAAAAATAATATGTTCGATAAAATTGTTTATCGACAGCATCGACGATCCGTTGGCGCTATTTGATAAGATTTACGACAAGCCGTGGACAAGACTAGGTCCGTACTTTGTGGGCATGTCCATCGGCTGGTTACTGTTCAAAACCGAATGCAAAATCAAGATGAACACGGTAATTTGGACCTAGTGTGACATATGTTTCTTTCTTCGGTCTAAACGTTGCGTTTTGTTTTTTCCTTTTTTTCAGCTGACCGTCGTTACAGGATGGACCGTATCTTCGGCTATGTTGATCAGTCTGATATTCAGTTTCCATCAAGTAGAACTACATCCAGTTGTGGCCGCTGCGTATTCCTCGTTGAGTCACACCTTGTGGGCTTTGTGTTTGTCGTGGACGGTGATCGCCTGTGCCACCGGACACGGAGGTAACTCTCGTTATAACGCGAATTATATTAATTACTCCGAATAATTTACTCGGATAATAATCTTGCGCTAATACACCAATTTGTGTACTACGTTATAATCAATAATACGTTTTTTTTTTTTTTATTATAAATTACTGTAATTATACAACATATATTAATAGACTCAACAACTACTGTAAACATTTTTACTCGACTTTTTGAAAATTATCCTCGTTTATATTGCAGTTGTTGGATAATATTTTTGTTTAGCCTATTTTTAAAATCTGTATAATAATTAACCAATTATCGATAAATGTAACCAATAACTAATAATTACTTATTTTGGTATATTTTCAACAATTTATAATTAAAAACAATATTTTTCCAACATTTTTGACACAATATTATAGATATTCCTTGAGAAAGATACTTTGTACTGTAACCGTTAGGAAATCGTATTAATTTTAAGCCTAACGTAAATCTATCACTTAAGTTATGTTAGCGTCTCTAAAAATTATGTTCAAGCTGAAACTGTACATAAGTGCAATATTTAATTTTTATAGTTATAAATTTACTACAAATATCTATAAATACGTTATAATCCCAATTAAATTGTATTTGTACAGGTTACATGAACAAACTGCTATCCTGCAAATTCCTAATACCATTCAGTCGGACTACTTATTGCGCTTACCTCGTCCATCCGATCGTCATCAGATACGTGGTGATGAAACGTGACAGTCCGCTTCACCTGACCGTAGAGACTGTGGTACGTACTCTAAATTGACTCAGAGATGGTGTGAACATTTACTCCTTACTAGGGCTGATTAATTTAAACCACTCACCTACACCAAAAAAAATGTTCGAATTTCACTCTATTTACGTAACTGTCTTAAACGTTAAAACGTTAAAACGGTTTTAATACGTTAATACGTTTATCAGTGTAACTACTAAGCACTGAGCCACACACCCACCCCAAAAAGTTTTTACAAGGGCAATACCACGGTAAAAAGTGCTTCCAAACCACCTATGTAATGACCATTATACAAACTATGTGTTGTATTAAATAATTTTAGCTGTGACGCACTTGTGCTTTACAACACTATTTTTTTCATTTAATTTTCAGATTCTAACAATATTTTCTTTTTTATACATTATTATTACTTGCCTTTTAGTTATGTCCAAGGCTCGGAACTTTAGGCATTTGCATATTTGTTTATTATGTATATTTATTATATTACAATTAAGTGCATATTGAAATTCTGGTTCTTTACAAATTCGATCCATAGTACCTAAGCAGATTTCAAATACAACAATTTTTGTTGCATAATTTTGCATACTTCGTTATTTTTTGTAGAAATTCGCATAGATTAGGTTTAAGAACTTTTATATGCATATTTCATAGATTCAATGAAACTTTTTTTTTTTTTTTACAAATTTATAGTTCAACAAAAAATATTAGGTATACGAGCATGCCAACCAAAATTCTACATTTTGTATCGTTTGATAAAATTAATTAATTCATCGATGGCTATTTTAGTATTGCTCCTAATGCACTTAGCAATGGTATTATAATCCCTAAAAGCGGGTACACATGAGCGCGCCGAAGCTGTAATGTAACGTTACACGCATGCGCGATGTAACTTTTAATTGGCTACAAACACGTGCTGCGTCTACGTTCCACTATCATAACACGCAGTTAACCGCGAACATTTTCATACATACATAGTTTAGAGTCGTATCGTGATTGATCGCAGACGTTTTTATTTGGTAATTTTAAATTTGGTTGTTTTAATATTATTAAAGTATTGGAGACTGAAGAAGCCATATTAGTTTGTAATGCAGCATTAGTTGTTTAGGTAAGTGCTATACCGAAAAACGGAGTCACAAACGAACATGACGGCATACTGAGTTATTTAAAAAAGTGGAAGTGAACTTTTAGTGGATTTAAAATTTCAAGAAATCAATGGGCAATATAAAAAAATTGTCTCGAATGAGTTTTTCAAATTTTGAATTATTATTGACAAAAATTGGTCGAAAAATCGCAAAAATAAACACAATTATTGTCTAAGCAGCGTGAGCGTTTCGACGGCGACAAAAACAATAAAAATATGTCCGCACTGCGCCGAATAATTCCTTTGCAATCGTCACAAAAACCTCTGACAAAAACTGGTTCAATCTGCGACGTTGCAGCAACGGCGCAGAGTAAATATCAAATTCCGCCCACACGATCGAGCGTGCCGCGATGTAACGTTGTATTACAGGTTTTCGGCTCTCTCGTATGTGTGTGTACTCAGAAATCGTAATAGTGATCGCAGACCGGTCCGAATTTATTTTTATCTAAACGTACCAAGAAATTATTATTGTACCATAATTTAAAGTGATCGTATACAATTATACTCAATAAGATTAAAGTTAGATGAAGATGGTATAGCTTGTATAACTGGTGTACATTTACAAATATTATCAATGCCCAGCACTGGTAAATTTGTCATGGTAATTGTATATTCTCCCACACGGGTTGTATAGTTGACCAGTTAATAAGTTTATCCTCTCAATGAATTTTATTAACGGCCAGTCGACGCCAGTCACCATGCCGCGAGGAAGCAAACGCAAAGTTGAATCTAAACATTGGTGGTCCTTTGACTTGTGTCAGGTTTACCGACAATCCACCGGTACGAGCCAGTAACCAACAATTGTACTTGTGAACTCTCCTATACGACCAGTGACAAATATTGGCCAAGTACACCAGTCGTGTGGGACCGCCTTAACAGGAGACAGCACCACAACAATACACATGTGTGCAGTTTTCCCCCATGCGTCTAATTTAAAAAAATTTACATTTATTCAATAAATTGCATATTTCAGCATATTTTCCAAACTCTTACCGCATATTCGAATACCTTTATAACGCATACAATTCCGAGCCTTGGTTATGTCCGTTATAATATGATAATAATTAATTATTAAAAATTGTTACAATATATTTTAACACTTGTGATTTTCAGGCTATTTTGTTTTTGGGACAAATCACGGTGTCTTACATTTTCGCATTCATTCTGTCGATCGCTTTTGAAGCACCGATCGTTTCATTGCTGAAACTCGTATCACCCACCAAACGAAACAACTGATCACTTCGGTTTTTCACATCATCAATTAACGTCTACCTATTAATATTATTATTATTATTATAATATTGTGTATCACTCGTCCGCCGACGTGACATGATTCGAACACACGTTTTCGTCACCGTATGCCGATCACCGATTTGCCTATGAAGGTTTTCAACATTATTCACCTATAGCGTGGCAAGAGTGCACTGTATTTATAAATTAATTTATAATAAATGTATATGTTAGTTATCTTTATAATAATTTAACATGTAATAATATTATAAGTTAATAATTGTTGTATTTTATAATTTTTGTTTTACAAACCTACCTAATTATTAAACGTACCTAAATGTTGTCACTTTTGAAACATAACTATTACATGATTACAAATTAAATTATCAATGATATCATTATAATCCTTTTAATTGTTGATATATTATTTTGTCATGAATTAATTATTTTTTGACAGCATGTTAGTAATTTATAATGACCTACTGTTTCCTAAATAGTTAAGTATTGTTATATTTCTATTGTGTTATCTGTAAGTACCTATTAAAGGTTATTACAAATATATGTAAAATAAAATCAAATATTTTTCATAGTTTATTTTTTCTTTCAATTTTTATTTTTTAAATGTTGTATTTATTACTGTGTATAACCTTTTACCTTTTATTAAATTGTTTCTTAGATTAGCCCTTTGAGTTTGTTGAGCTACCAAATTTCTTACACATATATTTTTATACCGATTTTATTTATATTAATACTATGAAAACTGTGAATTATTTATTCAATTATTATTCTTCTATTTATTTTAAACACTGATAATTCCCATTAATTATTTTTTTCAAAACATTTTAACTGTGCAAAATGTTAATAAGTAATAAGCATAAATAATAAATCCAAACAAGTGATTATCTTTTTTTCTATTATTCTACTTTATACGTTTTCTTAAAATGTTTTTTTTTTTTTACTATACTTATTAGTTTTTCAGATAAAGTATTGAACTATATTATTACCTTTAAGTTTTTACTATTAATATTGATACACTGTTCATGATCTAAAAAATTATGTCAGTGTTCAATTTTAAAATAACATGCTGGAAACATAAAACTTATAAAAAAAAAAAAAAAAACCGTAACATTAAATATACACAAGATGTTTATAAGTATACCATAATTATTATTATATATAATTCTATTCATCGCAGACCAATGAATTAGTTAAATGAATTTGCAGCATGCAATAAAAAAAATAGAATTATTGATCTTAATATATAATGATTTATTTATTAGTAAATACTTAAATGTGTTAATATTTATATTTAAAGATTACACAAAAAAAGGTAGTAATACTAATATAATAATAAGACAATAAAAAAGCATAATATGACAATAAACTTTATTTATTTTATTAATTAATACTAAAATATTACTTCTGATACAAATAAAATCCTAAGTATTTAATGTTAAAATTATAAAAATATTTTTTATTACTTTTAGAAATGTTTATAAAATCTCATAATTGGATACTACACTCTAAAAAATAAAACACATTACAAATTTAACTTAAACATTATGTATTAACCCTTCATTGGCAAAACAATTGTGCACTCAGTCTTTTCCAGTTTTATACAATAATGTAATTCTATGTTGTATACCTAATCACCTAATTACATATGAATTAATAACAATAACATACTTTAAAATACATTGAATATAATTGAAAAAATAAAAATGCAATTTAATTTTGATATTATAATTTATAAGAGCATGGGTAATTTGAATAAAAAATTACAATTTTTAACTTAGATGAGCAGATTTTTTTATATGTAGGTGTTACTTAAATACAACAAAATATATTATTATTTGGTATAAATAATAACTTGTTATTAAATTGCCATATCTTCTACAGCAACATCAGGTTTAGATGAACTTGTATTAGATTTAATAAAACCATCATTTTTAATCAGCAACAAAATATCTTCTCCTAATATATTTTTAGATGTATCAGACTCCAAGAGAGTTTTAATAATAATTTTTTTCAAATTATTAATTACAGCCAAATCTTTTGGACACTTGTCCAATACAAGATCAAATAATGCTGAAATCAATGATATAAACAATATAAATAAGGTACTATAAATACTTAAATTAACTAACCTGGGCACTTTTTAATTTCTTCTTGACCCCATGGTTGTTCAGCTAAAGCCAGCAACATTTCCAATCCAGCCTGTTGCAAATCTGAGAATGGTAAAGTACATGAAGCATATACAATACTTTTGATTGGATTATTTTTCATATGTTTATACCACTTTTGGGTACGTGTAATCATATCATTTCTTGAAGAAAGTTCGCCACCCTAACATGACAAAAAAAAAAATAATAAAACCAAAAATAAAAATTTTTTAAATAAATAATTACTTCTACTTGAATTATCTTTGTGATTGCTTGAATAGCCCCTGCTTTTATCTCAGTTTTAGTACCAGAAGCAATACGACTTAACTCAATAATTAATACACTCCAAATGTCTAATTCTTCATCACCTTGTTATACAAAATTAAAAAAAATAAAAATACATAAGAAAATAACTAAAAGTATTTAAATTTTAAGTCTAAAAATACATTTCAATATTTATAACAATAAAATAAACAATTATAAATATTTACCTTCATAACCACAAGTCATACTAGCTGTAGGGATATCCAATGCCATTTTACAATCCCATGAAGATGCTAAATAAGTAATTGCATTTAAAGAAGCTCCTATTAATGAACTATCTTCTTCTTTCAAAACCTCATAAAGTACAACAAACACTTTTGGATAATTTGTAAGAATGAGGTGTGGATTGATTTGAGCGATTTTAATGAAAAATTCCAATACAACTATAAATGTTAAAAATTAAATATTAATAAAATATAATTTAAATAATAAAAATAATTAGATTTTGATACACACTAGGATTAAGTATAGCAGCTGAAGGATGGTTTAATTCACTTGGACTAGAGCTTAGTAAACGATATATGCCACTTATAATTCCAATAGAATTCAAATAATCAAAGCCATGCTCTATGATGCTCAAAGGAATTAGCATTTGTAATATTACCATTTGCACCATAACATCAGGATATGTGATATCTTTAATCAAATTTGAAAAAAGACCTTTGGAGCTAATCAATGCTAAAGCATCAACAGACTTAGCCCAATCAATTAATACCTGTGAAAATATTAATATTCTATAATAATCACAATTTCTTTAAAAATAATCAGCTTATTCACAGTTCTTTTTTATTTACATATTAACTTACTTCATAGATTCTAGTTCGTATTTTTGAATCCATTGCTAATAAATTTTGAAACTTTAATAATATTTGAGGAGATGAAAGAGTTTCAATGCTCGGAAATTGTTTAAGACATTTAACTGCATTGTATGAAACAGTTATATTAGTACTTGTTATACAATCAACTATAGTACAAGGCAAATCACCTTGTAAATCCACATCATTATTTATAATCAATATTTTTTCCAACTAAATAAATAAACACAAATAATATTTTTATGAATATTAGTTAATAATAATTATTTATCATATTTACTTCTGATAAAATTGTGGATTTTACTGTTTCATTAGGATGATGTAATGAACGTTCAATACTGACTGAAAATTTGTTAAATGCATGTTTTGATGCTAAAATTGGTAAAAGTTTCTGGAGCAATAAACAAGTGATATCAATCTGTTTTCTGTAATAAAATATTATTGTATAATAAATTATAAAAACTAAAATCTAAAATATATTTTACTTACTGATCTGTTGTGTTTAAACATTCAAATATCAAATCTAAATCTATGATATTAGCTGTTTTTAACAATTGCGAACGATTCAGTTTACACAAATATATATTACAGTCAATTAAAATATCTGCCACATTTGTATTGTCGATTGACAGTTTGTGCATAGCTAATGCAATTAAATCGCTATCAACTGAAAAATAATAAGCTACAGTTACTATATGAAAAACCATAAATAATTCATGATATACTTAAAAATTTATTATTTATTATAGCATAGAATTAATATTTAATACATGCATTTAACTATTAAAAGTAGTAAATAAAAATTATAGACTAGAGATAAGATCAGCAGTTAATTCTTAGGTGAACTAAATGATCAGAAAAATAATATTTGGCATTCAGGAAAAATTATTATCAAAAGTCAACAAATTTATTTTTATACTAAACACTTAATTTAAGTATGCAATTTCAGAAAATCATATTATCTTTCAAGGAAAATATCTACAAACTCAATAATAATTGATAACTTGTCGCATTTACTTCATATATCCTTAAAATAGGATAACAATATATAAATAATAATAATCGATAAAATATACCCTTAAATATAAATAATTTATATTTTTAATAATTATTAAAGAGTGACAATTTAGTGTATTGATCTCATTCTATACAAATATACACTTTACAAAAAAAAATTCAATAAATTATTTCTACCAAGAATGTAAGGATCTAAAAGTTAAAATACATTTAATGATTCAATTTTTTTTTCTGAGTTACACTTTTTGCTAACCCCCTTATAGTAAGTGCTCTATTAATTTAATTTTGATAATATACTTTAAAATTATAGCTATTGGAGATCATTACTATAGCCTGACATTTTTCTAGCTTTATTAAAAATATTCATAATAAAAATTTAAATCTACTTTTTGTTACCTATTATCAATGTAGTTTATTTTGAATAACTTTATATTATCAAAATTTATCAATGAACACAAGTACAACTCTAAAGTGTACTCATACATTTCTCATTAAATGGTTAAATTGTTATGAGTACTTGTTAAATTGGTTAAATTGCAATATTTTTAATTATTTTTTTACATGAAACAAAAAGTATCTTTCAATATACAAATATCAACAACCTTACTCAATAATAATACTAAACAAATTAAAAACACCAACAATGTTGTATAGAATCAATTGTTAAATTGTATCACAAACACTTCATAAACAATTGTAATCTGTAACACAATATTGAAGAATTGATATTCCACAATCTATTATTACAAGCACACAGCACAATATTCAATAGATTATATTAACATAAAGTGAATGCAGAATGTCAAGGTAGAAACAAATAGATATTACTCAATTAATAAATTCAATGATATAGGTACCTAGATATAATAGGAATATAAAAAGCAACTGATCTCATTTAAAGAATATTTATGCAAAAAAATATAAATTTTGTTAAAAAAAATAAAAGGAAAATAAAAGTGTAACATTTTTTTAAATTTTTTTTCTTCATTAGTTTAATGCTTAAGCTGCACTACTGAATGAAACTAAAACAATATGGAAAGACAATTTCCAAAATTAAAAATACAATAATATATAATTAGCACCTATAAACTGATAGAATAACACAAAAATTCAATTTAAAAAATTATTAATATACATTAAGTCTACGATTTGAAGCTGAAAAATACTAAAATGTTCGTAAATAAAATATTCCAAAAGGCAGAATCATGACTGAAAATATGCTGGTACATTGTCGAAATCCTATTGAAAATAGTAAACACTTAAATTCACAAGTTAGTAATTTATATTCGTAAGTTACACAATTTTAATGGGCAAACACATTTTCTCAGAAGTACACAAAAATTATTAAAAATTCATCAACACCCGGGATTAAGAGGCAGATAATACTACAGAAAAGAATTATATTAGTAACAATAATTTAAATGGCTGTTCAAAAGTCGGAACAATGAACAAATTAATATGAGGATTTTTACCCTCGACCGTTGATTGTTCTGCCGACATGTTTCGATCGGTATTGCACAAGAATCGAATGGAAAAGATAACTATGATATACTATATTCTAGAATCAAACACTAGAGGACCGAAGACGGATCAAAAAATTTTCTTCAGCGTCAAAGACAAACCTCACAGCAATTGTTTATGTTGATGAATTGTGCAAATCATTTTGAAAACGGTAAGTCGTTCGTACCAACGTGATAACAATGTTATTGTGCGGCGAGACGAGGTGAACAGAGTGGCCAACGGCGAGCGACGAATACTATCATTATTAATTCGAAAATAATTTTCAATACTTTAACAATCGTCGCACAGATAGCGCTATACTAAAAACGATGAACCCAATAATTTAATTTCGTGATCACGAGAGCGCTTTACACCTTTGTAAACATCGGTTCGACCACCGAAGTGTGTGGACTTATCACCGGACTTATGTAAAACATTAATCGTCGCTCAAAATACTACATCATCTAGCTCCAAAGATAGAGTGATCAAATGTTTCAAATTAATTGGGATTGTCTCGTATTTAATCTTTTTGCTTCGTTGTCCCGATGAAAATAACACGACCGGCACCAATATCATTGTTTGAATTCATCATCATAACTGGCGTTTATAACTCTATTAGAGTTTTTGCCGCCAACACTATGTCCCTCCATTTCTCTCGATCTTGTATAATTTCCTTCCATTCTTTTACTTCCACAGTTCAACAGATCCTCTTCTATTATGTCAAGCCATCTCTTCCTTGATCTGCCTCGAGATCTCTTCCCTTCTAACCATGGTTGCCAAACTATCACTGCCCTAATGGTTTCTTCTTCGCTTCTTCTCATTATGTGCCCAAACCACTGTAATCTTTGTCCTTTTATGTAGCTAGTGACTGGTGCTAGTTGTTTGAATTAGCAAAAATAAATGGACGGTAATTAAGATAAAATTAGAACAATCAGAAAGAAACTAGTCATTTATGATTTACCAAGAGCTACCTAGTAATTATTATTTTAAATAAATGTTGTTTTTTAGTATCTAATATATGTTGTATAGTTATTTTATGTGTCTAAGACCTAAAAATTTTTAAGAAGTTTTCAAAAATTATAAGCATTTAGATTAGGTGCATCAAACTTTAAAATAATTCACGAAGCATATTTAGGATGTATTTTTTTTTTTTTTTTTTTGATAGTGAGTAAAAAAATATTTCTCCACATTTCTTGAGTGGAATTGTATTCATCCCCCCCCCCCTCTCACGTAGAGTTAAGTCAGGTACAACACTCTAATACCTAAACATTAATCAATAATTACATCTATTATTCTATTAAATATTTAATTACTAGTACATTACTCCATATCATGGTTACATTATTAATTAGTACACATAGCCATGCAATAAGTAAATTAATACCTTTTTAATGGTGTTTCTCAATTGATAATTAAACATGATGATAATCTGAAAGTTCAAGAAAAATTCAAAATCGAGACAACAACCCAACAGCAGTGACACGTGCGTAATTACTTATTAATTCTGATCCATTTTGTAAACTTAATGCAACTATAAAATAAAAGTATTAAATAAACATTAGATTATAAGAATAAGAAACAAAAACGTTCTTCGATTATAAATAAAAGATTCTATGAACCATGAATCTAAAGTCGAGCAATCTTGGCAGTTAATTAGGAGGGCTGTTGAGTGTATTAGAGATGAATAAAAAAAAATTCAGTATTGTTTAATAAAATGCCTAATGAGCCACCAATGCAAAACATATAAATAAAAATCTTTCAATCTAAACTCGTTCATAATAAATTGTACTATGACACGTGTAACAATTAAATTAAATATGTCAAATAATGATAGATATCACGTCAAAAACAACGTTGAAAAATTATTAAGAGTTGATTAGGAAAAATGATTGCTTCTATTAATTTTCGTACAATGTATACCATACAAATTAATTTTATTAATTATATTATTTAGATAGTAAAACGCTGTAAATATCGTACTAATACAAATTATAAATATTAAACGAATGAAATTTAAAATTATGTTTTCTACTGTAATAACTTATATTTATTTACTTAACAAAGATTTTTTTTTAAAATGTAATTATAATGGTTATACAACTTTATCTAAATATATATGGTTGAATTTAACATTTAAAAAATAAAACTGTAAAATATCATTGATTATAGTATAAATAATAATTGTCGAAACTATATTATTTGGGACAACCTTTAAATAATTGGATTTAAGTGAATAAAAATTTCAAATTTATACCACGCTGAAAATATAAGGTTAATCGTACTTATGGTTTCGTACTTATTCGCCAGCAGTTATGTTAGACACAACTCCGATATACGGGTCAATGGACGCAATTTCTACTCAGTGTTGCATAGTTGAATGCTTGCTGACGGCGCTATATCATAACTTCAATGTTTGAATTAAACATAATAATAAATACAATAAAAATATTTATAAAATAGTATAAATAAAATATAATTTTTATCCATTTATCTAAGAATTTATATAATTAAGTTTATTTTTAAAAATACATTCGATAGTGTTTTCAACTATTTTTCGAATATGTAATAAAAAGAAGTGCTCATTGAAAATGTTGAAAAAATATGTAAATAATTCATCACAAATTTTTAAGGAATTCCCGTTAATATATATTCTACTTAAAATGTCCCCCGATCTGAGTATTAAACTAAAATCAAACATAATGTAACTAAAAAATAAAACACCATTACAGTTTTTATTTCTTCTTTGAATCTAGAATAGTTGTACGTTTATTTACAAATATAAATACCTCGGACAAAGATAAAAATGACAAATAGCATCTATACTTAAAAACATATATTGTTTAAGATTTTAGATTGTTTTATTGGTTCATATGTAAGTGGATTATATTTTAAATCTTTATAAAATGTTTAAATTATCACCTCAAGATGACTGTAACTAATAACAAAATATCAAAGCTGAGAAGTCAATTTTGTTTTTATATAATTTTTTCTATATTTTAACGACATGCATTGTTACATTTAAGAAAACCCAATACATATACATAACTACATTCGGACCACAAAATATAATTTAATAATTTACGAAAAAATAACTGTTTATACTTCAGTTAAGGATATTATAAATATATGTATAACAAGTAGCGATTTTTTAAATACATGACTTATTACTATAGTGTAACACATAGACGGAGTTTGGGGGTGCTTAGGGGGCTAATCCCCCCCAAAATATTCGAAAATCTTTCAAAGTATCAAATAGGTTATTAAAATAGTGTTGTAAAGAAAGATTTACCCCCCCCTCTTCAAAATTCAATCAAATCTCAGTATATGGTGTAACATCTATATAGTACCTAATATCGCACTATCAGTACAATAAGGCCACAACTCAAAATTTATGATTTTTGTGTTTTTGGTGTCTATGAATTTGTAATTTTTTTTCTCTTTTTTTGGTAGTGGCGTTAACTATCTCTTTATATTAGTACTGATAATATTTGACGATTACCTTTATTGCTTTGAACGTATATGTTAAAATCCTTAGGACAATTTGGCCGTAAAACGAAATGTGGCTCGTTTACTAAAAACCACATGATTAAAATCACAACAAAATTATAAACAATCCACCGTCAACTTTTTTTTTTTGTTTGATGAAAAAATTGTCATAATTTTCTAAACTTTCATATTGATTTCCTGAACATTTGCTTTTTTTGAGTTGTGGCCTTATTGTACTGACAGTGTGATATGATTATGGTGTATAAGATATAAGACAGTGGTAGATAATATAAAGGCCGCCCGCAGGGGGGGGGGGGGGGGGCAGGTGGTGCCACGGCTCCCCCCACCGCTCTTTAGGATAATTTGTTTTAAATTTCGATGTTTTCTTATACATATTTGATTAATATTTTTTTTTTTCATTTTTTATTATATGCATTTTAAACAAAATAATATTATACCCTAATTTATTGCAATTTAATAAAAAACAGAATTTATGATAAGTGTATTGTTTTTTCGCTACCCCTCCCCCCCCCTCCCCGAGAAAAATTTCTGCGAGCGGCCTTGGATAATATATTTGTAATACTATTTTTCGTCAATCTAAGATTTATCTGGGAATATTCAAATAACTTCTTAAAAATAATACTAGGAAAAGCATTTTAAGAAAAGTATAAGAATAATTTTTGTAGGCGTAAAGAAAGTGGCGCACCCATCGCCCAGCACACCAAAAAGTGTGCTGCAATAGCCCCACACTGACTTTAACTAGTCGGTGTGGTCTGGCCCTCCAGGTTGGGGGTTGAGCGTAGGGCTGACAACCCTACCTCGTAAAAAAATAGTTGTTAAGAAACAACAACATAATAAGCCTCGGATCAAAGACTTAACGGACATCAACATTGCAACATGGAACGTGCGATCTCTGTATAGGGCTGGAGCTTTGACAACATCCCTATCGTGTCTTGAGCGATATGGGATGGATATAACTGCGATTCAAGAAGTGAGATGGACAAACTCAGGTAGCTTGAAATCTCAAGGAAATACATTATTATACAGTGGTGGAGATAAACATGAACACGGAGTAGGTTTCGTTATAAGGGATAACATTGTGACAAATATAGTGAGGTTCCAACCAATAAGTGATCGGTTATGCTACATAGAACTCAAAAGTAAATGGTACAACATCTTCCTAATTAACTGTTATGCACCGACAGAAGATAAGAGTGATGACATAAAAAACAAATTTTATGAAGACTTAGACCAGGTGTGTGACACACTACCGAGTGATAAACCGAAAATAATATTAGGGGACTTTAATGCGAAGATCGGAAAAGAAAATATGTACAAACCTACAATTGGATCCGAAAGCCTTCATGAAATCACGAACGACAATGGAAACAAACTAATCTCGTTTGCCACAGCCAAAAATATGATAATAAGTAACACGTACTTCCCTCATAAGAACATACACAAACAAACATGGATATCTCCATGTGGGTTAATAAGAAATCAAATAGATCACATGTTAGTGGACAACCGGATAAAATCATGTGTCAAAGATATAAGAAGTATGAGAGGGAGTAGTGCGATGTCGGACCATTTCCTTGTGAAAGCGAAAATCAAACTCAGAATATCAACAAAATGGAGAAAAAAGAATATGTACAGAGAAAAAATTAATAAGGATATGCTGAAGACAACAACAGCTAAAGAGTACCAAGAAAAAATATCGATAGAATTACGAGAAATACAAGAAATTGTGAACCCGAATGAAGCCTGGGAAAAAGTAAAGCAAGCAATCAAAATAACAGCAAAGGAAGTACTTGGATATGTACCAAAAAAGACAAAGAAAAGATGGTTTAACGAGGAATGTAAAGCTGCCCAAGAGGAAAAAGACAGAGCAAGAATAAAAGTTCTACAGAACCCTAGTGAAGACAACAAAAGGCTACTAGCACAAAAACAAAGAGATACAAAAAAGGTAATCAGAAGGAATAAGAGATTATGGGAAAAAGAACGGATACACACCATAGAAAACAACAGCAATAACAACTCCAGAATATTTTTCGAAAAAGCAAATGAAGTTAAACGTGGATATAAAACTAGGCCAACAACTATGAAGAAGCATGATGGATCCTTGCTAACAGAGAGTAAAGAAATTGCGTGTGAATTTAAAGATATGTTCGAAAAATTGTTAAACCAACCAAATGAAAATAACACCATACTTCAATACTCTACGGTAGAACAGATGCTTGAAAAACCATCAGAAGACGAAGTGAAGATGGGACTAGAAATGCTAAAAAACGGTAAAGCACCGGGAGATGATGAAATAGTATCTGAATGCCTAAAAAAAGGAGGCCCAGGTTTACTGAACCAGCTACACAAACTCATGAACACAATCTGGGAACAAGAGGAGATACCCGAAGCATGGCGTATATCCATCATATGCCCCGTACACAAAAAAGGAGACATCATGGAGTGTGATAACTATAGAGGAATCTCACTACTCAATACTTCGTATAAACTATTGTCCAACATACTACTGAATAGAATTAACCCATATATCAAGGAAATAGTTGGAGAATACCAAGCTGGTTTTACGCTAGGAAAATCAACAACAGATCAAATACACATCGTAAAACAAGTTGTTGAAAAGAGTCACGAATACAATAAAGACACATATTTACTATTTGTAGACTTCAAAGCAGCGTATGACTCAATCAACAGAGACCAACTATGGGAAGTCATGGAATCGTTAGGAATACCAGCCAAGTTAACCAGATTAATAAAATCGTGTACATTTAATTCAAAAAGTAAAATTAGTTTTGGAGGAGAACTATCAGAGGAGTTTCAGGTAACGACTGGCCTTAGACAAGGTGACACTTTATCACCTGCACTGTTCAACATCGCATTAGAATCAGTCATGAGGACAGTTATATCTCAAGCTAAGGGCATAGAAATAAAAGACAATCAACATCTAACAGCAGTCGCTTACGCGGATGATATAGTACTATTAGCCGAAACAATTGACGACCAAAAAAACACAACAGATATATTGCTGAAGGAGGGGAATAAAATTGGCCTAAAAGTTAATGAGACAAAGACAAAGTACATGATTATATCTAGACAAAACCACAGATCGGATTCCTTGAAAATAAATGAGTACACATTTGAAAGGGTAGGACATTTTAAATACTTAGGTGCAGATATTAATGAAGATGCTAATAGCCACGAAGAAGTGAAAAGACGACTCATCGCAGCAAACAGGTGCTACTATGGACTATTACCATTGTTCAAATCAAAACTACTATCAAGGAAATCCAAAGTAACATTATATAAAGTTCTGGTCAGACCAATAGCTCTGTATGCAAGTAGTACTTGGGCGACGACAAAGGCAGATGAAAAAAAGCTAGAAGTATTTGAGAGAAAGATATTGAGAAAGATATTTGGCCCAAAGAAAAACAATGAAGGAGAATATGAAATACGTAGCAATAAAAATTTAGAGGAATTATATAACGAACCCAATATTACTGGGATCTTGAAAAGCGCACGAATAGGCTGGGCTGGACATGTATGGAGATCAAAAGGACTAATCGGACAAATAACTACATGGAAACCAAACGCAAAGAGGCCCAGAGGACGTCCTAGACAGAGATGGGCAGATAGAATAAAAGAAGACCTAAAGATGCTGGGAGTAAGGAATGCTGAAGAAACGGCACAAAATAGAGAAGAATGGAGACAATATGTTGTTGCGGCAATGGGCCTAAAAGGCCTGTAAAAAGCCAGAGAAGAAGAAGATAAGAATAATTTCAGAGAAAAAAAAAGGATGAGAGAAAAATAATGAGTTATAAAAAAGCTATAAAATATTTTTTTATGTACGACAAAATTTGTTTTAAAAATAAAGTCGAGCTATATAAATTTTAAAGAAGTTATTTTAAGTTATATTTATTATCTGTCTACAGAACTTAAAAAATAAATATTTAATAGACATTATAAATTAATTTCCCAACGATAATTCGTTGATAGAATTTTTTTAATTTTTTATGATAAATATATCGTCTAGTTCAGAATAACAAAGTGGTTAAATAAATAATGAAAAAATGTTATCAGTTATTAGTGTTGGTATACAGTTGAGGGCACTAGTTTCAAAGTGTACATTCTCCATTTTATATGAAAACTAAGATAGATATCGTTACATATTCAATTGTCAGCGATGAATTCGAATAACTTACTATTTTCGAGCAAAAGGGTCTATCTTCAATGTATTTTAAGATTTAAAATTGCATTTAGTATCAAAAAGTACCATCTTCTTTTAAAAGTTTGTTTCAAAACGTACAATCTCACTACTGTTGAGTAATGGAGAATATACACTTTGAAACTAGAGCCCTCAGATGATAGAATGATTTTTTAGAATCTATATAAAAGTGCTTAAAAATTTATATTTTCTTTAAAAAAACGAGAACACTCAGATAATCAATGACGTATTTTCATCCTGACATATTTTTGATATTCAACAAAGGACATTTTAATAGGACATTTTTTTAAAAAATATTTTGGTTTTGACTCATGGACATTTTTGATAATTTTATTTTAAAATATGAATTTGATGTACGAGTATGAACGTGTTTACCCCATAATGGAAAATATATATTTATTTGTGTGAAACTAGTAAATAATATACACAGAGAAGAGAAGAATAGAAGATTTTGAGATTTGATGTAATAAAATAATCTTTAAAATAATTTAGATAGATTTGATATCTAACGAAGAAGTATTAGAAAGATATTTGAAAAAATAATTCTATGCAGTAGTATCAAGAAAAGAAGAAATCAATGAATTGGACATGTAATAAGGCATGGTAGGATTTTGCTAGTGATGGGTCGAACCTAATTTTTCGGTGTCGAACCGAACTCGAATCGTACATTGTCAAAGTATTACGAACCCGAACCGAACCAAACTAAACTATTAAATTTTAGATTCTGAACGGAGTGAAGAATGTATTGATTTTACAATGATGTGTGTTTTTTTTTTAGATTCTGAACGGAGTGAAGAATGTATTGATTTTACAATGATGTGTGTTTTTTTTTTTTTTTTTTTTTTTTTTTTGTGACTGTCGACACGTTTTGGGGCAGTAAAAATGCTTCGATTGCCTTATGTAGCAACTTTTCTGAAAGGAAAGTGAATCTATTTGGTACTTTGGGGGGTCAAAAGTAAAAAATTTCCAATATTTTTTAAATGCGACGGGAAAAACCATAAAAAAATTTGGGAAAAACGGGAGTTTTTACGCAAAACCAGTTTTTGACATAATCAAATTTTTTATCTTGCTATAACTCAAAAACTGATCGATTTAATACTTGAAATTTTCACCAAATGTTTAGATAAGCGTTCTCTATACACCATTAAATTTTCAAAGTATTTTGACTTTTATTAAGCTATTTATAGACAATTGAAATTTTCAATATTTTTAAGTATTTTTTTTTTAAATAACGATAAAATTTTTTTGGCTGCCTAGAAAATCTTTAAAATTTAATACAAGGTTTCTTATAAGTTGTTCCTTAACTGATAAAAAAAAATCTAAAATCGTAAGTCACAATTTTTTTTTATAAGTGCTCAAAGTTCCAATTTATACGAAATATGTAAAAATCACGATAATTTGCAAGTTATTTTGTAGATAAAAATTCATAAAATTTTTTTTGTTCATACTTAAGGTTCAAAATTTTAACACTAGGTTATCTATAAGCTACTCTTCAAAAATCTTTAAAAAAATTTCTACCGGAATTAGAGGAAAAAATTTTATGACTGTTTGAAATTTAAATATTTACGAAATTGCATAAAATAGCGATTTATTCTCAAACGATTTTAAATATTTTTTATAATTCAAAAAGTATAAGTCACAGATTTTTGAAATTTCTACCAGCTGTTAAGATTGGTATTTCCTTTATGTCATATTTTTTTCAAAATATTATATTGATTTTTAAGCCACTTATAGGCATTTAAAATATTCGATTTTTTTACATTTTTTTTTTATAATCGGTGATAAAAAAAATTTGGCTCCTACAAAATACTTGAAAATTTAATAGAAGATTCCACAGAAGTAGTTCTTAAAGTCATTCAAAAATTATTAAAATCCATAGGCACAATTTTTTTTTATAAGCGTTTGAACATCGAATATTGACATAAAATTACATGTAAAATATAATATAATGTAGAATGTTCTAGACTGACAAATGATATCGGTTTTTTTAAAATGCCCTAACTCAAAAACGAAAAACCGCAACAACTTGAAATTATCATTAAATCTTTATATTGACGTTTTCTATACATGGTTAAGATTTCAAAGTATTTTGACATATTTTGACTTATTTATAGACAATTTAAATTTTCGATTTTTGTTAAATTTTTGTTTTTAAACATCTATAAAATTTAATTGATTGAGCGAAAACTCTTGAAAATTTTATACTAGGTTTATAATAAGTTAAACTTATCGTAACTAAAAAATATCGGTGATCGGTTCACTCAATTTTTTTTTATAAGCCCTTAATTCTCAAATTTGTATAAAATGTGTAAAAATCACGATAATTTGCAAGTTATTTTGTAGATAAAAATTCATAAAATTTTTTTTGTTCATACTTAAGGTTCAAAATTTTAACACTAGGTTATCTATAAGCTACTCTTCAAAAATCTTTAAAAATATTTCTACCGGAATTAGAGGAAAAAATTTTATGACTGTTTGAAATTTAAATATTTACGAAATTGCATAAAATAGCGATTTATTCTCAAACGATTTTAAATATTTTTTATAATTCAAAAAGTATAAGTCGCAGATTTTTGAAATTTCTACCAGCTGTTAAGATTGGTATTTCCTTTATGTCATATTTTTTTCAAAATATTATATTGATTTTTAAGTCACTTATAGGCATTTAAAATATTCGATTTTTTTACATTTTTTTTTTATAATCGGTGATAAAAAAAAATTGGCTCGTACAAAATACTCGAAAATTTAATCGAAGATTCCACAGAAGTAGTTCTTAATGTCATTCAAAAATTATTAAAATCCATAGGCACAATTTTTTTTTATAAGCGTTTGAACATCGAATATTGACATAAAATTACATGTAAAATATAATATAATGTAGAATGTTCTAGACTGACAAATTATATCGGTTTTTTTAAAATGCCCTAACTCAAAAACGAAAAACCGCAACAACTTGAAATTATCATTAAATCTTTATATTGACGTTTTCTATACATGGTTAAAATTTCAAAGTATTTTGACATATTTTGACTTATTTATAGACAATTTAAATTTTCGGTTTTTCTAAATTTTTCGTTTAAAAATAAAATATACTTATATAATATTTATAAATAACATTGTATTATATTCTAGACTAACATATGAACTCCGTTCAGAATCGTTATTCGTATACAATGATATCTATCATTGCATTCAAATTTAACAAATCCATTATAATAATGACCTATCCTATAAGCGAGGTGCACTCCACCCCTAACTGTACAGCAGAGCGAGGCCCATCCGGTTCTTTTTTTTTTTGTGTCTGTCGACACGATTTGGGGCAGTAAAAATGCTTCGATTGCCTTATGTAGCAACTTTTCTGAAAGGAAAGTGAATCTATTTGGTACTTTGGGGGGTCAAAAGTAAAAAATTTCCAATATTTTTTAAATGCGACGAGAAAAACCATAAAAAAATTTGGGAAAAACGGGAGTTTTTACGCAAAACCAGTTTTCGACATAATCAAATTTTTTATTTTGCTATAACTCAAAAACTAATCGCTGTAAATACTTGAAATTTTCACCAAATGTTTAGATTAGCGTTCTCTATACACCATTAAATTTTCAAAGTATTTTGACTTTTATTAAGCTATTTATAGACAATTGAAATTTTCAATTTTTTTAAGTATTTTTTTTTTAAAGAACGATAAAATTTTTTTGGCTGCCCAGAAAATCTTGAAAATTTAATACATGGTTTCTTATAAGTTGTTCCTTAACTGATAAAAAAAAATCTAAAATCGTAAGTCACAATTTTTTTTTATAAGTGCTCAAAGTTCCAATTTATACGAAATATGTAAAAATCACGATAATTTGCAAGTTATTTTGTAGATAAAAATTCATAAAATTTTTTCTGTTCATACTTAAGGTTCAAAATTTTAACACTAGGTTATCTATAAGCTACTCTTCAAAAATCTTTAAAAAAATTTCTACCGGAATTAGAGGAAAAAATTTTATGACTGTTTGAAATTTAAATATTTACGAAATTGCATAAAATAGCGATTTATTCTCAAACGATTTTAAATATTTTTTATTATTCAAAAAGTATAAGTCGCAGATTTTTTAAATTTCTACCAGCTGTTAAGATTGGTATTTCCTTTATGTCATATTTTTTTCAAAATATTATATTGATTTTTAAGCCACTTATAGGCATTTAAAATATTCGATTTTTTTACATATTTTTTTTATAATCGGTGATAAAAAAAATTTGGCTCGTACAAAATACTTGAAAATTTAATAGAAGATTCCACAGAAGTAGTTCTTAAAGTTATTCAAAAATTATTAAAATCCATAGGCACAATTTTTTTTTATAAGCGTTTGAACAGCGAATATTGACATAAAATTACTTGTAAAATATAATATAATGTAGAATGTTCTAGACTGACAAACTATATCGCTCTATGCAACTGCCAACCCATCCTAATTGAAAAATATATTTATCGTTTCAAAATAAAATATACTTTTTACAATGTTTATAAATAACAATGTATTATATCCTAGACAAACATATGAACTCCGTTCAGAATCGTTATTCGTATACAATGATATCTATCATTGCATTCAAATTTAACAAATCCATTATAATTATGACCTATCCTATAAGCGAGGTGCACTCCACCCCTAACTGTACAGCAGAGCGAGGCCCATCCGGTTCTTTTTTTATATTTAAAATAAATGAATAAATTTTTATTTTTAAAATTCAAATACATAATTTTTAAATAGATTGAAATTATGAAAATTTTACTATGTAAAATTTTATAATATAAAAAAAAATAGTTAACACTATTATGATATTTACATTTTAATTACTATAAACTAAAAAGTAAGAAAAATTATTTTTTAGATTATTTGTTTACGAATATTTACAGTTCAAATTTCGAATATACCTAAATGGTAAATAGTTCGGTTCGATTTTCTTTCATTTTGAGTTCGGATTACAAACCGAACATCTAATGTTTGGTTTGATTTGATTTAACATCATTAGTTGTTGGGATTAAGCATTGAAAGTTGCGTAGAAGCCTAAAATTCTAGTAGAAGTTCGAATGTAGTAAATGTAACAAATAATTAAGGACCAAGGGTGCAATTCTGACGAACAATGAGAATGATAAGTAACAAAGAAGAGTGGAGAATTGTGCTTCAAACCAGCATAGAATAGTGAAAGAAGAAAAAATAATATTATCAACACACGGCGGTCGGCGATTCTACGAATATTTTATGGACGGCTGTTTTACAGATCTTTAAATAAGAAATATCAAAAATGAAATAACATCGAAGATTGAGGTTTGGTATGGTTTACTTTGAAATTTAATTTTAGATTATTATTATTATATTTTAATATTTTTCACATGTAAACACGACCTTAAAATTACTCTTATATTTATTGTAGTACTCTATAATAAAAAAAAAATTATTAATTTTTAATGTCTGATTTCAGACAATAATTTAATTGTACAATCCTCGGATGAATGCTAATAGTTTCTAAGCGCCGTGATTCACGATACCGTGTAATAATTTTATTTTTCAACGTTGGAATTTTAGCTAAATGTGTTATGGTACAATTAACAAAAACGGATTTTTAGTTTATTTTTAGATATAGTGTGTTTGATTATTGATATGATTGTTGAAGTTTAAAATATATACAATTGAATGAATAGTCGATCCAAACATATAACTGATAAGAGTAACGTCACAATATTAATTACAATTTAGTTAATTATTTTTATTACACAATTATTTTAATGTACAAAATCTATTAACGACAACAAAATGTCACCTTATTTGTTTATTTAATTGAAAGAAGAGTATAGTATACTTACAAGTTAATAGTTACTTACAATGAACGCCGTACTTAGAAATATGTTTATGTCAGATAAGTTTTCAATTTCCAATGTTCACCTAACCGTGTTGTGTTCTTAAGAATGAAATTATATTATTATCATCCTCTTTCAAAATCAGATTTTTATTCCATAAATTTCCTATCGTGTGATAATTTATACAAACCGGATAGATTTAGACACAAATATATAAATTAAAAAATCGAAAATAAAATACAGTTTTGCTCAAAAAGTTGGACATATTTAGAAAATACCTACAAAATCATAAAGTAAATATTCATTATTCTGATCATTCATTTAAGGTATCGTTTTTATATTAAATTCATACGTATTGAAGGAAAATGTCTTTCACATATTATATTATCTGCATAAAAAAGCCTACTTCCTTTGATCGTTTGTCCAAACACCGCCTTCTAAGAAAATACATTTGACGTTTGCACATTCAGCTATCACGTATACTGCAGACTACGTATTTTTAGTTTATCAATCAAAAAAACTGTAACGGACAACAAAAGCGGTCAACAACAATGTTGTATGTTTTCTCTATTGCGTGCGCGCGGGTGGTACCGGAACCGGATTATTCATCTAAGAGCGTCTAAAATACTTGGAAGTTTGATCAAATAAAATACAGTGGTGGCATAAGTGAGAACTTCTGATACCTAGGACTCTCCTGAAAATTTAAAAATAGATAGTTATAAGTATACAACCAGTTCGGTTCTACATAAAAGACAACACATACAAAGACTGCATAGGATTCTCAAAAATTCGACGTTTCTTAAAATATTATCGTAATGTATAATATAAACTGATAAATCGAAAACTCAACGGTTGGAATTTTTTAAAGTTCCCGTTAAAATTCGTATTTTGAAGAATCGATTGTATCAGAGCATTAGTACAAGTTTATTATTTTAATGAGTAAACGAAAAAATAAAAATTGTATTTGTGTGATCTTATTCGAAATGGTAAAATAATGTTAACCGCCATTGGCATATTAACAATACAAACAATTATACAGAATAAATAATAAAAAAAGTTAAAATCTTACATTAAACTATTATAATATAATGAAATTGTCATCTACATTCTGGTATATTTTATAAGTTAAAAATTAGACTTAAGGCCTGAATCTCAAAATATTGTTACTAACTTGATAAATGTACATAGCAGTCAGAATATGTTTTGCCTTGTTCAAGTATATATAATATGATTTTTTTTTATTTAGAAACTTGGTGTTTACCATTAGTTTTAACAATTACAATATTATATAAATACACATATGATTAACTATATTAGGAAAAGTATATAATGTGATTAAACGATCATTTTCTTTAATAAAATTCACGAAGTGAATGAATTATTCTTTATGGATCTATGCAGATAAATTAACTTTTCTTAATATAAACAAGCGTTAATTGTGTGTAGTTACACAAATCGATATCGACACGTTAAATTCTTAAAAAACGATTCTCATCAAATGTTGTTGCAGAAACAAAGAAAAACCGGTTTTATAAGTAATTATAATGAGCGTGATTTTAGGAACTGTCACAGTATGGCCTTACGAAGTAAAAACATTTATTACGTGGGTTATAAAAAATTAGACACCTCAGAAATGTTACTACCCCGTGGGACAGAAGAACCGATGTAACCTTCTGCGAAAAACATATTGGTGTTTACGACATTTTTTCGTTTACGTTTTAATATTGTTATTGACATTATCGACGTTTGTACTAACGCGTCTTATAATAAAGATTTTCAAGCGCGCATAACGAGCGCATCGAAATCGCGCGATAAACGTCCAGGGTTGCTCTGCGGTCTCGGTGACGTCCGAACGACGGACATTTGACGGATAAACGTCAAGTGCGGAACGAATACGTTAGGTATTAGGGGTGAGGGTTGCAAAAAAAAAAAATATATAATAATAATAATAAAATACCGAAAAAAAAACACGATCATAATGGACAGGCATGTAATAATAATAACAATATAAAAAAGAATAAAAAGATACCAAGCACGTTCCCTTGTTGAGATCCTAATCTCCTTCGCTGCGGACCGACTACACATACACATACATACACTACCTATGTATACCTAACCCACACTACTGCAAACACGCGCGCGCGAGCACACACATCTTTATTTAACATCTTTACACCTGGACAGCGCACGGGACCGAAGTGTAATCCTCGTCTTATCGGTTGCGGTTTTTAAACCAATACCTACTGTTCGACATTGAGAAAAAAAAAAAACGTAAAAAAATACAAATATGATCATAATCTGAAATTGTTTTTTTCTTTTCGCCCTCTCGGTACCTATTTCTCGTTTTCCTCCGTGAATACACTGTGCGCATAAAGACTTTTTATTTATGTTTTCATTTCGATGATCGCAAAAGCACGAAACGCATAATCGTCAAAAAATGTATCGGTGTACCTATACTCCTACACGTGTTATTTGCAATAAACGGTTTTTCTTTTTGTTTTCAGACGATTAACATTTGGTCAATTCGACCAACTTTACTCCCGATTTTTTTCGTGAATACTTTTAATTAATGATAATTCATTAAAACGGTCGAGTTAACGTTATGAAGAGTCTTGAAATATTTTTCATGTACAAAATATAAGATTTCAATAACAACACGCCAATTTTGTTTATGATTCGTATAGCTATATAACTTATCGTATATAACTTGGTATCCAACGAAAATATTTTAATAATCACTTTTAACACAAATTCAAAAAAAATAATTTACAATATCGTGGTATCCCGTAAATAGTTCATATTTTGTACGCCATATGAACGACATCCGAAAGCGAAAAACTTTTATTTTCCGTAAAAATTATTATTATTTATTACATGATCAGGAAGGACTATATATGGAAATCGTTCATTTGACGCACTCCCAACTGGTACCTCGATTGGAACTCAGAAAAACCCCGTAAATTGTCTTCATAAATTATTCGATTCGAAAATAAATCTTCATGGGTATAATAAAATGTGTTTTCGTGTGTAATGTAGTTGATTTCTCCTCTAGTAATAACCAACGGAAGTCCTTTTGAATCACAAACGCAATAGCTTAAAAATAAAATGTATTACCGAGAAAAGTGTTGTATTTAAACAATATAAACCAGTATACAAATATATCAACTAATATTAAATATAGTAATTCTATATATTAGACATATTAGTAAAATTTTCTATGCATGTATTGAAATATAAAATAAATTATAAAAATACATAAAATAAAAAATGTTTCAAAATCTATCGTTTTGTAAAAACGGATTTTCACATCGTACATATGTACTATTATTATTAGTACTATTATTACTATTATACATCTATGGTCATAGTCTGTAGTGCGTTGAATGAATGTTAGCGCACAGTGAATACAATACAGCCGAGCAATTTAAGTACTTATTTTTATTTTTAATAATTACTTAATATTTACTGTTAAATACACAAATAATACATTTATGTATGGTCCGTCGAATCGTTTACCGGGTAATTTATAAATTTCAAGAGAACGTTCAAAAATTTAATTTTACATAGAAATATTCATATACGTAATTTTTCCTCACTGAAAATTATTTTAGGTGTTAAATTTTAAGTCGAAAATAAAATACTAGTAATAAATTATGATAAAAATAAATTTTACGGGCATTCTCAAAGAATAAAAAAATTAATAATTTTTTATACACTAATTTTGTAAATTTCACTTATCTCTATTTTCGTATACTTGAAATTTTCCAATTACGATTTAAAGAAACAAAACAGTTTTATATGACCGTTTTTATATTTATTACAAAACAGGGATTAAGCATAATTTCACATTACACATACACAACTACAATAAAATCTATTGTAAATTATATTTTAAAGAGTAGAAGTTGCATAACTATAATACTAGTTTCAATTTAAATTTAAATTATATAGGAACGTTTAACTTCTAAATTAATATATAATGCAGAACGATTTGGCTGATAATGTGTTCAAGATTATTCCACTCATAAGCCAAGTCGTTATAAATTTCACTACAAATTATTGCGATGGAATGGGTATGTGTTTAACGTTTTAAGTTAATTATTTTGATCTCCGGACTAAAAAACTTCTTTTGGCACCACAGATAGAACACATAATATATTGCCTATTAGTCTTTAACAAAAATAACTCACACAAATACACTAATTTTTTTCAACGTTTTCTATGGTTCATTTTATAATCGCATTTTTTAAATCTCTAACACACTCACTATTACACAATACGATTGTATTAACATATTTTACGTTATTGGATATTACACAATTTTATTGACCGTTAAATCGAGCTAACTTTGTGTTTGGTTGTAACAAAGTAAAAAAAAAATTAAAAAAAAAGACATTTATCTCATTTCGCAGCTGTTTACACGTACATATTACTTTTTCCAAGTGCATAATATATTATCGTACATACGAAATCCAAATAACTGTACATGCAAAAGGACGGACAAGCGGCAAAAAAAGAGAAAGGAAAAAGGACTAAGGTTAGAACGTGCCCGACGTGTATAAATATTTAAACGGAAAAAAACTTATATTAGTAAGATACATTCTGGTTGCGTCTATTAGTGGAAAAACACAAAAGCGACGGAAAAAAACATAACTGTATTGATATAAGCGACGGCGGTGGCGGCAGTCGATTTTTGAAGGGTCCAAAAAAATAAAACAGCTGCCCACCAAATGTCCCATAACCCATCCAGGTGCATCTTGACCACACCGTCTCCCTATTTTTTTTTCACTTTTTTGTTGCCTTATAAACCTGGTCAGTAGTGGGTGACATATTACTTTTTGCGGGCCTTTTGTGTCTGCTAAATCTACCCCTAAATAACCGGAGAATGTTTTTAAGTCGTCGGTCGCCGATATTTTCACTGTGAATAGAAGGAAACGAATGGGGGAAAAAAAGTAAAGAGAATAAAAAAAAATTGTTAAAAAACGTCGATTCGTGCATGTGGATGTACTATACGCACAATAATCTATACATGTATATTATATAGAAACGTGTGTGTGTATTTTTAGACATTCGGCATATTGCCCCGTTCAAAAGACATGTCGACTTTTGTTCGGTCCAACGCTGAACACGCCGTGTCACAGTAAACACCGGTTGATACAGCCGATTCTTAAAATACAGATTCCGAAACGAATATGTATCCGGTTAAAATAGTACACGGCGGGGATTGCCCCGACTCGACGAGTGAATCAACTTGAGTTGTCATGTTGAAACTTATTTAAAACGTTAGTTTTTCGTTTACACTTGCAGGCAAAGAATGTCCTAATGTTCTGCTATGTGCCAAGCCTATACTACTTTTGTGTAATTCATATTTATCGAGTACATCTACTAAGTTACCAACATATTTAAATTATTTACGATAACCGTAAAAAATAATATTCAAATCGAATAAAAAATGATCAAAAAATACAAATAGTTAATAAAAGTGGAGAAATTATTGAATATTCAGCTTTTAAAATCGTTATATGCTACTCGCAACGAAATTAAGTATATTATAATTGAACTCCGTATTGTTGTAAACACGACAAACCAACAAAACGTTTTAACAAAAATTGTTTTAAAATAAAAACATTCGTGTTTTATTTTCAAAATAAAATCTATGTTAACTCCAAGCTTAACAAATATACTGAAACGTTGGTCTTCAAAATTCAAAACACCGAAGAATACGTTCAATAAGCAATAAAATGTAAATAATTCATTCAGTATTGTAATACGTAATTAATTAAAAAATTGTATATGATACATGGTGGCAAGTTAGGTTAAAATACGATGATAATAACTATTTGTTATTTCATTAAAATATACATATTCGTTTAATGAACAATAATTTATCATTTCATCAAGGTTGTTTATTTTATGACTGCACGTAGTTGAAGTTTACTATGAATTCAGTATTACAGTGACGCTATGTGTGATTAAAGTATTCTGATTTATATAATAGGACATTTTGCTTATTTTAATAGTTGCTGTTTTATCAGGGATGTTTATTTTATGATTTTGGTTGGTTCACAAATGTATTTTTTATTTATCTATTGCAGGTTTTGTTAAAGAGTTATGAATTTTTTTAAATAAATTATAAATAGAATAGTTTTATTAGTTTTTCAAACCAATAATATTTTACAAAAAAAGTTTTTTTTTCTTCTAAAAATATTAAAATAAAAGAACAGATTACAAAAGTTACAATTTATGAGTTAAGAGTTATGACTGATAATGATTTAATATTAATCTATATAAAAAGTTTATACTGGACAATTAATTTTTCATACGTGTTGGAATATTTAATGACTTATTTAAATACATATATTCTGGTCATTTTTTAACACATAATACTAATATAATAATCTTTTAAGGATTTTTTCGCTAATACAATTCACAGCCCAGTATATACACTGTATGTATATATACAGTATATACACTGAATATGATTTGAATGCACCTGATGTGCGCTTGAGATGTCGTCACTCCGTTGCAGATTAAAAGACCACCCGTTTGCGGGTTGTATGGTATATAATCAATAACCTTTCGGACCATCGACCATTCGATTACGATCCATCGTTGAAAATTGAAGAGTATTTTTTTTTTCATTTCTTTTTTTTCTGTTCGTTTGACCGAACATTTCAGCGACTCCGCTCCAAAATGTATTATGTTCCCCAAAAATAATCCCGCGGCTTAACTACACACCACTGTGCGTTGAATGTACGCGTTGTAAGTTGACAAATCGCATTCAACCAGTGAAATTATTTAAGTATAATAATAATAATAATAATAATAACATTATTACTATCGGACAAATTACTATTCGACAATTATGTCTGATGTACCTATGCGCTATTACAATGTATTAATTTCAACGTTATTACACTAAACGTATTATACAAATATTACCAACAATTTGCTGTACAAACTTTATAAATTATAATATTAATTAATTGCATTAATTATTAACTATAAAAAAATATTACACGTGATGCGTTACACTTCACATAGTTTCGTAATTTTGCCCGAGTAAACAAATATTCTATGGGTAAAATATTTTGCGTCACGAGAAAACAAAACTGCATGCATAATAAACCTCGTTTATTTTTACATTCCACTATTCGAGTATAATATATTATTATAGTATCCGCTGCAATGCTAAGGGTTTTAATTAAAGCGCACGACGGACTTGGATGCAGAGCGCAAATGGATTCTGATTAGTGAAGCACTATAATGTGTGTATGGTGAGCATGTACATCATGTACACGGGCAAGACTAATAACACGACAAATTTTTTGACGCGAAATATTTTTTCAATTGATATCGATTTTTTTATCCATTAGCTTTTTTACGAAGGTACCGTAATGTTTCAGATTTTTTCATAAAAACATTGGCTAATAGAACACTAAACAATGCGGACGAAGAAACACATTGGCTAATAGAACACTAAACAATGCGGACGAAGAAACAGTAGACTTGTATGATATGGTAATTGTATAGAGGGTAAAAATATTTCGTCCTCCTTCGCAACACCCGGACAACCGTTACTATTATACACATATACACATTATATGTGTTCTTTACTATAAATTATAAATATATATAAAATAAATACTCCTCCTGTATACGACCATTATCATTATTATTATCATTTATTGTTATTATACGAGTATAGTGTCATTTTTTTTTTTTTTTTTTGCTGTAGTGTTTATATTTATACACGTATGGTTCGATCTTGCACGTAAACACACGCTGTTTATTGTAAAAATTTTATTGGCTTTTTGTATCCGAAAACAAAATGAGATCACTACACCACACTTTCTCTGGGTCCCATAACTCTTATCCATGTCGAATTGCGTAGACCTCGAACACATAAAACAGTATTCACAACACAATGATAATAATACCGACTGTAAAAATTGCGCAAAATTATAGATAGATGACGAGCCGGATCGACATGAGGTCTTCGACTATAGAGCCAGGAGACACATACGGCAAGCATTTATTTCTCCGGGATCGCTCAGTCTGGCGGGCGGGCGGCGGCGGTGATATCGATTCCTGCCGATGGCATTTGTCTCGCATTTTTGTGTGTCCGGTACATATATATGTATACACGGACGATATATAACCGATCGAGCTATTCAAAAGAAGAAAAAACTCGTTTACCATTTTCGATATGAGTATAAGAAAAATATCCTTTTATTGTCGACTCCGTTTTTAAATCGGGATTCAACAACGAGGGCCGAAAAAAATATACACCTATATACGTATGTGCGTGAGATGGAGGTACATTACGCGTGTGTATAATAAATGGTCATCGGAGGGCAGAAATTCGCAGACCAACACAACGACGTTTGACCGTGCAAAATATATGATGATGATGACAAAAAGAATTGGTTAAATCTCGACCATCTATTATGTTTTTACAAACCTATGTCGTGACTAGTAACGGACGTTTCCAACACATCTCTTGCACCTTTTTTCGTTCCGGTCGATTCAAAACATCACGACGAGGATTTTTAACATTTTATTTTTTTCGCCAAAATCTTTATAATGGATTTTCATGATATATGAATGATAATGTTCCTATAGAAAATAATATAAATGGGTTCAACACGTTTTTCAAAACTTGTTTGTTCATCGCCAAACACATATACGTACACAACAGGGGTAGTCATAAAAATTGGATCAGAAATGGTTTGTGTTGTGCTCGGTGCCTAATGTTCTGATATATTTCAAAGTGTGTTATGAAATATAAAACACCTAAAGGCTAATATTAGTAATAAATGCCCTATCATTATTTATTATACTATCGCGGTCATTAAAAAAAAATAATAGAGACGTTTTTCAATTAAAACGAATACTTGTTTGGAATATTTATTGTTAAGAGTAAAGTTGGAAAATGCAATAACACTCTTTTATAGGAAATAATTGAATTTCATACTTGGTCGTCCGAGAATGGGGATTTATTTATAGATCACCAAAAACACAAACAGCACATTTTTTTACTGAAAAACCTCTGATTTAATTACTCATTTTCAACTATTTAAAAGAAGAAAATTAATCATTTTTTATTGAAAAATGATCATATCGTTTAATTTATGCATACATATATTTTTTTCGTAATTCAGATAGTTTTTATATTAAAGGAAAGTTAAAAAAAAATACTACTTCAAGAATTTATACTACGTAGAGTCCTAGAAAATATAACTTTATTAAAATACGGTTCGCAAAACATTTTAACTACTGTTAAATGGATACTCAAACTATCTGACGTGCGAACCCTCTATGTGCAGCTTGCAATATGTACATAGGCGGATTTACGAATAGGAAGAGTAGACAACCAAGGGCAGCAATTTTTGTAGTGCTTTATTAAAATACATCATTCCTATAATAAAAAATTCCTTATTTTGTAATTATGAAAAATTATGTAATGTTTACTTAATTGTCTAAACAATGGAGTTTCTAATGATAGTTCATAAAAATGATCATTGTACGTTTTTATTAAAATTTTGTGGACATTCATAGACATTTTTTCAAAGTAGCTTAAATAACTAAAAACGAGAAAAAAATTATTTAAAAATCAAATGGATTGAGGTACCTACTATTTTATAAATAATTTGAGCGACAAATTTGTGGTGTTTACATCCGTAAGAAAGTTAAATCCGCTTCTAAATATCTATCCTATTTTTGACCAAAATCTAAAATAGAATTATTTGTGGTTATTTTTACACCCTCAACTAAGACTTTCATAAACAACAATCCGGTTAAATTTGAAGAAATTCAAAACGGTTCATCTGGTTATTTCTTACAAATGTGTTTTAAAAAGTAAATATTCTACAACAACCTACAAAATATAAATACAACATCGATAAAATTGCAATATCTAGTCAGTATTTTTTTGTATGATTTTGGCTTGAAAATGGATTACCAAGAAATCATACCACAATATAAAATACAATTATAATACTGTACAATTTGTGGTTGGTTTTTAATTTTTATTAGTGGAAATGTTACGAATCGCCGAAATAAATAAATTTCATACTTCGAAGTTTATAAATATCAATTAAGACTTTTATCACCCGAATATTATTAGAGTTCTAATATGTCTGTGGTGTATGGTGTGATAGTCTATAAAGAAGTGAATCACATTGCATAGTTGATTAATATTACAGTTAACAATAAATAATAAATCGATATTAAATTTACTAATGGTATATAGCGTATACTGTAGTAGCCATTATTACATTTGGTAACATTTAAAAGAAAACAAGCAAACTAACGTATTTATTAGGTATTAACGTCTACAATTACGTTATAAATGTAATTTAAAGTTATTTAGTGTGAATATTTACAGTATCACATCAAAAAGATTTACTTTAAACATCCGAACAGCATATTAGTTTTTTAGGTTTCAACGGAACTCAGTTTTATACAATTTTTGCATAGTTTAAATTACATTTTTAATTTGATCACAATATGCATCTATTTTGTTCATCATAATCTTTAAAAATATAAACATAAATAGGTACATATTATGTAAGACGTTGTAATAATTGTGCCTATGTAGAATGTGCATTCTTTATGACTTTAGTTTTAAATTATGAAATATTATTTCATAGCCTAAAATAGTAATTATAAGTAAATAAAAAGAACAACGTAACTATAACATACATTTTCAAGAACTCGGCACCTATTTAAGTGGTTTTTAATATATTAAAACAAACAAAACAAAGTTGCATTGTTTCACAAAAATAATATCGTTAATGAATTACGTAGGTTTGCAAATGTAAAATGTTGACAATGTTCAAATTCCTAACAATAATGTGTTAAACTGAAATTGTTTAGTGTTTACTTAGAAAAAGTATTATTACATATTTGTTGATTGTGGAAAACGGATTAATGGGTGTTTATTTTAAATGAGTATAATTCTCATTAAAAATTTAGAAAACTATTTTAAACTAAGGGTAGCCTTTATTCTTTATACTATATATTTCAATGTGTTTTAAAACAATATTTTATTATTTATGTCTGTTTTAGTTAATCTACAAAAAAGCGAAATAGACCTATATATATACATATATGTATTTTATCAGTCATCAATTCATCAGTCTTAAGGTTAAACGCTTGTACAAAGTAGCAAAAAACCGAAATTGTTATAATACTCGTATTTATTAATAGACTAATATTTGATACAGAATACTGACAAATGATTATAATGAATTCTAAAACTTTTATTGTACATGAAATGTATCCAATAGGAATTACAAAATGTAAAGGATAATGCTTATGAAATAATACGACAGCTGATCAAAACAGAAAACGGATTTCAAAACGAAGGCAATAAATCAATAAATGAATTATTTCTGCGTAAATTTAATGCATAAATAAATAGTTTATATATAGTTTAATCGTCATTGTAGGTATCAAATCTGCGGTGCAAGTAAAATTATTGAAATCCTATCTCATATCCTAAAACGAAACTCCTTAGAAATTCTGCATCATAAGATCCGTTCAATTCTAACTAATTTATTCTATAAACAAAAATTTTATATACACGAAGAAGTTCATTATCAATTTGTAATTAATTCGGAAAGGCAAAACAGAAAAACCAACATCATTGTCATAGATAAGAAAAAGAACCAGGGATTCGTCTTTGAATCGACGATTCGATAGGAAATAAACGTCTTAATACAAGATGAAAATTCAATGAGGAAAACCGAGGGATTTACATTCATATCAAATCTGAGGAAACGATACTAGATCAACAAGCGCGGCCAATCGTGGAGTCGATAAGTATGTATAAACATTTTTATTATGCAAAAATAAACGATGGCGGCGTCGCGGACGTAATGCGAAAGCAGTTCCCGCGGCGTCGTCGGTTCAAATGGAAAAAAAAAAAAGATCAACAATTGGGAGGTAAAATATTTATAGTTTGACGCTAGAAGAACAGAAGCGCTATTTTTCTTGAATTTAAGGATACTTAGAGAATAATCCAGTACCATCTATGTTTTTTTTTTTTTTAGTGTATAACTAATAAGCTCTCATCATATAGTTCAACCACGTAGACTACTTAGAGCAGTTATTGGTAAGGTTTTATTTTACAGTTGACAATTTTGATTGTTACGATTCAATAAATATTCTTACAAATCATTATATACATGCATTGTACTAAATAATAAATTATCTGATTGGCTACTCACGTGGTGAGCAGTCCTTTTTATAATATTTTTATAAAGTTGTATAAATATAAGATACCTGCAGGATTGTGATTTAAAAGAACAATAACAATTATATTTTTACCACGTTAAACAAAGACAACGAGCCGACTCTACAATCGAAAAAAGTGAGTTGATATTGAACTTAAATACCATAGAAATTATATCAACAATTTGAGTAAATTATTTATTCATTCAAACGAATACATAAATCATGTAGCAAAGTTGTAATTAAGGAGTTAGTTTTTTTTTATTAGATTTGAGCGGAGCGAGTTACTTTACTTAAGATAACCATATATTTTTCTAGTTAAAACGGGACAAAAAAAGGTTTTTTTTTAATTTAATTACTATAACAAAATTAGGTACTATAATTGTTTTAAGAAAAAAAAATACATCAAATTAATTACTCTTACTAATAAGTAACATAAAAATGAGTTACCTTTTTTTGTCCCGTTTTAACTAGAAAAATATATGGTTATCTTAAGTAACGTAACTCGCTCCGCTCAAATCTAATAAAAAAAAACTAACTCCTTAATTACGACTTTGCTACATGATTTATGTATTCGTTTGAATGAATAAATAATTTACTCAAATTGTTGATATAATTTCTATGGTATTTAACTCATTTTTATGTTAAACAACTTTTTTTTATATATATAAGAAAAGCGTCTACGTAAAGAAAACGGTCGACGATTACTTTAATACATGAAATAATGAACTATAAAAAACAATTATATGTTCGCAATGATATTACGATGTTTGTATATAATGTTTTATTGGTATGGTTATCTTTCCCGATACACCACACACAGCCCCTGCCATTCTCGCAGTCGTCACTCGTCGTCGTTCAACATGCAGTATACAGTATATACACGTCGTATGCACACATACTAATTAAATATAATTAAAACTATAATTCATCAACGAATTATATAAATAATAAATAATCGACCTTTATTATTTTTTACTACTTTCTGAAAATGGGACATTTTGATGTTCCAAAGATTCCTCGGGGGGGGGGGGGGGGGAGCAAATATACGAAAAACGGGAAGTATACTAACCTTATGTATACTTCATTTGTCTGGTTTTGTTTAAAAATAATGAACAGGACCAGTGTTAAAACAAATAAGTATGTATTTTTCAGTTCTGGAACACGGAGATATATTTTACGTTCTATATATATAAACACATAAATACCAGTATATAATACTTATTACATGTGTTGATTAATTCTAAATACTACGATTAAACATAGGTGGAAATTTGGGGGGCTTGGGGGGGGGGGCTTAGCCCCCCAAAATTATTAAATTTCGTAGTATAAAATATATAAAATAGGTACTTATTTTACAACAATTGATATTTAAGCCCCCCCTAAAATTAAATCAAATTTCCGTTCATGCGATTAAACGTTATAATATGCGGCAAATATGTATTTTTAGTGAAATTACTGAAGTAAAAAGTATTTTTACAATATATTTTGAAGACAAAAAAAATTGTTATTTTTTATATTCATTCTCAATTGTCGTAAACAAGGTATCAGAGTAAAAACGGTTTCCCGCCGGCACAGTATACACGACTGGTGGTGGTGACTACAGCATACAATACGCGCACACATACATACGTAAATAGGTTTAATGTTATGAATACGGCAACGATGACCGGCTGTGTTCCGAACTCGAACTCGAATTTCATGTGATGGCGGCGGTGAGGCGATCACCGTTTCCCATCGAAACAACCCTATCCCCACGACACCCTGTCCGCTCTAAATATATATCCTATATTTTGTATACAATTGCAGTGTTCACATTTTCGCATACATAATGATGACGGTGAAAAAGACCAGTAGTACTTTACATACACGCGCGCGTGCGCACGGCACGCACATTCACACACACATAAAATCATGAATACACGTACACTACTTTCATATATCTGGTTATAGCACGCGGTAACCAAATGCAGAGAAATCGCGGGGGTGTTTTATATATATTATACTATGTATTATTCGGTATACATCGTGGGGCGCAGCGTGAAGCATAATAGTATAGTTCAGTAAAAGTAATAATATAACATAATCGCAACATGGACAATCGGACGGGATTTATATTTTCGCCATTAAAAATTCGGACTGCAGCGGCCGATATTGGCATTTGGAAAAATAATAGGAACCGAGACACAAATACGACGGCAAACGAACAAACGGAATGGAAAGGAAAAAAAATATAATATAAATAACCAAACCCAAAACATATAAAAGAGTATATAGCTAATGTGCAAGTGTCGTAATACCGTTATTGTCCTTTTTTTTCGGACGAAATAATAATAATCAAAAACGGCGTGTGCGCATTTCTCGTGTTCGGACCTAACGGTTTTCGTGCTGTGCGTACCAATTGCGCAACATAACAATAAAACTCTACGTGTGTGTGTGTGTGTCAGCGCGTACATTATAAAAGATCCTAGGAACCGGTGTATTAGTGTCCCAGTACGATTTTCGTCCTTTGGATTGCGGGGGCCGATGAAAAAAAATATAATGTCCAAAACCATCTATGTTCGTGTGTATACTCTCTCTTCTCTAGAGAACCAGAATAATCGATATTGCGTGATTCGTCTTTATAATATGTATAAAGAAAAGAGAGACTACACGGGTGGGTATACACATAGATATATATATATATATATATATATATATATATATATATATATATAATAAGTACATGATGTATTGAAGATTGTTGAACGACACGGTTAATCATAAAAATGTATACTTACACTCTTCGAATGCCTATCCGATTTATAATAAAAATATATTTCAAAGTGTAAGATTTTAGGATATTATAGGTAATTTTATCGTTTATATTTTGGAACGACCAGAATACCTGTAAAAATTCGCAGCAATAGATGTGAACACATACTCGTATGTAGATTGTAAAATGACTCGATTAACCTAATATGTGCAACGTAATTTAAAGATTTATAATAGCCGATTATAATAGGCTGTAACATAACTGATATATGTATTTCGATTGTTTATATTTTCACTCTCAGAATTTAAATAACACACGCAGTACTGTTCATTCTCCGGGCCATTGCGATTGTATTATTGTATTTTTACAAGTGCCGACCATCTCGTGACATTTCATTTATACAATACGCAAATATAATGTAATGTATACGTAGGAAAATGTTCTCAAGGTATATAATAATAATATTACCACAGTCATAATGAACATTCGAATTTAAAAAAGATTAGACGTTACATTTGTGAACTATTTTATAACTAGGACATGAATTAAAACATACTGTAAGGAAATTTTAAATTGGAAATACACATTTTCCAATGAATACACATGTTTAATAATAATATATTTGCAGACATTTATCCAATTTCAGTCTTATATTATCTTTTTGAAAAAATTAATTATAATTCTTGATAATTTAAGATTGGAATTAAATATTATTTAATAGCATCTGAACATTTTCTCAGAAATATATACAATAAGCTACATATACGCGTAATAGAATTTAATTTCGGCATTCTGTATTGGTAATAATTTATTTATAACTACGTGTTATAACAAAGCAGAACTTTTTCCTTTTACACAGAAACCTATTTTATTAATGGATCGAACGGCGTATCGACGGGACGTTCTATTTCTATAGAATTTTTTTCCGGAAAAAGATTGAAAGGTTTTAAACATTCGACGATTCTATATAAAAAAGGATTATATATAGTGGTGAATGTGGGAATCGGGTCAGAAATCGGGAACGGAATGTTTTATGACCGTAAAATGTTTAATTCTAGATTGAAATATAAAGTAAATGGGTTTTTTTTTTTTTTTTTTATTAGATACAACCAATACCAACCACAGACCATTTGTGACAAACGTCAAACACACACTGCATTTGGCATACGTATAATAATATTTATAACATGTAGTATGGTCTTTTTTTTATAAGAATTTAACAATACAGAAAACTAGAAATAACGATTATTTATACTCGGGCGGATGAAGTGTGTGCGAAATATTTCTTTTGGTGAGAATACAAAAAATACATATATACGCGATAAAATTAATGCCAACTCAACGATCATGGTCCTCCACTCCGCCCCCGACGACGATGACGGACCGAACGTCATGGGAAGCAACAATGACATGCAAAAATCCGGATATTTGTTTGCGACAATATTCTTAAAAATCCTGAGGTATAATGCATTTTTTACGACCCTTTTAGAAAACCCAAACGTCTTTTAATGAAGTCGCCGTCCACCTTCGCCCACCCTCTCCATCATCCGTCGGATTTTTTTCTTTAGCCACGAAATATTGATTGATCGTATCCTCCGCAAAAATACAAATCACAAAAAGGTCATTGTCACAGTTTCCCCATTTTAGCCACAGTACAATAAACACACATATATATATAAATATATATAATATATTATACACGCATTTATATATTGTTATAAACCTTTGGGTCTAATCACCTCCGACTATTTGAGTAATGTATTTCAAATACTTACATAGAACTGCCGTGCGGAACATTCGATCGTTTACACCTAAGTACGGCGCTGTTTTCTTGTGCCATTAGGTTTTTTCATATATCCTATATATAACGTCGGAAATACGTCAAGTCAAAAATCATAAAATTTGCTTCGTCGTTTTTATGTTTCAATCGTTGGAAAAGCTATGGATATCTAAAACCAATACCGTATTAGATACAATAGATACCGTTATTTTCGGAACACCTTTTTTCACGAAAAAAAAATCAATTAATGGTATTACTTTTTATGACGGTAATAATATGTTGACGGTTGTGTAAATTATCGTAATACGAAAAAACAGTTGTTAATAGTAAAGCAAAACGTCTTAAAAAATTATAAAAAAAAAAATACTTAAGAGGTTAATTTACTTTTAAAATAATAACCCAAGTATTATTAAATATAAAAATAATTTATTATTATTAATGATTTTTATAAATTTTTATATTATTACCTAAAAGAGGATAAAATATAAAAAATAACAGTTCTTACCTGAGTATATAAATTGTATGAGCAAATATTTACGAGCAGTTTTGATTTAAAATAAAAAATCTTCGTTAGGTATAAAAAATATACTTGAGGGTACATCTTGTTTGTCATTTCAAGAGAATTCTCAGATTTAATGTTTCGCTTTTATATTATGATACAAATTTTAATATCTTTGAGTGTTAATGAATTCTAACATTTTAAACAGAATTTGAAAAAAATTGTACGTCTATAAGGGATTTATATACAATATTGCTGTAGAACGGAGTCATTAAAATACAGACACTATAAAGACCTAAATTGCTGTAAATGACAATAATTGTTATTATTATTACAACATATGAAACATGTGCAATTTATTTATCGTTATCGTTTTTTTATAAACCTAAATGGTTTTCATTTGGTTTTTATTCTCTTCCCAATAGGCCCACAGAACACGGTGCTCCGGTCTCGTTGTTTTATATTGCTCGACCAGATGTTCATGGAAATATTTCGACTCCTCGATAAACGCACGTTTTTGACCGATCGAGCTCATTTTGAGCAAGGGATCCTTGCACCTGCGTTTTAAATGAAAAACAATAGGAATAACAATAGATTAATTATTAAACTTTAACGTCACATAAATAAAAATAAAATATTAATATATAATCGGAGGAATCACATTAGTTAAACACATTAATTAAAGAAAATATATGTATAAAACCGATTATACAATCGGTTTTTTCGAGACATTTTGACCATACAATTTTATATTAAAGTATTAAAATATTTACAGAATAAAAGTAAAATTCATTCATTCCCTTTTGAGTCAGTGAGAAAAAAACTTAATGGTTTTTTAATGTTACCCGAACTACCTCTAGCCGAAAATATCTATGATAGTTTTAGACCGGGAACACACTGTCGTTAAATATTATTATAACTGCGCAGTGTTTTTGCAATAACGAGCCGATAAGACTTCACAACGTTAATTTGTGAATTAATGCGATTTATGAATTGGTATCATAAGGAAGACACCATAACGTTGTGACTATTATTCTATCGATAGCATTACGATAGCGGTCGGCATCTTTGAAGTAAACAGTGTTATAAAGAGAATAAAAATCCTGTCGAGCAAAAAATCAAAGTCAATCGTTTATAAAAACGTGCCGGGGACCGAGGGCGGTGTATTACATGATTTCTTTCATTTCGTAATCGTTCGTGACGTCCGTGAGACAAGTTTATGGAAATCAAATTTATGATTAAATCTTAACAACTACTTCATTATTATTTGTAGGTTTATCAGACGACCGCCATGCGTGGTGTTTTATATTTGTTTTAAAACAGTAGTGAAGATAGAAATAGTGCACGTTATTCGTATTTTATTCACATGCGGTCGAGCGTATTTATTACGAATAAAATTGTTCCTATCGACGCAGAAAACGTGAACAAAATCTGTTTCGGGCCGGATTAATACATCCTAGAGCTGAAAAGGTTTTTTTCATTTGGTTATCGTCTCAGTTGTTTATCGTGAGATTGCTACGTAGAAGAAAAGAGCAGAAACGAAAATACATGTAGATATATTATAATTTGTATTCATGTATCGAAGGCGGCGGCCTCGTCGCACGTATTCGGTGGACCGTATAATGTGTATTTCGCGGGGAAAAAAACCTAGGAAACTCCGTGTCGGAGTGTATTAAAATACACATATATCAACAGAAGAGAAAAGAGATTGTGGGTGAGTGTGAGAGAGAGAGATCTAGCGCGAGATGAAGAGGGGGACTATACGGCTCTCCGAAATTAGACGAAAATTATACGGCAGGACGAGTGAGGGGTCCAATTTCTGGCTAAAAAGCCCATAAATCTTTTACTCGCGGCAGTGCCAGCAAGGTTAAAAAGACTGCACGCACACACACGCGTTTTCCCGCCGTGTATATGAAAACATATGTGGAGGATATATACTTCGGATATTACTTGCACGTTTCACACCGTCTTCGGAGAACACTGCTGCAGTAGCATATACGTATTATATACTCGTATATCATCGTACGCGCGCACGTATTTATAATATGTGTACTTAAACGTTGCCGCTCGGGGGAAGAAAAAAACTCGGGTCGCTGCGACTGCAACCGTTTTGCCTGCACCGCATTATACATTCTTAATACCTATATTATGCCAAGCGTTTGACGCGTGTATGCGTGCGCTGAACCTCTCGATGACCTCGAGGGGGGGAGACGACGAACGCGTCGCGTGACACGAGCAAAAAAAAAAAAAAAATAAATACAATAATATATTCTCGTAAAAAGGGAGAAAAAAAATACGCGCACCCCAATCGTAAAAATTCCGGAAAAGAAAATGTGCGCGCGTGTACGTGTATATGTAAAAAAAAAAAAAAACCGTTTTCTACAATGCGCGAGAGCGGCCCCGCGGGAGGGGTGGTGGCCAGCACACTGCACCACCGGCTGCTCTTCTGCTGCCGCGGCGACGAGAGCACACGCGCGCGCTTTTGAAATACGCGCACGCGCGCGCGCCGCCCGTTTCCGACCCCTGCGCGAACGAGGCGCGAGCGGTGTGTCACGGTTTTTTTTTTCTTCTCTCCTCCGTATACACGCACGCAACATCCGAAGGGGGAAAAACGAGAGATTCGGTTTGTTATTTCTATTATTATTATTGTTCCGCGTTTTTTTCCTACCGTTTATTTTATTTTTTTTTTTTTACGTATAAATATAGGTACCCGACGTCGGCACGAGACATGCACACAGCTCGGCGGCACGCGACCACGTTATTGGCCCGGGCCACAGCCATTTTAACGCGTAACAGTTTTTTTTTTACGCTAAAAAAAATATCCGCCGGCTCTCCCCTCGTTACCCGCTGCCACGTCGTTTTAACCCATTTTTCCGGCGACGCCCCGCCATTTTGTCGAGGGGATTTTTTTACCATGTACGTATGCCTACTTTTTTTCTACGTCTGAATCGTTACAATAATGTTAGTAAAAAAAAAAAAAAACAGTTCCCCTTTACCGCTCGCGATCACGATCACCAATCGCGAGCACGAAATGGAGTTCATCTTTGGCGTATAGCAACATAAAAAAAAAAAAAAACGCTTACATGCGCGAATACAATTTTTCCCAACGAGAAAAAAAAAATAAACGGTATCCACGACAACCACACGCGACCGCGCACGGTTCACGAAACACGAAACGTTTTGCACCCAGGATAAGACTGTACTCTGTTATAAATAATAGTGTTCGTATACCTCAAACAATATATGTTTTATTCTTACTATACTCTGCACGTCTTATGATAATTTAAATTTTCCTCGACCTTTAAATTGTACTTCAAAATATTGAGGAGTAGATACTTATGTTAGTTTACCAATGCAGCAGATTTCTCACTATAGCCGTATATGTATATTACAATTACACATGATTATTATTTTTTTTTTTTCTGATGTACATGAAAGTTGTAGTCCAAGTTTTCGTGAGCGCCTTTTAAAATGTAAAACTGTTATTGTACACTAATGGAAATCAATTTTATTTATGGATCGAACAAACCTAGTAATAAAAAATTGAAAAGACGATAACTGATAAACGGTTAATCCGATTGACATTTTTGTGCGATCAATATAATAATAATTAATCAAAACAGTTTACCAGATATGGAATAGATTTTAGACTGTTACATACACTACTTATATTATTCATTTTTTTTCATACTACTAAAAATGCATTTAAATGCAATTAAAAATAGGGATTATAAGATTTACGTAATAATAAGTACACCAATTTCTAATTTATTTCAGACATAAGTTAGGTGTGCGTGTATGGTGGTTTAGTGAGGTTGAGAGCCCTAAGTAACAGTAACTCATAATCACTATGATTATATATTATATACCTAATTGATTAAATTAATTAAAGTATTTTCGTAAAATAAACGGGATTTTCAAATATTTTCATATTTATCACACGTTAACAATATTTCTATTAAGTTATAATTTTCAAATTGTCTATAAATTTATTTTATTTTATGACATTAAAATCTCAATGATACCTACTCTAATACTAATTCGATAATACTTTAATAATATAACATTATATTTACTTTGGATACGAAAGAATTAAATATTATTTTAATAGACTACAATCATACATGTTATCATTATGTCAAAACCCCACACACACACACACACACACACACACACACACACACACACACTTCAACAAAAAACAAAATCACTAAAATACTAGGGTCAATGATTAACTATAAATATTATATGTAAGTGTTATGTACTAAGAATACAGCAAGAATAAATTGTAATTGTATTCCGCAATGCATTGTATATAATGATTTTCTAATTGTAGTTAATGACTTAGGTACCTACCGTTTGAAGTTATTAAAAATCCAATCATTAACTTTCTTAAATATTTTATTTTCTATGAATATTTTTAATGTTTATATAATGTCATGGTCGTACGACATAGCAAACACTTAGATACAATAACAAACGACTATACTTTCTAGAAATAGGTTTTATTACGTTAATGATTTCTTATTGAAAATATTTAGATCTAATTTATGAACATATACGTAAGTTATATAAATCGTTTATTTTACAATTAATCCAAAAAAAAAAAAATTAAAAAAAAAATTAAACATTTTTTTTCTTTTCGCTGTATAATGATATATTCTAAGTGTTCTATGATTGTAATTACTAAGAATGTAATTTTCGGTTTAATTATATGATGTTACAATGTTATAAGTTACCATTGTACTTATAGGTATGATTATGCTCATAACTACTCATAGCCGTTCAATATCTACTAGTACAGAGTATCTTGAACATTTTTATATGCATTAAAAAAATAATTATGACAATTTTCGGAGTGACAAGTTAACGTCATTCAGCTATCCTGCAGTCCCTCAGTGTTTGAAGTTATATGAAAAAGGGGTGAATTTTTTAATTTAATGTTACATTAAATTGTATACAATCGTATTAACGCTGTAATAAATATTTATGAAAATATATTTTTAAATAATTGTTGGTTGGTCATTTTTTTAAAACTTATCGATGTTAAAGCATGGAAGGAAAATGTTTGATTTTCATTTTTACTTTATGACTAATATTCTTTAAAAAATACCAAGAGAAATTAAAAACATCTATTATAATAAAGCATAGGCACATCTGTGGCGTACCCAGCATAGAAGTTATTCTGTTTTTAAATACTTATAACTAATGTTTAAATATTAACGTTTGTTTAAATATTAATAGTAACGTATTTTTATAATTATAATTATAGAATTATACGAGCTAACAAGCTATTTTAAATATTTGTACAATTCGTTCCTTTGCCACTCGCTGTATTACTTCTTATCGAGCGACGACTAAAAATAGTAAAAAAAAATAGATATTCCCAAAATAGTTGTTTATATTGTTTGTAATGTAACTTTATTTATCTATCATCGGCCGATCGGCGCCACTTGGCGTCAAGGATTAGATTATAATAAAATAAGATAATGAATATTTAAATTTAGTTATTTAGTATCGATTTGTATTAAATGAATTTAGTATTTTATAAATAAATTGCATTAAAATATTATAGTAAATTTTTGACTAAAAATAAAAAGTTAACCACCTTTACAAATTATATTTTTTATCATACTTGTCGTAAATTGTAATCTAACCCTCAGCATACTATTTACAATTATATTGGTAATTTTTGAAACAGTTTTGTACAACAAAAAAATGTAAAGGACGTTTTGCTTCTAATATAGTTTTTTTTGTTAATTTTTTTGTACACTGAAAACATATTGAAGATCGAACAACATAAGAAATATGCTTATATATGCCAGTCTACGGTATTTTAATTTTTATTGAGTTGTTTCGGATACTCAATTACAAACATTATATCGCACATATAAATGTAGATATAATAGACACTTATTAACAGTGTATTACAACGATATTATAATTCCTTCGTTAAACGTTGAGTCATTAAAATATTAATTAATACTATAATGATAATCTACTGTCAGAATTAGAAATATGCTAAGTACATATTAAATATATTATAAATTAATAATATGTATTTACTTATAATTATGTTCTACCTGTATAAAAATATGTTTGACGGTATGTAATTAAAAGGAATCATTTTAAAACACTGGTTGAAAACAGTTTTACAGGAAGAATTTTTCAGTAGCAATTGAATCTTAAAAATAATTATTGATTCGAAAAAATCTTACTTTTTTTTTAGATAAACATGTGAACGTAATTACTTTTACATTTGTTTCACAATGATGGATAAATATAGAGTTTAAAATGGAAATAATTAAGCCAAAATATGATGTTATACGTCATGTTAAAGTTTTATCATACAGCATGAATAAAATAAGCCCAAAAATATTGTACTCTGCATATTCTATTTATGTTCTCAGCGGTTTCATCAGACTCATTTATGTCATAGCCGACATTTTGGTTGATATGTATACAATACATGTATACCTGCGATTCTTTTTACTATTTAAAATCAATAATTCTTTATGATGCTCCCGGACAGGTTTTTTTTATTTGTTGTACACCCTTTTAAATATAAATCTGCTCGTTTTCATTCAGATTCGGGCTCGGTGCCACCAACAATGGTATAATCATAATGTATACACGTTGCAGCCGTGCTCGGTGACTGGCAGTAAGGAAGCCGGGTTTATTGAAAACCCTAAAAAATTGACAAAAGTGTCTAACCACTGCAGGTAGTCACGTTATCCTCGACAACACACCGCCTCTTACTCCTAACCAACAGGCGTAGTTGAACGGCTGCAACCCGTTTGCGCGTAAACGGACACTTTGTACCTAGGTAGTCCATTATTTGATTTGCAAACCGGCCAGGACAATGTACGACAGAAAATAAAAAAAGGAAAAACAGAATAAAATTATCGTAGATATTTTAGATATTTTGTATACCTCCGTAATAATCTGATATAATTGAATATACATACACAATAAGTAGGTTGGATTATCTGTTTTGCACTGTTTGCGATATTTTCAATTACGTACAAATACTAATAATAGTTGAAATAATTTAACATAATTTAATTAATTCATAACTATGATTTTTAAATCTTTTTTTTTTTATATATACTACTATTGTTACTTCAATTACTCGAACAATATTTCACTATTTTAGATTTGGGTGATTACAAATCCTAATCCTAAAGACGTAAGGTTGAAAAAAGCTTACAATCTTAGTATATTTTAACGTTGTTTACACATTTACGGACGTCGCTCGTTAAGGAACAAATGCGCAAAATACGCATGCGAAAAAACCACATACGTATATTTTTGAACACTATCGTCGCTTGAAAAATAAATTATATTTAAATACTTCAAGAGTACAAAAGAAAAATTTGGAGATTGAGGGAAAGTGAAATGTTTTTTTTTTCTTTCGAAAAGCAATTTAAGTTATAAAAATACATCAGATACTTCTGATGGAGGAAAAAAAATAAGTGTAAGGAAATATCTCAACCACTTAACATCGACTGTATGTTTATAGAATTATTTGAATAGATGGGCGTACTTCGGTGTGTGTCTAAGACATATTTGTCGTTAATGGAAACTGCAACAACGATTAATAAAATTTGGAAATACTTGGCTTATTGGGTTAAGTGTACTAAACTCGAAACCCGCAAAATAATATTTAGCTTTAAGTCTAAATTTACCAAGTTTGTTAATCGAATGTATCACATATCTTTTAACTTTGTACTTCTTACTTTTCTTATCTTTAGTCTTCATACTTTAGTATATTTTTATAGTAAAAATTAAATCCAACAGATACATAAAAATGATGAATATTGACATGAGCAGTGTACATTTATGCAAAATAAAACAATTTTATTGAATAAAACCAAGTTGAGAGTTATTCGAAATATCGCTGTTATAGCACTGAAAACATATTATTCAAACAGACCGATAAATCGGAAACAACTATTAGAACTATTTCACTTACGCGACCGTGACGAAAATCAAATGTTCATGAATCACTTAATTTTAATCTATTATTTAAAATCAAAATTTCACATTTGAGTTTTTAACCAATTTTCATACAATTACATGCCGTAAAAAATATCTATTGTTAAATGCTAGGATAATATAATAAAAGTTAACTTAATTCACTTATATAAGTGATCTAAATGTACTTGTACTTAATCACTGCTACGTTTTGCTACATCTAGCATCATGGATGTACCGGTACTAGAAGTCCTGAATGCTTCATATTATTAATTGGTATTTATTTAAAATTTTTATACATAGTTCAACGAGGTAAAATAATAATAATAATGATAATAATAATAATATATTATAAACATGACATTAGGACTAGGATGGAAATATTGTATGAAAAAAATTAATCACACATTATTGGTAAACGTAAAGTTTATTCTTTTCAAAACAAATATTATTTAATAGGTATGATAATTATTATTAAACTTTGGCACATGGGTACACATATACATGTTTTCATCTAAAGAAAATAAGAAGTTCTAAAAAAAAAAATAATAATAATAAGAATTAAATCCTTATGGTTCACTTAGGTTTGCACAGATATTTACACTAGAGTTATACATCAAATTTTTATATATATTTATAAATAGTTATACATAAAATATTATAGAAAATAAGATCAAGTGACAAAAACATTCATGCTATACAGAGATCAGACATTAGGCCTCAGTACACAATGTGGTTCATCATACAATACGAGAGCGGCAACTCGTTTGGAAAAGGTGCGTGTAATACTTAATTACTCGCGACAGTCGAAGTTGAATTATCATCAAAGACGGGATTTTAAAGATATTTTTAGTCTCAATTAAAATCACAGTATGAGGGAAACAGGGAGGAATTGATTATGAACAATCTAAACAAAAAATTAAAAACAAAAAAAACATTTGCCAGTTATTAATTATTTAAAAATGTGTACTTATTTATAAGCACGCATTAAAATTACACTTTTAATATTAATTATATTGTAATAATGAATAATAGTGTTTCGGCAAAGTATAATATTTACAAATTAAAAGTTTTTCTTTTTTTTTTTTTACAGTTTTAAAGTTTTTCAAGACATTTTGCCGAATCCACTAAGAATTATCTCCGAGCACACGTTATTATACGTATGGACATGTTTTGGAAAGACGAGGGGGTAAGATTGACTAGACCTTCCAATAACGCTGATTTTTTTTATAATACATTCAAGCACCAACAATAAAATTCATATACTTTTTTTTTTAAAACATTTACAATTTAAAACTAAAAGAAAAAAAAAATTGTCCAAACGGCAAGGATTTTTGCGTATATATAATTATGTAGACAACATCCCGCCGTCATAAACAACCTTATCACAACAAACACAAAAACCAATTAACGTTTCTTCGTAATTTAGTAGGGATATACTAAGCAACAAAGTATATAAAATGAGAAAATGGACTAGAATTTTTTAAGTAAAAGATTTTAGAGAGTAACGGACATAGCTTCACAAATCCAAAATAAATTTGTTTTCTAGTGATTTTTAACGGAAAGTCATAATTACAGTCAAAAGCATAAACTAATTGGATAAAAATAACTTGTTAATTGTTCTTCATAAGGAGGAAACCTATTAAATATTTTTATACCGAGCATACATTTTTTCAGAAATAAAATTTGATTAAACTTTGAAATTTTATTTATGAGAAAACGTCTTGCGACAAAAAAATATTTAATTGTTTAAACTAAAACAAATTAACAATTATTATATCATATGACCATGGCCTCATGGAAATATTTTTAATTTAATAGTTATTTTTACGATTCTATGAAGACCTCGATTACGGTTACAACGGCAGCGCTGATCGATTTTTAAATAAAAAAAATTTGATAACTCATTTATTATTTAAAAATCGAAAACAATACCTGACCGGTGGCAGTTTACTCACTGTGCGCATAAATGAACACTTAATTTTAATATCATTTGACAATCCAATTTAATAAGATTTTCGAACAACGCGACGAATGAAATTAAACTAAAAAAAAAAAATGACGAACGCAAATGAGCACAGCGAAACCCCTGCGCAGACACAAGAACTGCGAAGGGTACTACTGCTGCCGCTAATCTAAAAATCGTTAGTTAAAAGGTAGGTGAAGTGTCTTCTCTTCGTTAATGGTATAAACATAAACATATTACTTAAAAATAATACTTTTTTCTCACAATAAATCCTAGGTCTTACTTAAGGATAATTTGTTTAAAATTTGAACTCTTTGGTTGCCGAAGGGTGGAGGTGGTGGCTGCGACGAATAGGAACATTGGCCCAGACGATGGACACGCGATGACGACGACCTTATAGAGCACGGCGACGGCGGTCGTCCGGTAACGAGAACTGCAAACGGCGGTGGTGACCAGCGACGCGCTGCCTAACTGTGCGGTACGCGAGCTATGTGAGCGAAAAACGAAAACTTGTCTGCCGTGATTTCGCCACACAGGTTGCACGCGAACGGGTCCCTGAAACTGTGGAAACCCATGTGCATCGAATACATGATGTTCTCTTTGAATATGATATCGCAATGGTGGCACACGTGAGTCTCATCGTCCTTTTCCGGTGACGAGACGGACTGAGGCTGCTGATGTTGAGACAAGAGTTCTTCCTTGTTCAGCGGAGATTTTTGCTGCTGCTGGAAGGGCAAATCATCCTTAACAACCGGTTGCTGCAATTCCTCTTTAACTTTGTACTCGACGCAATGCGCCTGGAGAATCGCCGCGGAGACTGCTCTCTGCGGTGGGGATTGTTCGGCCACGGCGGGACGTTCGAGCTTACACGCGATGCCCTTGCGACGGCTACTGCCTGCGGCGCGCGGAGCCACCGAGTCTTTACTCAAATTCAACGGTCCCGTTTCGACGACAGAGGCGGACACCTGCAAGGACGTTACCGCGGGAGACTCCGTGACCACAACCGGTGGTTCGGGCGTCCGGTCGCCGCTGCCCACTTCCAATTGGACCACATCATCGGGATGGTATTGCTTGTGATGGTGGTGGTGGTGGTGATAGTGCTGCTGCTGCTGCTGCTGCTGCTGCTGTTGATGATGGTGTTGTTGCTGCTGTTGCGCGTCCATCTTGTCGTCAACAGCCGTAGAGTTGTTGTTATTGTTCTTTATGGCCAGGTACTCGGCCTGGTAATCGACCATTTCCATGGAACGCTTGCTGATCATCGAGTACATGAAAGATTCGGCCGGAGTCGAGTACACGGGCGGGGCGACGCCGGACGAAGGCAACTGTAGCAGTTGTTGCATGGAATACGGGGACGGGTGTCCGCCGCTGCTGCTGCCCCCATCGTCCTGCGACGATGACACTATAGTCGGCTGTTGCTGTTGCTGTTGCTGGTGATGGTACGGGTTATGACGGTTCTGCTTTTTGTTCTGCCTGGGCCCGCGCCGGTTGCCCACCACGTCGATCACGATGTCCGGGTTCGGTGTACCGTCCGGATTGAGCGGCGTGGCCGGCCGGTGGTCGCGCTTCTTCAGGTGCTGTTTCAGGCTGTGCATGTACTTGGACGCGTAACCGCAGTCGTAGCACTGGAACTGGAACACGTTCGAGTGCGACTTGAGGTGCGACTGGAGCATCGACTTGCTCACGCACTTGTAGTCGCAGTCCGGGCACGTAAACGGCTTGGCACCCGTATGGTTCAGCAGGTGATACTCATAATGGTGTTTCAGGTCGGTGGCGAACTCGCAGTTCGGGCACTCCAGCAGCTGTTCTGGTTTGATGTGCGTGCGGATGTGCTTCCAGTACTGCACTTTTTCCGTGCACTCCAGACCGCAATGCTTGCACTTGTGCTTTTTCGGCTTCTGCTCTTTGTTGCTACCACCGCTTCCGCCACCGGTCACGGACCCGGCACCGGTAGGTTTCGGTATTTTCAGGTCAAAGTCTTCACACCCTGACAAGTCTCGGTAGCTGGACGTCGGCGAGCTGGCCGTGCTCCTGCCTTCCGAATCATCTTGGTGTAGATCGCTGACTGACTGATGATTAGTCGAGGTCTGGTGATGATGGAGATGATGGTTCAAATGATGGTGATCCAACGGACGAGCTAGATCATACGGAGAATGACTAATAATTGGCTGGTGTTCGTTTTCCAAAAACATTTTCTTTCTGCAAAACCACAGAAAATAAATAAATAATATGTTAAAATACATATTACGATACAATGTGATATACACGCGATGGTATACGACTGTATGCATCATATACATACATACAAACATACATACATACACACACACACACACACACACACATATATATATATATGTCGAAGAATTGATTTTTAAGGAACGAGAGTGGAAAAAAAAAATTAGATAAGGAAGGGAAAAGCCCCAGCTAGTTTTAGGGCGCATGACGTCGTCGTATTCACCGAGTACGTGTGTGGTGCAAAGAGGAGAGAGAAGCGATGATTGCCGGTATTGATTGGACCGGGGGGCGCAGTGTGAAAGAAGGCCAAGTGAGCGGGTAAAAAATCGTTTTCGCCGCAAGGGTCGAGTTTTTCATTTTTGTTTTCACCGTGGCGGTGTGTGCGCGTGGGTGGCGAGGGAAGAGGAAAAATGGCCGACCGTTCCCTGGACAAAACAAAAAGCCATAAAATAAATGCCTCTTCAAGCACGGGGCCCCTTTCTAATGAATAAGGGAAGGAGATGATCGGGATAGAAACCACCGCCGTCGTCGTATATACTTTTTTTCCCTTCTTTTTTTTCACCACCCTTACCACTCACTCCGCTCCTATGTCTTATTCCTCTCGTCCTTTACTACCACTATTACTTTTCTTTCTTGAAATTGTGTGTGTGTGTGTGTGTGGTTTTGAAGAAAATGGTTTTCATTTGGAAAGAAGAGTGAAAGAGAACGATGTGGTACGCAAAGGGGAAAAATAAGAGAAAAGTGAGAGCTTTCTCGCTGAAAATTGAACATTTTTATGACTTATTTTCCGTTTGAAAATTGGAATCTCCACCGAAAACTACAGTTTATGCATTCGAAATATTTAATAAAAACTTTATTTTTGTAGATACTTATAGATATTAGTTATTAACGAACGTAATGAAAAAAGCAAACATTTGTTTTATTTGTTTATCAAATACATGCGTATTCAAAAATAAAATATATGCGTATTTATGTACAATTTCAATTTAAATATATAAAAACAAAACACACACATACACACACACACACACGCATATATATCAAACTGGTTTATAATATTCAAAATTCGAAGTAAAACATAGTTAAAAAAAAAACCATTGACTTTATTAAAATAATAATCATAATAATAATAACCAAATAATAATTGATATTTAATTATTTAATAATAAGAGCAAGTACGGTTATACATAAAGAAGTATTTATGAAGTATCCACCATTAGTCAGCAATTAAATTACAGTCAATATCAATTAACCATATGTTTGAAAAAGTGAAGTTTAGTTAAAAAAGCATAAATACAGGAAAAAATTATATTACTCTAGTTGGTTTATATAATTAATAATTACGCACAAATATAATTTGACAGGAAAGGTAATAATCACCGACGAGTATTAAAAGGGAACAAACCTGTGTAAAATGTCCTCCAAAATAATTTTCTGTCGACAATAAATACAAAGACGTTTTTGTAAATTGAATAACATAATAATAATAGTAACAATAAATTTAATTCTACAAGTTGGTTAAAAATAAAATTGTAATCAAACCGTCAATTATTTGTTATCATATAAAATACACGTACCTATATTCGTTTAATTTTTTTTACAATAAAACCTTTATCACTTCACGATATCTAACAGGTACGTCGTTAATAAGGTAACAACTAAAATAAACAATCTTGTTAACTTATCGGCACGGAAAAAGTTCCGTCAAACCGGTGTTTGTATGTTTTTTTTTTATCTCAAAATATAAGTTTTAGATTTAATTGGAAACTCTTTTAACACAAAAGGGGAATTTTACAATTATTAAAAATACATTATACCTCGATTTTTAATCTTATATTACTCCGAACGATGTATATAATTACAAAAACGATTTCAAACTTTTACGAATAACCACATTTTGACTGGGAAGATTCGCTTTACGAACAATATAACTTACATAAGATGGTATGTGCTTACGAGCAAATAAGAAACTACCATTAATAAACAGTAATATTCGTCAAAAATAACTGTTATCGAGAGGTCGAACATAAAAATTTCAACGAGAAATGTCGAGAAAGGTTACAAAAGGGTTTCCAGCAGTCGGTAAACCCATTCCCATTCAATCAACTAGCCCTCTAGCTCTCAAGTCAATTTAAACGTTTCTCGGTCATAAGGGCTTACTCGCCACCACCATAGACGAGAATTAATTTCAATCAAAAATATCCATCCTCGACGATTATTTTTATTATTGTTATTAACGAAGAGTGGTGATAGACTTACCGTTTTACCGTAACGGGCGATACACTGAGACACGATGATGGGGATATTTCTCTCTTCTGCCGGCGGTACGACGGATTGTCGTCGAAAAGTTCTCTGCAGTAAGTTCAGAGAACGGCGACGAGGAAGACCGACTGCTGCGGCAACATTTCCGATAATACCATTATTTACACAATTGCATGCACAGGACCGCAAATTTCCGAAGAAAATGATACGGATATTATGGTCCGTACAAGACAGGTGGACGGCGAAATAAAAATAATTAGTAATAAATAAATCGCACGTGATCGACGACAATCGCGGGCGAGTATATATGTACACACACACACACTAATAACGCACGCAAAAGATAGACGTATACGAGATACACGGAACACTGAGCGAGGACCGGTGTGCGTACCGTGCGTCAACAACGATTATTGCAGGTTCATCTGCTGCTGCGGGTTCTCTCGGTTAACCTACCCCAACGGACGGACGTGCCCCCACCGCCACCCGGCCGTCGACGACGATGCACGACGACGATACACGCCCACCGACCGAACCGCGCGCCCGTGTACTCGTGTACGTGTTCGTGTAGTGTGTGCTTGCGTTTGTGTGTTCGTGTAGTGTGTGCTTGTGTGTGTGTGTGTGTGTGTGTGTGTGTGTGTGTGTGTGTGTGTGTGTGTGTATGCGTTTGTGCGTGTGGGTCGCTTTTTTCTCCTCGTCCACTTTTTTTTCTCTTTTATTTATTTTTTTTTCCCACTCCTTTCCGTTCGCCGAAGCGAAAGGATTGGGCCGGCCCCGTAATTGGGTGTGTGTTTTTTTCGACGCTCTCTGTCAATAGAAATACGCGCCGTCGCCGACGACCGCCGCCGTCGTAGTAAACTCGTCTCGCGCACGCCGCGAATAGTTATGTAGTTATATGTGTACGCGCCAACGAAAATCCTATGGATTATAATGCGACACCGATAACTATTAATCGTTGCAATGATTATTATTCTTGCGCTCTCTCGGGGAACACATCGTATTCCATCCGTCAGCGGTGCACAGCACATCGACACGTCTTGTCATGATATTACGACGACATTGCAAGGAAACTCTGGAAATATGTTCTTAAATCGTTGGAATAAAGGTCCTGCTCGATTCCGTGTCGGGTACTGGGTCTCGTGACACGCACGCGACAAACGTGACGGCGTTGACCCGCGTAAGCGTACGGGAAAATGGAATCGCGACCCACGCGCTACCGGACATTGTTGCTGCAACCTTTCGTTTTTTGTTAATCACGTCACATGATTCTCCGCGGTACATTCAATAACCGCGACCTTACTAAAATTTTTAACGAAATATTACCGTAAAATAATTAACCGCCGAGTCAAACGATACTATATATATAGTTTTCCGCGTAGAAATGCCCGCATATGTCCCCTGACTGGCTTTTACCGTCCGACCAACGTTCAGTGATACTCGTTGTATTAGTGTACATTATTTATACAAAATACTCATGTAATACTACACTTATATTGAATCGTAATATGTATCCCCCAAAAATCCGTAAAAGTGTTGTCGATAAGATAAAAAATGATTCCAACATTTTCTGAAAATTGTTTACTTATAGGTATAATTTGAAAATCTTAAAGAATAATAACGATGTACTAATGACTAAAAAATAAAAGCACTTAAGTTACCAACAGTTAAAATCATAATTCAATGCTTCTTACTATTCTTAAATAAAATTTATCTGTAATGATAAAATATGTTTGCTGATGTTAGTTAATCCAGAAACTACATCAATACTGAATTGATTGAAAATTCTCCAAAAACAGAAAAATAATAAATAGAAGTAGAATGTACTTATTTTTTTTTACAATTATTTTTTATTATTTTTATTATACTTAAAAATGTAAATTATGAAAATCAAGGTTCTATTTATCTAATTTTTTATCGAATAAATAAAAGTTTCTAAACATTAAAATATTATATTGAATTTCATTTTTATTTGAAATTCAACATAATCTACCTGAGTCACTCATATTTTCTTAGGTAAACAACTTGTATGTGTGCCTATATCTATATATCTATATATGTCTTTATATTGCGTGCTAACAGATTGCTCAGCAACTGTAAACGCGCTATAGTTGTTTGAATAAACAAGTGAAATTGGAATTTCCGAATTAAAAATAAACCTAAACCATTATATAATAATTATATTTATGTATATTTTTAATTTTAATTCAATTAAAAAAAAAAAATTTTAAAAAAATGAATAATAATCATTAATATTTATTTTTTACTTGACAGTTAAAAATAGGTACTTGGTTAGATTATGCAACATGAACGTGTTGAAAAAATGTTATTCAATTAAGTTTTTGAGAGTTCAATTTTTCCATATGTTAAACATTAATAACTGTTGAACTGTGTAGTTAACTAACAATTAATAATAACTCTAAAATGCACCTTGTCTACGATTCCATCAATTTTAATCTCAAACATTCAAATATTATATTATATAAAAATGTGTAACATAATTTTTACTTGTTTCGTATGAAAAAAGGGCCTGCAATTAATTATAACATGTAAATAAAGTGTCTAGACCATCTCCTTGCGCGACCGTACGTCATTGCAAACAAATTAAATAAATAATAGATTATACGAAATCGTATTAAGGAATTAAGGCTAATGTAAATTAAAAGAAAACGAATCATTTATAATTTTTATAAAATGAACATGTATAAGACTTCTCACCTGCGTCCACACTCGCATATATTGTTGTATAATTATTCATTTATTGGTTATACCTGTATATATTTTTATATATGTTATGATATTATCATAATTGAATTGATTATCGATATCAGGTTTTTATAATTTTATACCAATTTATATTTTTATATTATTAAAACACATTTTTGTTTTTATTTCATCTATAGTCATTTTAATTAGTTCTGATGATCCGTTTGAGATAATACTACAGTTTATAACAGATAGTCTACCTTCATAAATACAATTGATAATTAATATAATCGATTAAATGTGATTACTATCCATAAGTTAAAGTAATAAAGAGACGTTTATACTAAACTGCAATTTTAGTCATATAATATACATATTTATTAATATTTATTAAAATACTTTTAATTAGAATAAAATTAATAAAGTAATAAAAGAATTTAGTATTAACAGCAAAGGGCCTACACGATCTATATATAGATATATATATTTTATATATTTTTTAAATAATTATAATTATTTAAAAAAAAAAAAATATAAAAAATAAAAATATATTGAAATCAATGTTTACTAAAAGGAGAAACATGTATATTTGCAGCGGCGTATTCGGGATAATTTTTTAAGGAGGGGACAAAATCTGCAAATTTTATTTTGACATACTAACATCAAAGCACTTGCTATTCTAAAAACATGAAATATTTTAATCAATGCGAAATTCAAATAACAGAATCAACTATAAAGGATAATAATAAAAATAAACTATTAGCAAATAAAATTGGTTATTATTTATAACTATATGTAATAGATTTTTCTTCGCTATCTTTGATTATAAAACAAAACGTGGTTTTGATATTAAAAACAGTTTCTATTATAATTACGACATTGGGCACCGTATTTGATGGGAATGCATGATAGGCGGGTAGTCTTAATAATGTAGCTTAACTTAAAATCACAGCTTTTTTTAACAGTAAAAAAAACCTCAGGAGAAGGAAAAGCCTCTATTGCTCTCCTTCAAATACGTCACTGCATATTTGTAAGTGACAATGTGGTTAGGGTTGGCTAAGTAATTAAGTTTTATTGTATGTTCAAATTAATAATTAAATGATAGTTATATAATATATTGCATTGGCTGGTTGGTACATCTGTATTTTATAAGTTCTATAAGAATGTAAATTAAGAGTTACCACATAACATTGGACTGTTTAAAATTTATTTCCTGAGTATTATTTATTGACTACAAATTATATTACTTTGTGATTATAAATGTTTTTTTATTTATTTATCCAAAATCCACAGGTACATGTATATTCTCTCCATAAAAGTATTATTTACTCAATAATTATGTTTTACTATTTTTACAATAATTAAATCTAAAAGGATAATATTTGTGAATATATTTTAGTAACTAAGCTAAGTTAAACTAAGCTAACCAAAATTAAAATCAACTTAATTAGTGCGCCATAATTTATACTTATAAATGAGAAGACGTCTTACATATTACATCATACATAAATAACGAAAAAACTATTTAGGTGTATCTTATAAATAGTTGAAATTATTACTGTCAGAATTATTGAATATCGGACAACAATTTTAACATGAAAATAGTAATCATAATCATTTTATATTTATGTATTTTTTAAATAGATTTATATTTTGATAATATAGTGTACCCCTCAGTATTATGTATTTTCTTAATCCATTTATTGGATAACCAATCGATGATAAAATTTTAAATTTAAACAGATCATACAATATGATTAATGTATTAACTCATAGATTTATTGCACATTTATTTTTTCCAATATTTAAAAAAATCAACAAATAACATTAAAAAAAGGATTATTTTGGTTAGAATCATGCTCAAATTTTTAATTTAAGATTATTTTTTATTTTATTAGATTATGTACTCGTACAATATTTAGAAATTAACTGAAAACTCTAATTACTAATAGAGAATACAAAACTAAAGAAAATTAGTACCCACAAAATATTATCTCTAATAACTGAAAATACAATAACAATAATTGTTTGTAATCATTGTTATACTATTATAGAAATATACATGATTATTCGCAGTATCGGTCAATATCATTTTAAGTGTATCTATACGTGAGTATTAACATACGTTGTTTTAACCAAATTTAATTTCATCTAAAGATTATACATAATTATAGCAATTGCATTGATTTATTATTTACAAATTAAAATAACTTAATGTATTTTTAAAGATGTAACCTATATAAATTATTTCAGATTTCTCCTTGTGAATATATATTTTATTAAGTACAATATCTACTTGCATAGTGTGTGTATTAATCAATAGTGGAAAAATGTCATTATTATTTACAAGTGTACATAAATTGGTTAATTGATAAAAAGAAAAATAATCAACCCATTGACAACTGAAAAATAAAATATTTATATATCACGAACATGACTGTAATAAATTATAAACGAAAATGGTTGCTAAGTGTGTAGATTTTTCGAAATCATTTTGCACGAAAAAAAGTATGTAAATAGGTACCTACCAACTAGTAATTATTTATAGCTGAATAAAATGTAATTGGAAGGTAATACAATTATTTCATATATAAAATATTAGAAAAGTTCATGTCAATAATAACATTATTAATAATGAAGTTATAATAATTTTATTTTTTATAATAAATAATTTTTTTTTTTTCGTTGTAGAATTAAATAATTAGGAAAATAATTTTTAACATAAATAGTTATATAGTAATTTTAATAAAATATTTTATAATAAAACTGACTAATTTCAATTAATAGCTTTTGTAATTACAATGTATTAAATTACCTACTAAAGTTCTATAATCCGAGAGCAAGTCGATCGGTATTCATACAATTCACTTAAGTAATTATTGTAAATAATAATATAATAATGAAAATTAATTATTAGCCAAAAGAAACATAATTTTTTCTGTATAATTTTTGCAAAAAAAATATTGCTATTCAATAGTCTCAAATACTGATACATTTTGTTTAAGTTTAATAACACATAAAATAATACTTATTAGTTTTAAGAATTAATGCAATACACAATAGTTTCTAATGTATGTAAAGTACTATAGTTTAGTCTTATAGTCAATTGAGTTTATAGCGTATAGAAGACATTTGTTAATAGGTTTGTTATTGATAGTCATATAACTCATAAGTAGGTAGTAGGTATTACCTGGTTTTCTAAACTGTAATTAACAAAAAAATGTATTATTGAATATAAAGATATGAAATAAAATAAATTAATAAATAATAATTAAAATAGGATTCATAGTTTAAGGAATAACTGATATGTATATCATTTACATACCTATAACTTCAGGCTTGATCTTTGTTGACTAGACACATGACCATCGTATGTGCAATTTTTTATTGATAATTATTGAAAATTATGACTAAGCACGTATTTTCAAAATTTTTGTTTTGAGTTAAAATAATAGGCCAGTAAATACAACTAGTAAATAACTTTTTAGAAATATTTTTGTAATTATATGACTCATGGGTGTTTCAGTATTTTAAATAATTTTCTATTGAATTTTTTCAAATCTATTTATTTAATAATAACCAACATGTAAATTACTCAACAATATGATATATTATTATTTTTTTTTTGAGTGTGTATATTCGCTAACATTTTTAATATTTTAAATATAATATATTAATATGATTATTATTTATTAAATAATATGTATTAACAACAGTTAAATTGTATTCTATCTTTTATGTCATCATATCATATAATTCTTAAAGTGTAACACTAATAAAAATGGTAACCCTTTCACGAAGTATCTACATACCACAACATATACATTATACATATCGAGTTGTAAATTTCATCTTCTTTCGTTTTTCACATTTAAATACAAAACATCTTTATCGTATACCAACGATACAGCTATGAATAGGGGTATTTATTTTATTTATATAATACTCATTTCTTTTTCTCCGTCTGTATAACTAAACGCTTTTGACAGGTTCTGCTTGTAATGCAATAAAATCATATAAATGGGTGAGCCATACATAAACGATTTTGAAAAAAAAAAATGAAGGACTGAGTAAAAAAAATATATCCCGGGCACATAAAAAAAAATATTTACAGTCCCCCTCGACCTTGTACGCCATTGGTTGCGACACACGTTTTATTAGAAGGGTTGTTTTTTTCCTCGGTTGCATAATGAACTCGAGCACCTAAAAAAAACCATCCACCAATGATCGTCAGCCTTTCTTATTCACTCCCATTGTAAAATATATATCGTATTCTCCATAAAAAGGGTTGGAGTAAAATAAAATAGAACAATAGCAGGGGTGCAGTATATACATAGTTCATAGAAAGAAATCGTTTTGACGTAAGTACAACCATGAGACTCGGTGGCGTGTCTTTGACCAAAATTCAGGACAGGCCTGGTAATAGAAATAATTTGGGGTATTTCCAAGAAGTGCTTGAGAATTGCCAATCAATTTTACAATTATTAATTTTATTTAAAGACAAATATTTATATTGTTTACAACAAAAAATATGATCGATAAAAAATATGGTCACACAATTGCCTACGCAGTAGTGATGTATTTTACATTTTACTTACATTTTACATTCAGTATTCAGTGTGCTTGTATAAATATAATTTTAAAATGCACATTATGCGTATACTTAAAGGTTAAAAATCAGTGTAGGTCCGGGCCTACCAGGCCTACCCGCTAAACACGCCTCTGCCATGAGTACGAAATGTGTTTAATATATACTATGAATAATATGAATATAATTATTAGAATGACTATTAGAATCATATTTGCTGCATTTAATCGGCACACAATCACATACGTGACTATATAATATTTGTAAATTATGTGGTATGGTTATGATATAGGTTGCGCATGCAATTCGTTGGTACCGTTTTTATACTAATGATACCAGAATCTAATGAAATAAAAAAAACTAACATAATGACATGTAATTTACTAATTTACTAATATTATAAAAATATAATACGAGTGTGTAGAAATCAATCTGTTAATACACAATAATGAGAACAATATTTTGATACTGTACAGGTAAAAATAAATTAATCATTTACGGATGTAAATGGTCTTGATCTTTATTCATGGAACGAAACAAACAAATTAACGTGATTAATTAATTAATTAATTATTTAATTAGTTTCTACTTTCGATCATTTTAAACGATATAAATAATTTTTCCCGTAAATTTGGTGTAAACATTTTAATTAAACCCAAATATTTAAAAACTTTTTTACTAGATTAAAACTAAAAATAATACCATATTTCTTAAATAATTGTATAGTTACAAAGAAAAAAACGATTTTTACATTTGAATTACTTAAGTAATCTTGCATATATGTAGTGACGCAAATGGGGTGGGGCAGAGGGCTTAGTCCCCAAAAATTAATGATTTCGTTACATGTTTTGTTGTGACGTAAAAGTATCCAGTATAAGCCCAAGCTTTAGTCCCCCCAAATTTCAAACATTTTTTGCACCTATGCATAGATAGTATATTATTTACTTATGCTTTATGTATTACTTTAAATTAAACAAATTTCAATTTTTATACTAAGTATTAAACATTTTTAATTTGGTTAAAAATATTTAATGCAATTAAAGAATAACTATAAATAAAATAATCCAGTAATGTTAGTTAAAAATGCAATTTAATCATACATGACATATTAAAATTTAACATATATTTTAACATGTGTACTATTTTACTCTTACTTATAGTTTACTAAAACGATAAATTTGCCATTGTGTACTTAATTTAATTTTTTTTGTTATCATAGAAAATTAATTAATAAGTTGATTTTATTCATTCATTGTATTTTTGATATTTATATTATTTAAATTAGATATTCTCGTTAAAAAATTTAATTTATTAGCAGATATTATCTTATTCACTATTATTTTGTTTTTTGTATTTTATAATTATGTATAGATAAAATAGGATATATTTATCTAATTGATAATAGCAAATTAAATATAATTTTTCAAATTTAGAGACATGTCATATGTATGTAATACATATCTATCGACTAAAATAAAAAAAGGTTATTGGAATTTATTGCAAATACAAGTTGCAAATTGTACACAAGCTTACCTATTTTATTGTTACAAAATACAACATCAAGAAAAACTGTAAAGGCAATAGGAATATTATAAAATACTACTGCCTGAAATGAATGAAACTCGTTTACATATGTACACATACAACTCACTCCTTAATATTCATTAATATACAAAGAAGTCCAACAAACACTAATTTGTACTTCAATATTAATTATTACTGACATGGCATTAATCATCATAATACAATTACATCTGAATCTTTTATATTATTACATGATTGAAACACAGTTTTAAAACAGTATGGATCAAAAACAAGAAAACTGGAAGTAATATTCCTATTTTTTCAAATTATTTACATTTGAAAAGTTTGTTTTTTTTTGTTTACAAACAATGGCAATCGTAGAGATATTCAAAATGTATGAAAACTATTTTCGAACGCAATGTTTCATTATAGTTTTCATATCCACACTATGCAAAATGAATGAAAATTGCGACCAATACGACAAAAGATCAGCGATTAAGGGGCATTGTTACACTCGAAAAAGAATGTATCTTAACGATAAATGTTTTTAATTTCTATACAACGATGGACACATTTTTGAAAAAATATTTCGTTTCTACGGACGCGAGCAGCGAGTTTACAATAATAATTCGTGTAGGAGTGTGAAAAAATGTAAAATATTGCAACCCAAAAAAGGTTGGCGCCTTGTGCCACAAAAGCGTGTAGCTAATTCAGGCGAAACGAGCGATAAAAAACGTCGTACAGGTGTATAAGAGCGTATAAAAAATGAAAACAAAAATAACCCACGAATTATAATATGAAATGTGTTCCATAACATACGAGTACCTCTAAATATACAAAATACATATATATACATATATATAGTGTGTGTGTGTGTGTGCGTGGCGTGACGTGTAAATAAATTACGACGTTCCGGTGGCAGATGGGCTGACGGGGAGGAAAGTAAGGAAAAAGACGGAGAGGAACAGAGAGAGTTGAAAAAAGAAAAGCGTTTTAGGCGTATACGGAACGGTTAAAACACCATTAGTCGCGGCGGCAGCGATGTCGGCCGTGGAAAAACGGAGAGGGCGTCGTACCGGTGCGAGGAGAGGGGGCGACACCGGCGAGCGGGTAATTAACGTTGCGAAGGTGTTGGCGAACAGATCCCGACGGTCGGGCGCTACAACTCCACCGAGCACACGCATACACGCACGAATTCACGCTCGCACTTATACATGCACACACACACACACACACACACACACACAGGCGCGCGCGGGGTGCATTCGCTCACGCGCACTCGCGCACGAGCCCGTTCCTTGTGCGTTATAATGAGACGCAGACGCGTGCCACAGGAAATATTATTATGTTACGTTTTGCCGCCGCGCCGCCGCTCACCCGTCCGTCGGTAGTTCTCGTACGCGTATATCACCATCTGCTCTAGCCGCCGTTCTCCCCCCCCCCCTCCCCGATGTTGATGCTGCGGAGACCCGTTGTAGCCAGCCTAACACCAACAACTAACAACCATCACCGTCACACGAACGTATTCCTATTCGGTGGCCCCCGATGTCCGCAATAGCGCACTACAGTTATTCCCATTATCATTATAATATTTTATTGTTATCATTGATATTATTACTGTTATTATTATTATTATTGTGTTATCGTAACGCGCGTATACGTAAACATTGCGGCTACGTAGGATGCGGTGGATCGATGGGTGGTGTCGGACAGAGGCCTCTAAGATTTAGTCTTAGACTATACGAAGTCCATACGATGATCCGTACGCGTCTTAGTACGTTAAGCAAATGTATGAAAATATTTTGCTTTGTGTAAAAATCGAGCAGGTATAACTTGTGAATTCGAAAAAAAAACTGAGGTCTTACTGGGTTTCCGAAGTGATAGGTACAACTGTATATTGAATTCCATTTGATTCAAAAAGCTGCACGCGTTACATATTATATCAATTACGATTTTCAAGTATAGGTACTTATTTGAATTTATATAATAATGACTACTAATTTTGCCCGTTTGTCGTAGAAAACAGAACATTAACTTCACTTTTGTTTAGTCATAAACTCAAAGGAGTCGTACAAGAATCGATTTAAAACTAAAATTGAGATTAAGCTTAATAAAAATGTAGGTTACCTAAAAACATTATCTCATTAAGCTCATTAGTGTCAAAGGTATTATCAAATTATTACGTTACCGCTGGTATCCCCATACATAATTTAATGGCCGCTACTTTAATCTGCGTACCTAATAGTTATCATATCTTTTCTAAAATATCATAATGTGGAAAACGGTTTGTTTCTTAAAAACAATTTCAGGTAAATCATATTAGTAAAAGTCTTACAACAGAATAAAACTTTTTTTTAAATTTATTCCTTTACTTATTAATATACTTAACTCTGTAGTCTGCATTTCTATGTTATGCCAATATTTCATTCTACATTGCATATAATTATACAGATTCTCACTACTCAAAAATATTTACATAAACTTACACTAAATTAAAAGAACTTTTAATTAATGTTTAATCGACATTTTCATCTGTTAATAAAATGGTATACGTTTTAATATTAGATAGTATTATTTTGTTATTTATTTGTTAGATATTAATGAAAATTATATTTGACATGAGATAATACATTAATTAAAAACTAAACGAATGGCAAATCTTTTATAATAAGCCTAAACAAAATAAGACATTGATTGTTTACAATTAAATTGAAGAACAAGCTTACTAATAATAACTCAAAATAGATTAATATTTGTTTTAATATTGAGTAAATCAACTAGGAAAATAAATTAATTTGTAATACGCTTCGAAATAAGAATGATTTTTACTCATTTTTAGCAAGGAGATACATAATTTAATAACAGCTTTGATGATATGCAAAATGCAAGGTTTAAGGATTTATGAATAGTTTTATTTTAACCCGTTGAATGAAAACGATTTTAAATTTGATTTAAATTATGGTTGACTGATTTATAACATTATTTTCTGTCCGTTGGGTTTTCTCTACGTTTGATATCAATTCTATGCTTCTTTATGTATTGAAATCATAATATACGTAAATTAATAATATAAATTATGTAAATTTTTTAGAAGATAAGTCTTATACATAAACATTTTATATAAAATAAAATAAAATTGGACATAAAAAATATCTGATATACAGTACCTATATAGTATTCAATATTTAATAATCTATTGCCAATAGTTATATTAAGAAGCTATTGGTTTAAATGACAAATATATATTTTTTTTATGATTTAGATTGCCATTTTAATAAATAATATACTAAACAAGTCAGGATTTCAATAAATTTTAATTATATAATATATTATAACCCTTAAAAACTTGTTAAAATTTAATTTGAAAACCCTAATTTAATATTATTATTCTGATGAAATTCGTCTAGAATAAAAAAAAAGAAAATGAGCGTTTTTACCAGACCCCAACGACTTGAAGTCATTAAGCGATGAGATCGCACAGACGACAGGCGCCCAGACAAATAAATGTTGGATTTTAGTTGAATGTTGTATGTGTACTGTTTACTGAGTAGATTTTCAGTTAAACACTTATGTAACGTAAATTATAGAAAATTAAGGGAATTATTTTAAAAGTTGTATTAAAACTAAATCGATGATGCACTAATATATTTTTCTATAATATAAATGTAATAGTGTTTCTTTTAAAATTAATAGAATATGATTCGTAAATGATTAGATAAATTCGATTTTTTTTGCAATCACAATAATGAAAACTGGTGTATTTATCAAGTCCATTAAATTAATGATTGATTAGTTGAATTTTATTTACCTTTATATTACATTAAAAATTTATCAAACTATTTTCAGTCTAAATAATTATTATAAGCCCAAAACTTAAAGGTCATTATGAAACCACGTGAATTTTTATACGCACAGGTAAAACTTATAAATAGCAAAAAATAATAATTGACATGTTTTTCCTACGATCAAGATAAATAACTAATATTGACTAAAAATGGAATAAATAAGTACAAGATTTTCCAATTTAAGAAATTATATCTGTTTAAATAATAATCAATAGTTCATTAATTTCTATAATGGAACATAATAAACACACAATATTATTTTTATTTTAGTATTGTGGTCTTTAAATCGTTAGTCAATAGTTGTGATCTTAAACTTTTTCATCAGAGAATTGATAATGATGTCAATGATAGTTAATCAAATTTTTAGATTTTTAAAAATCAGTAAAATTTATAAATTCATTATTAAGTTATTGTATTTATTAAATATTATTAAATTATTGGATTTTACAATTATACTATCTAAAATTAAAAAAATTGTAACAAATGAAGACCGAAAAGGACAATTTCTTTTAATATATTTACAACTTATTTATATAGTCATATTAGACGAATGTGAAGATAAATACCTTAAACTCAATGAAAAATCAGTCATATATCGAGACCCTCATTATATCATAAATTAGTTATCTTTTCTTAATGAAGTTAATTTTTTTTAATAATTTTGTATACTCGTATGATGACATATGTGATACGTATAAGGCACTTTGTGAAAAATCTCCACGATTATTTGTCAAACCAAAATTATTTTACGGATATTTTTAAAAGCATTCAGTTAGGTCTCTGTAATATATACTATTGATTTATGAGTTACGATGAAAATAAAAATTCAGTTTTATCGAAAATCAGTAGTATACTGGAAATGCCGTTTTTTTATAACATTTTAACAATTTTTTGCAATTATTAAGAAAACTATTGAATAATTCCTAAAATGTTTCTCATTAATATTCCAACTAGGCAGTTTTGCTATTATTGCTTTTACGATTCCAATGATTAAGATTCCTGTTCTAAATCATGTACACAAATACAAAAAATTCAATATATTCTTCGTTCACTCAGAATTTAAAATAAAAATATAAATTTAAAAATATATCCAGATGAGTTATTGAGTTAATAATAAAAAAAAAAAAAACAGCATAAACAATAAATTATAAAGTAATCAAATTTAGTTGTAAGGCATCAGTATCGGTTTTTAGTACTTATGTACTCGTATACAGTTTAAGTTTTTATTGCCTCTTGGTTGATAGTTTTTAATGAAATTAATGTATAATATTAAACTGTATTAAATATTTGAAGTGTGTTTTTTGTTGTCTCATTAGCGCGTTTTATAAGTTTAACTTGGCAAGAATAGTAAAACGCTTAGCTAAATTCAACCATTAACGATTTATTATAATAAGCATTAATATGGGACGATTATATTTATAATCACAATACATTTAAATCGTTAAAAACATTAAAATTATTTTAAGATTTTACATGAGCAATAATCACCTAGAGGTGTTATGGGTTCGTATAACACAATAATTGTATTAAATAGATATGATTATAATTACATATCTATATTTCTACGTAACGCTATAATCAAAATATTACTATAATATACGTATATTACCTTAAAATTTAAAATTAATTGTCTCCAAAGTTAGATTGTAAAAAAGAAACATTGCGCTCGTTAATTATAATTCAAATAGCATGGGAAAAGTTTTCTAATATTTTATATTGAAATCCATACACAATAACAACAAAAATAGTGCAGTATAGTATACATTTGTTAGTAAGATAATCGACATAAATATTTTATAAATTGTAGCAAGAGATCCGATAAATTTAGAGTCGAACTATTTATTTATACATACATATTATACACACACATAGTTAATGTAGTTTTGAAGTAGGAAGTGCGTAATTATACACACATATTATTATGTGTGTTATATACGTTTCATATGTCCGATGAATGGTGCGTTCAGAATTCAGTGGCCTGGAGTCGGGGGGATGAACACACACAGACACAAACATGATATATACGTACAATGTATAACTGTAGTATACACTCTATAACTACAAGACGGACGGACGCGGCGGAATTATGATAATTGCATATCGCTGCATGAGAGGAGGGCGCGAACGTGATATACAGTAGCGGCAGTGGTGGTGGTGGCGGTGGTCGATCGGTGGATTTAATGTGTTTGTGCATGGGGCAGTGGAGGCAGAATAACATTTGTTGTCCGAGCCATTAAGTATTGATGGAAAAAAAAATAAGAGAAAGAGAAAAAAGAGAGTGAGAGTGAGAGGAGAGAAAAAAGAAGAGTGGAATTTATGATTTTTCGGGGGTACCGAGTGAAAAACGAGAAGAAAACGATATCCAACCGGAGGTCGGCGGTAGTGGTGGCAGCGGCAAAGTTCGGTGGTGGTTCAAAGGGACCGCAATATTTCAAACCTTCTCCACCCCCGCCCGCACACTGATCCGATGCCCAATGGTCATTCGTTATTTTTTCCCGAATGTCCACGCAAACACCCCGTTTACGTACCCCCTTCCGAATGCTACCAAATTCACCCTCAGCCTTGGAATGAAAATAGGGGTAGTTGTAACCCGGCCGTTTGGGGTCACGTTTATGAGAAACTGAGTCATCCGCTGGAAACAATTATCGGTACATACTGAAAAGGAAACGCCGCAGCTTCCGATGAAACGTTATCGGGTGATGTCCGAATAAATTTCATAGAAAAAAAAATGTTCAGTGACCGAGATAATTGAATACATAATTAATGTAATCGTTATTATTGCATTTTATGAGTAGACGAAAATAATGTATTCTCATGAAAATATCCGATGTATTTGGTTATTTATAAGTTATTAATTAATTAATTTAAATTTCATAATACGATTATACGATTGATTCTATTAATCGTTTATACGGATAAAAAAATCTGTTTAAGCACAGCATTTTTTATAATAATGTAAATTATAGTATTTGTATATTGAGTTATAGGTACATCTTAAAATGCAATGTTCAATTGTGTCTTGTATAATGAATATGCTTAATTGATATTTAACTAACTACTTTGACACATTTTTTTACTCTATACATTTGGGTAATTTGTATATACATACATTATTAATAAGTTTATTTGGTAATTTATATTCTATTTGCATATTAGCTTTAAGTTAGTTATCAAAATCGAAGTACTATAAAATTCCACTATATATTTTCCCATTAAAGTCATATTTTTTTGTATTCAATTTGAAGTTATACAAATTTAATTGTTACAATAATTCTTACAAACCTAAAATGAGAAATATTTTCCTGGTATCTGCACTTTTGAATTTCGAACCGAAAACAAGAGTTTTTTTTTTTGTGCATCATCTGTGCTGAAAGTCGTGACATTTGTGCTTTTGAACTTTCCGAGATACAAACGTTATTCTTAGGGGGTGCTGGGTAAGTGGTTATACGAACTTTCGAAATTTACAATTATTAACAAGCTGTATTTTCAGTTGAAATAACTTAGGTTTACTTATATTGAAAGATCACTTTAGTCGTATGAAGATGTTTTTATTATTCATCGCTATCGAATTCTACACTTGAATTTTAAATCGTATTTATAAAATATTGTTTTAATATATGTTTTTCTATAAAATCGTCCTATATATTTGACATTGTTATATAATATTTTATATAAATATACTAAAGATCAAATACATTTTTTTTATTTATTATTATATTATTACATTATTCACATTTTAATTTTTTTATTTTTATGTGAAAAGTGATTAACACAAGATTGTTGGCATACTCACACTGGGAAAAGTAAAGTTTGTTGTTATGAAAAATTAATTATGTTTTTAATATTGTTTATAATGTGTCTATACAAAATATGAAATAATCGATTATATAATTTTAATATCAAGCATACATAAATCACAATAATTTCTTTAATTCATTTACACCAAATTATCAACATTTTATTTTTTTAAAACACCAAAACAAATAAATTAATACAAATCAGTGTATACGTTAAACTATAAAAATTGTATTTAATATAAGTAACACAATTGTTTTTATAACTTTTACATTTTATCATTGTCAATATTAAAATTAGTAAACATGAAAGTGAGTAGTAACTATTTACTTAGCATCCCCTATAAAAAAAGTTTGTATCTCGGAAAGTTCAAAAGCACAAATTTTGAGGTTTTTAGCACAAATCAGCATAAATAATACAAAAAAAAAGATTTTCGTTTCGTTTCAAAATTCATAACCGGAGGTGCCAGGGAAATGTTTCCCCTAAAATGACTTTTCTATACAATTTTTCTAATTCATTTACAAAATGCTAAGAGGGTCATTTTCCAGTTACATATGATACAAATTTATGAGAGTCGTTAGGTAATATATTCAAATAATCATAAATATATGAAATTGAAATTATATGTTGACATTGTTTTTACATACGAATAAATGTTAAAATTTAAATTTAGTTGTATTTGTTTTACTTTTGTTATTATTTGAACACTAGAATAATCTTCGCAATTCTAATATATTTCATATTTTTTTTCTTCTAACAAATCATACAGTATATTTTATTGATCTAAAAATTATTAAATTTTGCCTATAAAAAAAAAAAAAGATTCTACCATACAACGTAGAAGGCATAAACAAAGGAGGTGTACATGCATGTATATTAAATGTATTTTTGATCAGTACAATCATTTTGTATTTTTTTTTTTTTTTGACAATTGTGACAATCTAAAGAAACTCACAAGTTTTTAAAAGTAGGCAATTTCTGGTATAGGCCACATAGGGTATTTAAATATATAATGTTATATTTTATTTATGCAAATTGTTAAATATTTCCAAAAATGGAAATGTTTATAATGCTCAACGAATAACACACATTAATCCATCAAAAATAAGGATTACTTGATATTCATTTATATATATTCTTCAATAAGAACCGCAAGCCACGGGGAGTAAACTATAGTGTTGAACATAAAAGGTAAAAAATAATAATATGAGAAGTGTGGAAAAAATCAGCGAATTCATCAAAAACATGAATATTCGAAAAAAGGATATTTTCAGAGTATTTGTCCTTTATATTCAGATGCAGCTGTTTCGCGTAAAAATGCAAACCCTTTTTAAACCCGAGGAAAATAAGGACCGGATGGATATACCAGGGTGTTCGTTATATTTGGACCCGCCATTTTGTTACAAACCATAACCCTTCTGAAAAATAGTTATTTTCGATCGATCCTTTCATAAAAGACACACTGTCACGTACAATAGGGTTTTTTCCTCTACCTCCTCATCGTCCTTCTATGTGCACATAACGCGCGTTACCGATCGATCGAATACTGCACAGAGCCCCGTCCTCCGCACAACACTATTGTTAAATTTATTTCTACCTCTTTCCCTCTCAATACTTTATTTTTTTGCTTTACGTTTCTGTCAGATAATGTATTATTTCCTTTTATTTATTCTGTACATCGAATTTTATTGCTTTAATGATCATATAGAATACTTCACCTGAAGTACTTTAAAACTTTAGTATCGGAAATAAGAAATATAATCAAATTAATAAATTAGAAAATATATTAGAAAAAAATTATAGACAAGATACAGAAACTGAATGTTACGCTATACTACTCGTTTTAACACATAGTTTACAAAATAAATTTTAAATTTTTAAACGGCTTTATAATAATACAGTAGCCAGAAAATTACTTTGACCTAAACTTGATAGCCTTAATAGAATATTATTTGAATTTAAGTGTTTATTAAAAATATAATAATAATTTACATTTTCAAAATGCATCGAATGTAATAGTTACATACAGTAATACAAATTATGAGAAATTTTTAGTTTAAATTCAAACCTATAATATTCAGAATTACAACCCATACACATTTTAAATGATATTATCATGAAATAAAAAAAACTTTGTACAAAAAAATAAAAGGTTGTATTCATTTTAAAAATAATTTAGAACTATACAAAAAAATAATAAATAATTTTCTTTTTTAAAACTAAAACGCAAAATTCACTATTGATTTTGTGAACTTTATCATAGTTTTTAATTGTGTTTTACCTTGCATTTTAAAAATAACCAACATTTCACAAACTATTTTTTTGAATCACATTCAGTTGTATGTAAGTACTTAATTTAAGTTGAGTTTAAGTTTAACCTTGATATATTAATTATTTAATACTGAGTAATATAATTTTAAATTAAAATTGACTTCATCATTATACACCTAGTTATAATTTGATTATTATTTATGGTTACCAATAAAATAAATCTACTGTAAAATGCTTTAAATAGCATAAAATAAACAATACATCGACTTAGTAATTTTTTCAAAGCCTTAACTGAGTTAGTTTGTTCAGATATTCCCTCTTTTTTTTTTTGGAAGAAAAAACAGTTGGTATTTTTATTTGTAAATTACTATTATTACACCAATGGGGGTCAATTTAAATGGTCAAAACGGGGGTTAAGGGGTGTCAAAGGGCAGCTGTATAAAACAGTGGTGCGACATTGACCCCTAAAATTTACACAGTCCAGCAGCCGTGTGACCCGTCCAGCAAAAGAAATAAAAATTCGGAAGTTCTTTTGTCCAAAACCCATTAATCGACCGGACACGTCAGAGGTCAAACAATTGAGCCTTTTTATGTAAAACAGCAAAAAGTCCATAAATTTTGAAACTTGTCATCGAATTATTTGGGGTATATTTTTAAAATGTGAACGATTTTATTTTGTCCAGATTTTTTTCCCCGCAAATGAATAGATTTTTCAGTTTCTCATACTCGGAGAATCTTCCGTATTTTGTATGTAATAGCCAACAGAAGGGTCAGAATAATAACAAAAATGTACTACACAGTTCGCATTTATTCAAACAAATCATGTAAAAGGTTAACTATAAAATTCGATACATTTGATAAAACATTATCACTACAGTAATGATTTTTCAATTAAATATATAATTTTTTTAGTAAGGGTTTTTTTCTCTTTATATAGCTACCAATTATAGGTTATATTAAATTATATTAAATTAAGTTTTTTTAAATCACAGTAAATTAAAAATATAAACCAATGTTGTAGTAGTTAATTGAGATTTATTTAATATAAATATACCATAAACAAAGTATTTTTGAAAAAACTAAAAATGTATACATATAAAAAAATGATTAAGTATGTATGTAAGATTTAAACATCTTCATAAGACATTAATTATAATTTATAAAATACTTAAACTTTTTATTATGTTTTTATTCAAAAACCATAAAGATTATTTTTATTACTTCCACATTTGTGTAGAAAAAAAACTTATTTAAAATTATTTAAGGGCCATTACGTTATAATATATACAAATTTTCACACGAAAAAAAAATGTTTAATATTAAAATTTTTAAAATGTTTAAAGTTTAATATTCATATGGAAAAAAAAATATAAGATTATATGTATATATTAATAATAAAATATATATATATATATATATATATTAATTATTAGTCAACTACCAATAACAACATTTCAAATTAACTATAAATCGAACTAGAAAATGGGCGTTACAGGCACTCATAAGCTATAAGGTGATATTATAAATTTTAAAGTAATGAATTGCGTTTGATAAATGATTCTAAGTGGAACTTGCTTTAGTATACGACTATGATACTATAAATGATATATAGTGTTTAAACTGTTTATGTAGATTGTTTTTAAATATTTTAACTCACGTAAAAATAAATTGAAACTGTTTTAATGTGCACTGTACTATTGAAATATCATGTGAAAAACGTTAAATTTTAGATTTTTCAAATTAATTAGACACACATTTTATAAAATAAAAAATATACGAGTTATCACTAATCACATAAATGTATGAAAAGTAGATTTTTAACAATTTTCACAATTTCCTTAAGTTGCTGAAAAAATTACTGCAATTACTTCATTAGGTAGCAAGAGCTTCAACCCCTCCAAATTTCAAACTCTATTTGTACCTAGGTATACTTATAGAAGTATACTTATACATGTATGCAGTGAATACATTGGTTGTATGTGAAAATATTGAACAGAATTATATCACTGATTTAAATGTTCCGTAATCTCACTTATATTACTGTTTAATATATACTATTTAACAATTTACCATATATTATTGAATTTCTGTCAGTATAGTTCAGATTTCAAACCAGAAAAATAGTAAAAATTGCAGATAAAAAATTTAAAAAATTGGTAAAATTTTGTTATTAATACTATTATAATTATATATTACCTAAAAGAATTTTAAAAAATATGATTTTTGAGAAATGTAATTTTACAATATTTTCTAGTGTAACTATGTGGTGATATTTTATCAATAAGTTTGACCTACACGCCAAACCCTCCTCGATGTTACTTTAACATGTAGTTTATGTTCGGTCACTAATTGTGACCTACGATCTACTTGAATGGTCGAATCAATGACTAAATGATATATTTTAATCTGTATTTATGTTTTGAAATTTTTAAATAAAATCACTTTATTATTTTAATTCTTGCACAGTATACAATTTTTAAAACTAATAAAATGTAATAATTTATTACAGAAAAACTTCAATATTACTTTAAAACTATTTAATAATGTACAGTAAATTAATACACACAATAGTGTTTTTTAAGTACACTATATATTTTATTTTATATAAATTATATTATTTATTAAAAGTTTTAAAAAAATGTTTAATGTTTTTAATGTAAGTAGTTGAAAAAATGAATTTATTGTATGACAAAATAAAATATATGAAAAATTATAAATGCAGTCCAATAACAATGCGTACAAAAACATTTTGTATGAATGTAGGTACATTTACATGCATCACTGCGTGTAATAAAATAATATATTTTATTATGTGCACGGGATTCGTTTAAGAATTCAGACACAAAAAAGTCCGTTGTAGCAATTATGACGGAATTTTAGGAAATAGTACAAAGGGTCAGAACGATTGTGGACTGCGGTAGCGGTGCGACGGTTCATGTTTTTTCTCTCTCCTTTTTTTCGCGATTCTCGGAAACGGTCAGCTGCACACGTTTTTGGGTTATTTATTTTTATGGATTTGAAAGAGGAGACGGGGTTGAAAAAGGAAGAAAAAATACACACTTACACACACACACATATACACACTGGTCGCTGGACAAGAAACGAGGGAGAAAGGGCAAAAAATATAAAATGTGTATCGACTTCTTTGAACGTATAAGAATCCGACAACCACGATATTTAACCGCATATGTTTATTTGGAAAAAAAATACTTCTCTTAGAAAATAATAAATTCAGCATGTAAAAAAAAAATAATAATAATAATAAACAAATAAACTAAAAACTTATGAAAACAATTATAAATTTACAATTCATAAACAAATGCAAAATAATATTTTATCTTTATTTATAGGCGTACAGAATAATTTAATGTGTATTTTCTTATATTGTTTGGATTAATATTATAAATCAAGTCAATAATTTTTCGTTGACATTTTTTTTACTTCTTCTGAATAATTTTAAATAACTAACAGGAGGTATATGGTTTGTTTTTCTATAATTTATATTAAGTTTTTGTTTTGTCAAATCATAAGATAAATTTAAAAAAAAAAAAAAAAAAATGATTTGTTAATATTGTTACTTCAGTTAAGAGTTAACAAATAATGTTGCATGTTTTATTTTACATATATATTACTTTTTATTTTATTTTATTTATTTATTTAAAAACACAGTATGTCCTACTGAATAGTCTCGTGTGAAGACCTATATAATACAACGTCGACTATACGTATGTTACTAACTGAAGAAAATATATTGTTTATAAAATAACTACAATTATCAAATATTTTTATAGTAATTATAATAATTAACATACTATGGAGTATTGTATATAGTATTAATGTTAATAACTAATAAATTGATAATTAATTATGATTGTTTATACAATTAATGTTAATAAACGTGGAATATATGATTCATTTAAAAACAATTATTTCCTTACGTCCGTTATCCTATTTTGGGTCTATTATTGCGTATGGACCATTGCAATTTTACTGCACTTAAATAACTTCTGCCCAAGTAAAAATATTAATTACTAACCGATTTTATATGATGTACTTAAATTACTAATATTATAGCTAAAATATATCAAAATGTCTTCCCCAACACTCAAGTGAACGAGAATGTTCTTGTTGAATTACGAGGGTTAATTGTATGATGTGTTACAACAGTCATAATTCAAAACAGAGCCACATGCAAAGGGACCGCAAGAAAAAATATACTAATTAAGCATTTAACCATAGATGTGTTAAATTCTAATGTCAACTAATTGAAACGGTTAAGTAAAAAATCATGCGAACAACTACATGCGTTTCATGTATTATAATACGTATAGTGTTGCGGCAGTGGTAACAAGAAACTTATTTGCAGGTTCATTATACGTCATAAAATTCACGGGAATATATATATATATTTTAACAATTTACACATAAAAAATATTTTAGATTTTTTTTATACATACGCCACAAAAAATTTTTTCCGACCTATTACCCTACATAGAACGACTTAAAAGAAAAAATACTCCAAAATATTTTAACAGTGGTACGGCCATTTTCCAAACGTAACTGTAATCATGTGTTATGGTGTTTTCACACGTATTATATATATCATATATACATAACATACATCTATAGGAGCAAAACATTTATCGTTTTATCCGTTTATGTATAATACTGCTTTGATAAAAAAATAATCTGACCTGCCTTTTTTCCATACGGCAACAATGTATTTCTTATTATTGTTATTGTACGTATTTCGTGATCATAAAATGACCTGAAGAGAAATGATGCAACCTTAACTTCTTATAAAGAGAGAGCAAAAAAAAAAAAAAAATTAAAGGACAAAAAATATAGACCTGAAAATTATTCTTGGGTGTATTTCTTGCGCAACTGCCTTTGGCGGATGTCAAGTGTGGGTATAACGGTTCACAAGGCAGCAAAAAAAAATTTTTTATCTCCAAACAACCGCTATCTTTTTGTCTTCTTTTCTATTTTCTTTTAACATAATACCATAACAATTTGCCCCAATATATCATCGATTTCGAAGAATTGGTCGATCCGTTAGTATTTTTATTTATACTTCAAACGTGGCTATGGATTGTATACAGTAATATTTCAGTATTACACAATTTGATATTTGTAGGTCTTAGGTATACACATATTTTTAGTTTTCAGGTTATGAAATAATTTCATTGTTAAAAATCTTGAAATTGTGTGAAGGTGCCTGTATAGTACCTACCTAATCCATATACCTATACAATATGGGTTTAATATTTCTGAATATTCTGTATGATTACTAATTATTAATATTATATAATATTATATAATTTGTTTAAATAATTAAACGAATACAATACTTATAGGTACTTCAATTTATTTTTCTCAACAAAATTAAGGTATTACACTTACGCTTACTTGAACTTAAATAAATATAACTTATTATATTATACATATTAAATATAAATTAAATTTTATACGCAAGTTTTACGTTAGTTAGACAAATAAATGGCTTTTTTGATATTCTTATTTATAAAAAAAAGTTTGCGTGTATTTTCAAGTTTTAAAATATTTATTAATTGAATATTTTGTTAAAATAATAAGGTTTCGGATTCTTCTCAAAGGTCAAAAATAAAATTAATATGTACTAATCTTGGCACTGAAAATGCAATTTCAAATAATCATACAGCACAAGCATAAATCGAGGTCCGACGTAAATATGTCAGTATTATATACATCAATAGTAATGTAAAAAAACTATTATCTGTTAACCTTTTGTTTCATGTCAATGATCAGCATGTCACAAAGAAAACCATCCAAGACCGTGATTCCATTTATCATTTCTAAAAGCTACTTGCAAGTTAGGAAAAATGTATGATTTCGATAAAAAAATAAAATCTGGAAAAAAATATCATCAATTAACATTCGAGTATATGTATGAATCAGAACACAAATATAAGCTATGAGAGTCAAGTTTGTGGCTGTGACATAACTGTTTAAATATAATTAAAATAAATGTATATTTAAATTACTATTTGTGATTAATATATTAGCTCGAACGTAAAAAATATTTTAATAGTATTATTAACTTCATGAAAATTTCAAAGTAAATGTTGAACACGTGTTATTGTAAAATTGAAGTAGAAATACTTATTAAGCGGAATTATTTAACGAAATCGGCTATAGTATACTAAATTAAGTAGATACACTATTTAATATAATACACACGTGTTTTATTTTCATTATTTACACTATAAGTTTTTTAGCAAGGTTTTTTTTATTTCATATTGTCACTCCCACTTTCTATCAAGAAGGGTACTAGAATATGGGATAGTAAGAGGGTGAGGAAGTGATAAATATCAGAAACGTCCGCGAGGGCGTTGCTAGGATACCCGTGAACTGTCAATCCGTTGCCGGTGGCTTTAGCCTCCGGGCTCTGTCGTTGTTCAGTGTTCACCACCCCTTTCGTTTCGGCATTTTTATATTAAAAATAGAAAAACCGTTTCACACGTTTTATATAAATTGTAAATATATTGCACGTTACAATCATGACATTTCGAGATGGTATTCCATTTTGAAAATCTTTTGTCAGAGTGGGTTGATATTTTTTTTTTTTACCTGAGTCTTTTCAATGGAATTTTGCATGCCAAACAAACGGGTTGCCTTGTCGATGAATCAAAAAAACCCTCTCAAATAGTATGGTTGTACACGAGATAAAAGGTTCAGAGTGCGATAGAATGTCATTAATAATAACGATGAAGATGTATTTTACTGATCAAATTTCTATTCACATTTATGAAAAGTATTATATTTTTATTTGAGAAAATAAATAATATTAAAACAACTATAGAATGAATTAACCTCACCAAATTACTATGTTTTATATATATTTTTAATTACAATACGTACTTAAAGCTTGCTAAATTGCAATTTTTTTCTTAATGTAATTTTTTTTTTTAAGTTTTTATGTAAGTAAATACAGTAAACAAGTAATAGATAAATACGTAATAATTTTAATGTCTGGAATTTAATAACTAAAATGTTAAAGAAGTTGGGTTTATTTAATTCTCAGGTAAGGTTACATGTATTTAATCAACTCATTAATAAGAATTATATTTAAAAAATACCTCATAAAATATTTTTTGAAGAAATAGGTATCGTCATAATTGTTATTGTCAATATTAAATTAAAAATAATAATAAATAATGATTATCATAACAGAAACACAAAAAAGGGAAAACTATAGTTTTATAAATGCTATTAATTTATTATTCTTTATCAAGAATGTTAATATAATTTTTTTTTATTTAACCTTTTTAATTACGATATTTTTAATTTTATAAAACTAAACTAGGTACTTAAATTTTAGATACTAAGGTATAAATTCTTTTAAAAATTAAATATTTGGAAAACTGCACGTTTTTTGGTTTATTTAATTGGTTTTGTAATAAAAAATAAAGTATTCTAAATGTATAACTAATGTTTATAAAAATCAAAAACAATTATAGATGTTTAAAATATAAATGTTAATAGTTTATAATAACAATTATTCATTAAATAATAGTTTAAATAATATTTTGGTAACAAGCCAAATAATTTAAAAATTTTCTTTTTTTCATGTACACAAATACAGTATTCGTATTTAAATGTTTATTTTATTGTTAGATAATTATATATTATCTATCTATTTATTATACGCAATAAACACTGAGAAATCATTCGATTTCGATTATTTTTATTTTAAAAAGTTGTACATAGAATAAAATATATTACTAATCTTGAATTCTTGAAGCCCTTTGAAACTTTAATAAATATTTCAACAATAAAAATAAGTACTCGTGTTAAAACCAACGAAATAATGTTCAAATAAGATGAAGACGCCTGCCAATGACATTCTTCTAACCTTTAGGCTGTTAGCGGATGTCATTTAAAGAGTTTCTTCATAAACAATATAAAGAAAAAACCAATACACAAGGTTAAACAAGTTTTCACGCACTTAACCACATAGTCGTAATGTATCCCAGATAGATGTAACAGATCAAATAATACTCGTAAATTTACGTATCTTATATCTGTTTTATAGTGCACAAAAATATACAGTAAAAATTAAATAAAACGTATTTGAAATGATGTACAGAATGTTTGTGTAAAATAAGAAATATTTACGTAATAATCTTGGTGGTAAATATAAATTATGTTTTGTTAACAATACTGCATTATTTACTGCAGTGTGAAAATTAACAAGGACTTAGAGCGAAAATATAAATAAATAAAGCTGCATTGAATTATAATACTGTTATAACTGTTTCATAAATTATAGTGTCACTAAATGATCCTAAAACTAATAATAATTTAAACATTTATTTGTTATTCAAAGTAGATATATAATATTTGGACAAAGTTTAGAAGACTAAAACTTAATAATCTGTCCATTATCCCTTTAAAAAATTATATGGTTTAATATAGAATTAACCATAGACAATAAATACAAAATTAATTGTATTTCAAATATCCTGGAGAAGTAAATTGAAGGGATGACTTTATTTTTCAAATAATAAATATTTTTTTACAAATGATAAGTCTATTAAAAACTAATTTAAATTATGCTATCTACTGTATATTCTTCCAAGTTAAAATAACTACATGATTTAAAAAAAATAAATATAATTTAATTTTCTTATAATGGTTTGAATCAATATTCAAAATGTACTCTTCATTATACCTCTACAGGCTAAAATAATACTAATTTATGGGTACTGTGAATAAAAATACACGATTTATTATTTATCACAGTTTTTCATCCATAAAAGGAGAACTCCGTCATTTTTCACTAACGAGTAAAAAGTACTCACGTGGTTTCGCATATTATTAATAATAATTATCCGTTAGTTTCGCTAAGTTTAAAAATTATGTTGTACCACCGTACCGATCTCTCTAACGACGTCTGTTCTCGAGGATGTCCCCGCGACCCCTTCAAGACCTTTTTGCACTTCCTGTTAGACCCTTTGGCCCTTAACTACCGGACATGTCAAAATGTTAAAAATCTTTTCGTGTTTATACATATATAATATATATATGTATACGAAGGAAGATTCTATAATATACCTCTGCAATGGGCTCACGCACGTTTGACAAAATGCACATGCGGTACACGTTGATTTAATGTCGACGACGGGAGACCCGAAGGGAGTACACAAAAATAAAATTAAAAAAAAATAGAGAAGAAGGAAAACTTAAATTTAGGCTACCCTATTAAACGAGGGATCCCAGAATTAACCTTTTACATACATTTATATAAATTAACTGTTCTGTATTCATTGTATGTATATAGGCTGTGACTAGCACAGGTCCTAAATAAAAATAAAAAAAATATTATACCAAGAGTGATAGTTGATAAATTAATTATAAAGAATAAAAATAAAAAATAAATTTTTTCAACGTGTTATAGTGTTTTTAATGCAGTTATTGTTATAAATATAATATAGTTTTTCTCAGATCGCTAATTGACTTCACAAAGTGACGCATACAATTGTGTGATTATTAAATAGCTTGTTTCAATTTTTTGAATTAATATAAAACTATATTTTAGACTCAATAATTACCAATTACTAATAATGAGTTTGCATTGATTAATAATTTCCCTTTAAAGTTTAATATATTTATATAATTTAGTTAATAAATAAATATAAATAAATTCAATTGTTAAAAAACGTGTTTGAAACTTAAGTATTTCGGTTATTTTGTTATAGTTAGAATTTGAGTTTGAACTGTACATTTATTTAAGTATTCTATAAAATGTGTAGTAATGAAGTGAAAACTGACTATATATCAATATGAAGTTTTAAGAACGTAAAAATTAATGATTTTTGTGTGTTATTTTAGTGTAATTTTAAATTTGTAATGTAAAGATTTTAAATATTATTAATACTTAATTAATCGTTTTCTAATTTTTAACTACATTTAAATAATATTCAAAATAATAATTTAATTGTTGTTCTATTAATTTTATATCTATTTTAAATTTTCCATTATTTAATACAATATAAGATACTAATCAAATTTTTTTTATTAATACATTTATGTATCATTATATTAATAATATAGCTCATCCCTATTTAATATAAGTGTACATAACAAGTATATTTACTTTAACAATTTAATAATTATTTAATTACATTTAATTATTTGTTAAAAACTTAAAAACTATAATACTACTCTAAAATTGAATCCAGTGGTAGAGTAACTCATAACTCAATAGTTATATTTTCAAAAAAAATTATTATAATTCATCTATGAACTAAAAAAAACATTATTCTCATTTTTAATTTTAATTTGTCTAGTTAACAGGAAGTAAACCACTTATTTGGATCATTTTAAATTAGTGTAGTAGTAGTAAACTCGATTAATTCATAACTCTTGTTTTTAATATTACAATTCGTTCAGATGAAGTTTCAATTAATCTTTCCTAATAATAAAAATAGTCCGAAAGTGATATTTTATTCAAACCGTATATAATTTTTTTAAATCGTTTTTTTCAATGGCAGATTTATATTGAAGTCAATAACATGGTAAATAGGAATCTACAAAAAAATATATAACCTAAATGTTAACTTGTATTAAGCTGAAATTATATAATATAATATAAATTGTTTAAGTTTTTACATTTTAATTATTGTTTCATTAAATATGTAGGTATTCTATTAATACGTTTTAGCTTGTAATGTATAAAAACAAATTTCAAAAATAGTTAAAGCTAATTAAAATTAAAATTATTAGTATTCATCATAATGATGAATAACTTGTAGGTTTTAAGTATAGGAATATGATATTAAATATAAGATAATATTTCACAAGTATTTAATTAATCATATACATATAGTTATTGAAACGATGTTAATAAAACACAGAAAGTTGAAATATTTAAGTCTACATCATAGGATACATATTTAGTAAGTACAATATAATGTATATTTTGACAGTACACCATTATACTTGGAACTATTGTAGTCTGACCAAAGCGAGAAATATGATGTATTGGTTTCACAATAATATTTCAAATTCTGATATTTTTACTTTTTCTGTAATAAAATTATGGACATAGTAAAGCTGCATTAAATTTTTGATGCAATATTAATTTTTAGAAGAAAATCAGAAATGGAGATTGATGTTTCAGAAAATTTTTTTGATATTTAAAATATAATTCCTAAGAGTATGAATACTACAAAATTACAAAAAATATAAGAAATAATTTAGAAAAAGTAATAATTCTTATAATTAATAAATAACTCATGATGCAAATTATCATTTTTTATTTTATATTACTCTCGATCAAATACCGGCATCCTCAAATTTAAACTGTAATAAAAATTCAGAAAATTTAAATTTATACATCGGTGTTAATATTTTAATTATTTATTACTGTGTAAAAAGACATTAAAGTATAATATTATACTCTTATATTTTATACACAGTGAGAAGTATAAAAATACAATTCACAGAGACGCCCACAAAAATGTAGCTTAGTTGGGACGAATAATCGCTGAATACCCTTTATGAGTTGGAATCGGCTTAATGTAAAACTAACTTCTCATTTTTTAAGTGATAATACTTCAATAACTTCAATAAGTCAATAACCCCCCTCCGGACATCCCTGACAATAAAATTTATTTTCAATATATTATTCTATGATAATCATGCAGAAAAAACACAAAATAAGGGTTTTAGAATAATTTTATTTTTTTATGTAATAATAATAAATAGGGCCCGGATTTAAATGCATTTAAAACTATATAAATATGCTCTAAAAAATAGCCAAAAATGCTCTTAAAAAATGCATTTTACCACAAAAATGAACTTAAAAATGCCATATATATATTTTTTTTTTACACGATTTGTAAATTTTAAATAAGATATAATTTTTATTTATTATTTTATTAAAAAAAAACTGAAAATTTGAAAAATTGACTTGATACTGTCAAGCAAATTTTATGACCGCAATGTAATACGAACAGACTTATTTGAACGTGATTTTTGACCGAATACGGGTGACACTTCACAGTCAATAATAAATTATGATAAAACTGAATCGAAAAATAAAGATTGACAATTAATATGGAAAACCCGTTAAAGCTACTTAAATATCAAGAAAATAATTTATCTTTTGATAATATTTTTGAATAGGCTAAATTTGTATAGTTTATTAAACAAATATGCATTAAAAACGAAAAAATGATCGAAAAATGCTAAAATATGTTCTAAAAATAAAAAAATATTGAAAGATGCAAAAAAAAGCAAAAAATGCAAAATAAAAATGTCACCTTTGAAGTCTCTGTTATATGAATCAAATTATAAACTTGGAAAGCATTGTCTAAGATTAACCATGAAAAGATGCATTTTGCATTGAAATCCGGGCCCTAATAATAAATAATAATGCATGGATGAACTGTATCCAAATTAATAAACGAATTATCCAATACGATAATTATAAATACACGGTTATAATTCAATTCATGTTAGATTCATCTTTATATTGTAACATGATAGCTAAATTATATGTACCTACTATATGCTTATCTACCTATGGCAAACATCAGACCAAGCAGGCACAATGAATACCGTGAAGAACAGTTGCAAGAGCAAGGATATATAATATAAAAGCGCCGGGAAATAGTTACTTTAGCGACTTGTAAAATATTGACAAGCACAGTGTATGCGTGTATGCGCGCGCGCGTGGTCTCGTAAAACCATTCATAACGTTATTTCCGTGTTTTACCAGAAACATTGCGGGACTTTAATTCCTTTGGGGTCGGTGGAAGGAACGAGAGTTGTTTTTAAGGGAATTGATTTTTGGGGGGTGAGTGTCGGGGTAGACTTGACCGGGACTGGTAGCGGGAGGAGCGTAGATGCGCCGGAGAATTGATTGGATTTGGTCAGCTCCTCTTTTTTTTCCCCTTTTCTCTCTCTTTTTTTTCTATTTCTTTCCTGTACACACGCACACACACACACACACATACTCGTTTCTTTTTCAGCTCGAGAAAACCCGGGGAATTCGGACAATACATAAAACATACACACGCACGCACGGCCGACGTCGACCGTTCCTGCAATCAGCTTTCCGGAGAATTAATGGTGTGTAGTATAGTAAAGTGTTCGAAGTGGGTTTTTTCTTCCGACTCTCTTGGGAAAACCAAGTATATATATATATATATATATATATATATATTACTTCTTGTATCGATGAGAAGGAATTCACACGTTCGACTGGAGTATTGATATAAACTCAAGTAAAAAAAAAAAAAATGAACGAAAATGTGAACGAAATATCCCCTATAGTTTGAAAAAAAAAATTTTGTACCTATGTTTAAATTACATTAATTGACTAATAGTTTTTTTATATCGAGTTTGAAAATTGATCATATGCACTTTATTAATATATAAGTACCTTTATTAAATTTAAATTTATTCAAATGAAAAATATATAGGAGTTACACGACAGTCGAGACCACTCATTAAGTCTCTCATACTCTCCATCAGTGGCGTGGTGACAAAATCTCTGACCCTGACGCAATTATATGAAAACATTCTTATCACCCACCGACACTTACAAAAATATTGCACTCTCCTTAATCTGTATTGTTGTGCACTGTATAATATTAACCGAGATACTTACGTAATTATAAATATTATTCGGTGGTTGTTACTTGTAGATGTACGGAAAGCAGCACAGAAGGCTCTGAGAAAGGAGATCCTTGCTTTCCAAGAAAAATGTTGGCACAAAATGTGTGTGGCCGTGGAATCCGATCCCTAGGGAATCCCCTATTACGTCGTGATCAGAAAACTAGAACCACAGCCTTTCGGAACAGTGACGTACGGCCGTGAAGAAGATATTGCTGACTATTTGTTTCCAGTTTACCTTACAGTCATCTGAGCAGACTTCTCCACCTCAATGACAACAAATGAATCACCTACGCTAACGTTCGGATATCTGATGACCGCAACAGCAAAGCTCCCATCAAGAAGGGCGTTGAGGCTCAAAATATTTAACACCTGTCTGTCTGAAGGGATCTTCTCGAAATGTTGGAAGAAGGCTGATACTACTAAACAAGAATCAGAAAAAATTGGTAACAAATCGGCTTACACCCGATCTGTATGCTCGAAACCTTCGGGAAATTGTTCAAAAGATTGATCGATTCTAGACTCAATCATCACATCGAGAGTTGCGGAGGATTCAATGACAATCATTTCGGTTTCCAGAAGGGTAGGTCAATCGAAGAAACCTTGGAGATTGTTACGAAGATCGTAGACTTCATCGCCCGAAGAGTAACCTAAGGCAGAGACCTGTGTTTCCTGGTTGCTCTCGATATTAAAAACGCTTTTAACTTGGCTCCATGGAAGTATATAGAAGCAGCCCTCGTGTCGTGTGACATTCCGAAATAACTAATACAGATATTATGTTCATTAATTGAGGGAAATGAAGAATATCTGACTACAAGGAATATTTCCAGCGAAGTCTTTAGGGCTCAGTCCTTGGCACCACGCTATGGAACATTTTCTATGACGACCTGCTGAGAATATCAATAAGTTATGATTCTTATGACACTCCTGGATCTATGTCTGATATATGTAGTGTAGTCCGATGGATTGTAGAGATCGGTGCAGAATTTTGTGGGGCACCACATAAATTGTATTTTTATATATTTTTTTATTTAGTTTATATCTATATAATTTTATAAACTTTAAGGTATTTGGTAAATTCTTGATTTTCATCCATAATAATCATAAATAACCATTTTTCAACGACTATTTTTATGAGATTATTTATAAAATTACATTCGTAAATCATAGTATACGAAGCCCTTCACTTTTGTGGGACTCGGTGCAACAGCATTGCTCCCCTAAAGGGCCGATACTGGATATGTTTGTATTAAAATTTAAACTTGAATGCGTTCTCCGTAAACATGTATATAATTTTCCTCTAATTCCAGATTTCTAATACAATTATCAAGTATAATTATACATACATTTTTTATACATAAAATAAAATAAAAACGCATTTTATAATTAAACTATATTACAGATATATGTTGATGACATTAACATTTCATTTAGAGCAGTGTTTCTCAACCGGTGGTCCGTATACCTAACAAGGTGGTTCGCGATCCCAATGATTTTTTCAATTTTTGTCCATCTTTTTCTTTTTTTTTGTTTATTTTTCAGAAAAAATAAATAAATAATCGTAAATAATAGTAATTTAGTTTAGTAAAATAATATTAAAATAACAAAATGTAATGTCAAGTCGTACAGTAATAAATATATACATTTTTTTTTAAATTGGTATTGTGTAATTTTTAATCGAAGTGGTCTGTGACCAGTTAAAAATTATAAGATTGGTCCATGGTAGTGAACAATTTGGGAAACACTGATTTTGTGGTTCAAATAGACAAACAGAAAATGTAATTAAATATTTTGACAGAATAAATAAAAACATTCAAATTACACTCGAAATACAAATAAATAATAGGTTAAATTTCTCAAATCTTACAATTTTTATAGTAGATAAGAAATTTGAATTTAGTATTTACAAGAAATCTACACAAACTAATGCTATTTGCCATGAATGGGCAATTAGCGGCAAGTGGGCCACATCCGGCCCGCGTACTTATTTAGCCCATGCTACATTTTCTTATTACTTCATAAAATGTTAGTGTTTATCGGTATTTTATTTTATTTTTTATTCAGTTCTGAATTGCAGCGTAATTATTAAATATCTAAATATAATATACTAGCTGACTTGTGCTTACTTCGTTGGGCGTTAAACATTTTTACTTACGATTAAATATCATGTGTGGTTCTTAGTATTGAGTGTTTAGATAAATTTTACTTAATAGATATTTTTTTTTTGAGATAAATATACATATAGTATCGAAGAATTTTGTATAGTAATTTTTACCTACAAATGTATGTATGTATGAAGAATATTCACTTATTACTAGCGCACGCTGATCAATCAACGTATCAGCCCGTTTTTTTCTCGGAATTGATCGACAAATATTGTTATTTCACCCTCTAAGTCAGCGTTTCTTAAACTGTGTTCCGCGAAGCATAAGTTATTTCTTCAAAATTTTCAAGAAAATTACTTCAAAATATCCAACTAAAAATTAGTAGAGGGAAAAAAGTTTGCATTATATAAAAAAATATACAATGTACAGAAATAATATTTGAATGTTGTTGATAAAAATACTAATCGGTTACGACCGTTTGCGATAGCCGACACATAATATAATACGATAGTCGTCAGTCGACTGTATCTTGCGATACTTTGCGATACTTTGCGTTTTGTTCTTGTACGTCTCAAAGTTGGTTTTGTTATTTTGTTGTAATATGAAGAGATGGTTTTAAAAAGGACTCTTAAGCGTTTTACTCCAAAACATGAATTTTTCGCGTTGAACTTAATTCATAATGATAATTATGGTAATAATGAGAATGATACAAATGAAAAAGATTTTAGGCCAGTAACTCAAAAATGTAGGAAATATGATGAAAGTTACATGTCATTAGAATTTACCAATAATAATGATAATCCTTAATGTGTTATTTGTAGCAAAGTTCTCCCAAATAATTCTATGACTCCAGCTAAAATGCTTCGTCATTTAGAATCTATTCATGGTGAACTTAAAAAAAAAATTGTACAATTCTTTATTTGTAAGCGTAACGAACTATTAAAATTAATAAACTGTATGGTTCAAACCACAAAAACCGTGAATGAAAAAGCAACAGAGGCTTCATATTTAGTAGTATCAGATAACTTAACGCGGTGAAGCTTACTCAATTGCCGAAAGTCTTATAAAACCTTGTGCTATAGAGATGGTAAAATGTATGTTATGGAATCTATTGGTTTTACAATGATGTGTGTTTTTTTTTTTTTTTTTTAATTTTTTTAAATTTTTTTTTTTTGTGTCTGACGACACCTTTTTTGGCAGTAAAAATGCTTCGATTTGCTTAAGTAGCAACTTTTCTGAAAGGAAAGTGAATGTAGATGGTACTTTAGATAGTCTAAAATCCAACTATTCAATACTTTTTAAAAAAATCAAAAAAAACGATAAAAAAAATTACGAAAAATCACGTTTTTACAAATTACATTTTTTTAAAATGCTCTAACTCAAAAACCAAAAATCGCAACAACTTGAAATTTTCACCAAATCTTTACATTGACGTTTTCTATACATGGTTAAGTTTTCAAAGTATTTTGACTTATTAATAGATAATTTAAATTTTCGATTTTTGTAAAATTTTTGATTTTAAACATCTATAAAATTTAATTGGTTGACCGAAAATTCTTGAAAATTTAATACAAGGTTTATAATAAATTAAACTTATCGTAACTAAAAAATATCGGTGATCAGTTTACTCAAATTTTTTTTATATGCCCTTAAAGCTTAAATTTGTATAAAATGTGTAAAAATCACGATAATTTGTAAGTTATTTTGTAGATAAAAATTCATAAAATTTTTTCTGCTCATAATTAAGGTTCAAAATTTTTACACTAGGTTATCTATAAGCTACTCTTCAAAAATCTTTGAAAAAATTTCTACCGGAATTAGACGAAAAAATTGTATGACTGTTTGAAATTTAAATATTTACGAAATTGCATAAAATAGCGATTTATTCTCAAACGATTTTAAATATTTGTTATAATTCAAAAAGTATAAGTCGCAGATTTTTGAAATTTCTAGCAGCTGTTAAGATTGGTATTTCCTTTATGTAATACTTTTTTCAAAATATTATATTGATTTTTAAGTCACTTATAGGCATTTAAAATATTCGATTTTTTTACATTTTATTTTTATAATCGGTGATAAAAAAAATTTGGCTTGTACAAAATACTTGAAAATTTAATAGAAGATTCCACAGAAGTAGTTCTTAAAGTCATTCAAAAATTATTAAAATCCAAAGGCACAATTTTTTTTATAAGCGTTTGAACAGCGAATATTGACATAAAATTACATGTAAAATATAATATAATGTGTAATATTCTAGACTGACAAATGATATCGGTTTTTTTAAAATGCTCTAACTCAAAAACAAAAAATCGCAACAACTTGAAATTTTCACCAAATCTTTATATTGACGTTTTCTATACATGGTTAAGTTTTTAAAGTATTTTGACATATTTTGACTTATTTATAGACAATTTAAATTTTCAATTTTTTTAAATTTTTCGTTTCAAAATAAAATATACTTATTACAATATTTATAAATAACATTGTATTATATTCTAGACAAATATATCATCTCCGTTCAGAATCGTTTTTCGTATACAATGATACCTTTCATTGAATTAAAATTTAACAAATCCATTATAATGACCTATCCTATGAAGAGTCGCACTTCACCCCCAAGTGTACAGCAGAGCGAGGCTCATCCGGTTCTTTTTTTTCATTATTCCATGTACAACGCTGAATACTTCGTTTAAAAAAAACGACACATTTTTAAATGACTGTAACTTTTTCAAAAATGATTTTTTCAAAAACACGCATCGGAATGTCCTCCGGAAAATTATTTTCTTTAAAATTTATTGTAGGTATTTTTACTTTAAAACCAAAATCAAACGAGGTATTTTCAGTCTGGTAATTTTTTACCGCAGAAAATCAATAGTGTAGCGTCCTCTTAAAGAATAATGTCACAGTTATATATTGTAAATAGTGCACAAAGGCAAAGCGCAAAATATATTCAAATAGGTCTACAACAACTGTCAATTTAGTGTATTTCCATTGATAGTTGCTATTTCTAATGTTTCTATTGTTGTAAGCTTATTTCTATCAGGTTGAATTCAAACGATTACAGTGTCTAGTGTTTGCGTCCATGTCGATGCTATCAATCAAATAAAAATAAAATGGCATGTTCTGTACATTCATAAATCAATGTTACTCCCCACCGACGCATCGCGATGACTTTGAAATGAAGACAGTGGTCATGATTCACGATTTTTTAACCCATAACCACGTAATTGGGTAATATTGGCAACTAGTTGGTTGATCAATTTTCGCGACCGCGAACTGGACGGTAATAATTCAGAGTTTAGAATGTGTACGTCGTGGAAACAATTAAAAATGCAAGCAAATATACCCCAAGAGTATTAAAATAGGACCTGGAAATGTATTGAACAATCTTAATATACTCGTATTAGTATTTAATAAGTAATAGAATGTGTGTTAATAATTCGATTTTGATATTTGAAGTAATATTTACACGATTAATGGAGTATAAAAATGTATTGTTCTATAAGTTTATGATTTATTCTCGTCGTCCTTTGCTGCAGTACCATTTTTTATTTGATTCTGAAAAATTACAAAATATCGAGTGGTATAAAAAAAAAAAATGCATCAATGTTTTCGTTGTTTTATCAAATATCTTGAATTTATTTGACATGTGCCAGAGCTCTTTAATTTGAGCATATAATTTTATTTCTGCTCAAAACATCCCGATAGTTACTAAAATAACAATCGACATATCGAATACCACACTGATTGCAATATATATGTCGTAAACAGTACGCAATCCTCGTGGGTCCGCGGACAACAGACTGAAGGCACATTTTCGTTTTTCATAGCGGGCGTTTACTCCGGTTGAATGTTTCCGAACTGGCTCTTACAAGTGTGTTATGGAGATACAAACATTTTAGCTCTCGCGTAAAAACTTGGCGTGCGATTTGCCGGCCAAACGTGAGGAGGGTTTCCACTTTTTCTTACACGACTCCCGGAAGTTACGGCGAGAATACACGCGGCACGCGATTCATGTACTTCTGTACGTCACAACCCGTGTAGTTTTAATTCGTTTCGGTCGTTTTTCGCGATTTCGTTAACGCAGCGATGCTGCTATTAATTACATTAGCCTTAAAAACCGACACGTATATTATTCGTTTGATTTATGACTACAGCCGGTCCCGTCCACTACGTGCAAATACTCGTATGGAACAGGTGAGGAGAACCCGAAGGGATTCAACCGATTTCCCGAATGCAGACGGCGGATCAAAACTATCTTTTAGGCGAACGTATTTTTTTTTAAATTTTTTTTCTTTTTCTATTCCCATCACACATCGGGGGAACAGTAATAATATTTACTCTGTAACTAGAACGACATTTATAGCTAATCTTATTCTAATAAGTAACGGTTTAACAATGACTCAAAGTCTCATACGTGTTCCTATATGGTAGCCTCGTGAAAATAAGCGTATTTTTTAGAGGTCTCTATTTCACGTGTAGTTAAATTCACGGATACACGTGAAATTAAAATTCACGTACGCAATCACGTGAATTTATGAATTTAAATACACGTGAATCCGTGAATTTAACTCCACGTGAGTCCGTGAATTTTGTTATTAAGTTACGCGTTTATTATTACATATAAAATGTTATTTTCAATACATTAAATATCTTCCAATGGCTTCCTAATTCCTAAAAAATTACTATAATAAACTAGTAAAACCGTAGGCCTGTAACGATTCGTAGAAATTTCCACATCGCTGTCGTGTACGTACTTCGTAGTATATTCATTAATCTACCCGCCCCGTCATTTTACGATAATATTGTTTATGAAACATTTATTTTTAGAATAGTAGGTATAAATTCTTTTGGTTTTTAGTTTTTACGGAAATTATTAATATATATTTTTAAATATATTATTAACATTTAATGAATTCAGTACCTAAATATTATGTTTTAAGCACACGTGAAATAAATATCCGTGATTTACTAATTAATTACACGTGAATTAAATACACGAATTTTTAAATTTAAGTTCACTCGAACAAAAAACACGTGATCACGTGAAATTTAATCCACGTTCAAATTCGAGAACTCTAGTATTCATTAGACGTAAATTAGACATAAGATAGGTAATAGGTATTAGCGTGATAAAACGTACGTTTTTGTCATAAATAAAAGTTCAACAGCTCTAGTCATTCCAAAATTATACGTTGAAAAAAGCTTACGAATATTATTACTTTCAAGTTATTAAATCAAATAAATAAAATAAAAAGTTAATATGACTACTTTATTTTAATTGTATTTTAAGTTCAAGAATCTTAAATACACTAGAGTCTAGATAATTACTAGGGCTAAAGACTTATAGGAGTTTGCATATTTTTCAATAATTATTCAAAACATAGCTAAGTAGTGTGGAAATTTGTTTCATATTAATAAGAGTTTACAGCAATCATTTATATTTTCCATTTTCAGTTCTTTTTTTCTAAGTGCATATTTTGTTAAATTTGTATTTTATGTACGTATTTGGATAAAAAAAAAAAAAAAAATAATACAATACGTGATACAGGTGATAATAATTTAAAAATTACAAAATCCACAACGAAAGAGGAAAAACTATTTATAAAAAACATAAAAAATGTACTGTCAAAAACTTAAGGGTTTACAATAATTGTTTGACTTAATAATTATTATCGAAAATATTTTTAATATTTTTGAAGGAACAAATAACCTTATGGACAATTTGTCTTGTAGATCAACGACTTAAAATACAATAAATTTGTTCCAATAACATCTGTTAAAGTCGAGAGTTCGTTTTTGGGGAACTTAAATACATTTTTTTTAGTAAACAATCATTTACATTTGAATATATTTGAAATATTCTAGTCACACAATGCAATTAATTTTGATAATATTTTAAAAATTATTAAACCATAAATACAATATACATTAATAGTTGAAATTGTTGTTTTTGTTCTGTCATCAGACAAGTTCAAAAGAGAAATGAAAATAATAAATATTAATAATTAATAATAAATTAAATTTTGGTTTTTTATACAAATTAAAATACTTTTAAGAGCATGAAGTTCCTATCCTTATATATTACAATAGAACACTCTGAGTAACTGGTTTCTTCTTAAAACCAACAATTATAATGGCTAAATTATTTGCAGGATGAATGTGAGCTACTTAAAAATGAAGTATATTAAAATAAAAATTTGAAATCGTTTATATTCTTAATTTTGATTTTAAATAAATTAAAAACATAGTGTCATTATAATGTTCTGTTTCCACATTTTTCCTATACTTTCCCATACTTTATAAAACAGTATCTAATAATTAATAACTTAACAAATTGCATGCTTTGGAGATTATGAAAATCAAGTATATATTAAAGTAATAAAATACAGGATTAATATGTTATAAAAATATTTATTAACTTATAGTAAATCTAACAATATTAATTAAACTATTTTTTAGCTAAATAGTTAAAAATTGTTAAATTTTTTTTTAAGTTTTTGGATTCAATTTTTGGTTACCTTTCATTAATTATGGCTGAATTTACATACAAGCTATATAGGCTGTAGCCCATTGGCCTAAAAATCAACAGGGCCCTTACCATATATTACATAACTAAAAAAAAAAAAATCTGTTTAATAATTCAATAATTTATTTTTCACTTAAATTTAATTAAAAACTGGCTCTGAACATTCATGACAAAAGAAAAGCTCAACATGTCAGCTTAACTTAGCATTGAGAGTGACCTAGTCTCTATATTTGTGCATATGACCTTCATATTTTCTAAGAACTCTCTAGTAAGGCTCACATTACAGTAGAACCTAGGGGCCTATAAATCCTAACCGGGTCGTCAGTAATAAAATTAAAATTAAAATTGTATTCATTGAAATAGTCTAAATAAAGCAATTATTTATAGAATAGCATTTCTAATAATGTAGATTTGTAAAGAGTGTACATTTTAATATAATAAAGAGAGATCATACAAATACAACTATTACTTAAATTTAATAAATAATAAAAATATAGTACTTTTTAAATACATAAAAAATATTATCTTAATTGAATAATAAAATTTTTAAGTTTCATCTTCACTGGCTAAACTATCAGTACCTACAGAAGACTCTTCCATACTTCTGGGCAATGCAATTCTGGCATAATCATCAGTATCAATTGATTTACAAAAATGAATGGCATACTTGAGTTTTTCATTCATTATATCCTGTTATATTTAATAAAATAACAATATAAGTATTATTTTTATTAATTGCTTGATTTTACCACTTACTTTATTGGTATAACGAGGAATTTTCAATAGGAAAAAACATGTATAGCTTTCAGGCAAAAAATTATCTGCTGGTGAATATCGATCAATAACCTATAAAAAATGAAAAAAAAAATTAAACAGTGTTTATTAATAAATAAATATTTATCAATTACTTGTAAAACAAAATCTCTGCCACGAAAATGTTCAACAGTTCTTGGTAACCTTGTACGTCCCCAAACAAATCGTAGGAATAATGAACGTTCTTGATTGGTAAATTCACTTAAAATTTCCCAAAACCATTGCACTAACTTATCATGAGCTTCAACTCCTATGTTAATTTTTTTTAATCAAAATCAAAATTATACAAAAGTTTTTTTTTTTATTTATTAATTTACCTTTATATGTGACAATACTCAATAACATATTTATGGGTATTTCTGGTGATCCACACACCATGGCTTCTAACTCGTTACTCGTAAATAAAGATAGCAATGGAACTGGTACAACTCTTGCCATACCATCTCGTACAATCTTCACTTGTTCATTAAATTCATGTAATCTGTAGAAATATATGTATAATAAAATATTATTTTAAAAATCAATAAGAAATATTACCGAAAATTTAAACATGATTGTATGTATTCATGTTTATTATACTGAGTGACATGTTTATGTTCAGTGCTTAAAACAACTGTGCAACCAGTAGAGGATGAAGTACAAAATGATAGATCAAGGTTTGTAAATTCTTCTTCTCCTTCCAAGTCTCGGACGTACAACAATCCTATATAAAATTTTTATTAAAATATTATAATTATACTCAAAATAAATGGTCCGAGAATAAAGCTACCAGGAACATAGTCTTTATCAATTTCAATTAAATCTGTAGGCAAGAGTTTCATGCCACATAATAGTTTCCACATGGGTTCAGCAAGATTTAAGCTCAACGGACTGCCAGTACGTATTGCTATTCCAATTAACACACCTGTTTATAAATAATTAAAAATAATTGATTCATTAGTATTTAATTCAAAACAATAGTACTCTGTAAGATTATATCATTAAAATACTGTACAATATATATCAATATTAATTATTATATAATAAGTAATAATTAAGTTTTTTAATTATAAAAGGTCACATTTACCGAGAAATTCAAACATTTTCATATGCAATTTGGTTGTAGCTGATGGGTTTAATATAAAACAATCTCGACTAGTACCAGTATCTTCTCGGCCATTGGGTGTTTGTATTAATATTGGTAGAGATCCATTTTGAAGCTCTTCACAAATTTCAGCTATACTTTCACTATAACCACCACCATAATCATCAACACTTTCACCTAAAAAGATGCGAATATTGTTATAATATACTTTATTAAATATTGCTAACCAAAAGCTTTTGTTTTATATTATTCAAAAGTATAACACAACTATATATTATACATACATAGTACAAATAAAATATTATATCTATTGACTCATAAATACTTCAAATAACATACCAACAAATTGAACTTTCCATATACGATGATACAAAAATAACGAATCTTCATCTAAAAAGTCCATGTTATTCACCATTTGTCCAAATACTGTATGAGTATAATCATGACCAGTGGATTTTCGTGTTTTGCGTGTTTTAATTCTGTTTAATTCAAACATTGGTCCATGCCGTTGTTCTCTAACCATGGATAACTGAAGCACCTAAATATGAATTAAAATATTAAAACTGTCTTCATACTTTTTATAGTAACAGGTTATAGACTACTTTTTTAAATATGCTTTCTTTCACTGGATACATCATATATGGCCGTATAGCATCTAAACTTAAGTCCCCTTGTAGTGGCAAAAATAATAAAATAGTTTGGTTAACTATGGTTGAGAAATGATGCAAAAGTAGTAACCGATTTCTCAATTCGTTTATACTGAATTCTTGTAATAAATCATATTCCAAAGGTATTATAGATGGAGTTGAGTTTTCTGTATAAGAAGCCTCTTCATTGGTCCATGCAAATGAATGAGCAGATCCACAACTCACTTTTTGAATGCGTTTACCCTAGTATTTTTATTAATATATTTAAATAAATTCATACTATTTAGATCTAAATTTATTAGTTAAAATAAATTTAATTTCAAACAGAATTAGTTATTACAAAATTGAACATTCACAACTAATTGATTTTATACTTTAAGAGCAGCTATAGGGCGAGGTCTTGATATGGGATGTGCTGTGCCATCACCTAATTGACCCTCATCATTGTCACCCCAGGCATACACTTCTCCATCATCGGTTAGTGCTAGTACATGTAAAGATCCTAAATAGTAGATCAATTATAAACAAATATTTAAAAAAAAATACAATTCATTAAAACCTGTAGAAAATTGAACAACTTTTTTGCCTTGAAGTCCATTGACTGGTTTTGGCTTACGCACATGATCATTGTTTCCATGACCAAGTCTAAAATAATCACCTTTACCCCTATAAAAATATACATACATTTATAAATTATACAAATATATACTTGTATATTCAGTAAAAAATTAGTTTAAAATAATTTATTACCATGTATATAATGTCCCATTTGATGACAATGCAACTGAGAATTGTGACCCACAATCAATTTGAATAATACCTTTGCCTGAGAGGGATTCAATTTTGCAAGGAAACTTATATGTAAAAATATTACAGATAATTATTACATGTATTGTTTTTAGAAGATTCGTTTTTCGGTTTTATTATACATACTTTACACGATTCTGAAACATTATGTCCAAGTTTTCCATAGTCACCATCTCCCCATGACCAAACATTATCATCTGAAGTGATACATAATGTTTGGGCATCTCCACTTCCACAAGCTACTTTCACAACATGATAGCTTAGTAAACTTTGAACCTATAAAGACAAAAAAAAATAAATAAATAAATAAATAAATGATTACACTATAAGTCAAAAACCTAATTTCACTAAATGTACATACACATTTTGGGTATAAATAATCCTCATAATCACCATGTCCTAAACGCCCATATCGTCCTTTACCCCAAGTATATAAATGGCCATAACGAGAAATTGCAGCAGAATGAAAACCACCGCAAGCAATATCAACAATATATTTACCATTCAAACTTTGGACTAATTGTGGTTTTGAATGGGAACTATAAAATATTAAGTATTATTTAATTAAAAAGTAATTTGAAATAAAATTAATTAAACTTACACTCTATTGCCAAGTCCCAATTTTCCATCATCTCCATCGCCCCATGCATAAATTTCTCCATTAGATGTTAAAGCTAAACAATGACGACCTCCTGAATTGACAGACACCTTAGCAAAATTATTTTTAAATCAAAATCAAATGTTATGTATGTATAACTATTGAATAAATATTTAACAATTTAGTATTTAGTACCTTTATAATATTATTGAGACCTAGGACAAGTTGAGGGGTAACAACATATGGGTTTTTGGCATTATAAGGACCAATACCAAGACGTCCACTTTCAGTATATCCTAAACATTAATATTTTTTTATATAGATAAGTATATTATAATTTAACATAATAAGTATTAACATTATTGTTTATGTACCTGATGCATACACTTTCCCATATGAAGTAACAGCAAACATAGTTTGCTCTCCTCCGATAACTTGAACAGGCTTTAAAAAAGACAATGAATCGCATGCAATTGGTTTTTTTACTTGACTAGATTCCAAACATGAAAGTTGACCTCTATGATTATGACCCCAAACATATACAACTTGACCATTTCCACCCCAAGCCATATTCCAATTATCAGGTTTACTTTGAAATAAAAAAAAAAAAATTATTTCTATATTTTATAAGAATATGTATCAACTCTACTTACCTATTCAACCATTGTAATAACTGTTCATCATGTTCTTTTGTAAATTTTAAGTTGTCTATAAATACATGGTCATCATCTTTTTTGTAATTTTTATCAATGCATTCAATTTTTTTATGTACTTGATTAATAAAATCTTCTGGTAATTGTTCTCGATTAATTAAAGAACTTGCAACATCACTGCCAAAACAATAATCAACAAACCATGAAGCATCAAATGACCAACTTTGCAAGTTCTTATTTAACCATTTCATCATATGTACTAAAGACTGTAATACAATTTTTTTTTTAAATATCTATGTATATTAATATTACTCAAAAATAACTTTGTTGTTAATTAATAAAATTATATACTTTAAAATATTCAGAATAACAAAGTTGCTTTCCAGATAATACAGCTGTTTCTTCATATTCAAATTGCTTAAACATTAAACGTTCAGTGCGTATAAGTATATCAGCTATATTACCTTCTCCATATGGCAAAATAAATAATTCATATGCCAAATCTCGGTTATTTTTGAATATTCCACTTAAATTATTAATACACCAAATTCTTTCTTCAAGAGCTATACCATATTATTTTAAACATGAATACTAAATAATATAAAAGCAATAATAAATAATTATTCATACTCAGCGTAGTTAAATGTAATGACATCATTAATGTGATAGTAAGACGTTTAGTAAGCGATGTATCATTATGTCGCTTAAGACATTCGTGTAATAGACTACGAACTATTGGTAAACAAGGTCTAGAAAGTACTTCACGATCAGTCCCACTTTGTCTTGTTAAAGGCATAATTGGATATACAACAAAACGCCAGCCCCAACCATTAACAGATTTGTCACTCATAAATTTCCAGTGAAGTTCATCACCTTATAATTTTATTAAAATTATTAAATTATTCAATCTTTTATTAACTTAACCTATTTACAGCTAATATAATTTAAAATATTTTAGATATAAATACTTATAAAAACATCTACTTCTAAGATGTAAAACAAACATTATACAAATGAAAATTAATTGTTTATGATTATTTTTTATTATAAATTATTGTATTTTAATTAAATAATAACAGTTGAAATAAAAAAAATAAATTAAACCAATCAATAAAATTATTAAAACAAATGTTTTATCATGCCACTTTGACTGCTAATAGGTTAACAATATTTAAAAAAAATATTGACTATTTAGTTATAAATTTAAATTATTTACCTAAAATAAATAATGGAGTAGTCCATTCTGTATCTCTTCCTGATCGGACACTGATTACATTTTCGGCACCATCCATTAATGTTAATGTGTCTTTGAGTTTTTCAGTTGAACAGTTTTGGTTGAACTCAATATACAAAGCAATTGCATCTAATGATAAAACACATTAACATTTTTAGCTTAATTTTCTATCTATAGAATTAAATTTATTATATAGTTTTTTCCATTAGGAAAATAATTTGACTAATAATCTTAGCTAAGTTTGTTTTATTGAAAACTATATAGCACAAAAAGAAATATTAAAGTATAAATAAATACTTGGTATGGATACATATCCAGAAAGATAAGAGTCATCTGGATAAGGATGAGAACTCTCTTGAACAGTGTGTTTTGAGGGTGGTGATACTAAGAAAGGACATTGAGAATAAATAGTTTCCATTTCTGATACACAGTATTCTAATAATAGTTTTATATGTTTGTTGGAGTATATGAAAGCTGTAAAATTATAAATATATTTATAATAAAATGTATGGTAATGAAACATTATTCAATAATTATTACAAATAAATGTGTTTATTAGAGTATATTCAGCAGTTGAACCAAGCCTATAAACAGATGCTAATTTTGCCAAGTCCAATAATAGTCTGATATCTTTTTCATTCAATGTGTTTAAAAAACTATCAACTGTTTTAAGAGCCAGTAATGATGTATCATTTAATCCAATAACCTGAGGAATATTTTTAAATATAAATTTGATACACTATTTTAAATAAATTTACTAGTTGAAGTACTTGATTTTTTGATTTTATAGTTGCAGCAACAATTGACATAGTGTTGGTAGCTTTAGAAGACAATGTACTAGCTGATGTAGTAAGAGAAGATGGAATTTGTAATGAGTTTTCTATACTATCTGGAGTTACAGCACTGCTCTATTATAACAAATATGACAACATTTTCAGTATTTCAAAAATATTGATATTCTTTTTAATTCTAAAATATTTGTACATACTAAATGTAAAAGATTCACATCAAAAACTGGAGCTGGTGCTTCACCCCCTCCTTGATCTGACTGAATTATTTCATGGTTTATATTTACATCTAAAAATTATTAGTAACTTAAAATTCTGTCAAAATGAATTAGTAATTAATTAATAGTAATAGTTTACCATCATAAGAAGGTGATGATAGGGCTGCGAGTACAATTTCTCGAGCTAAGGTAATTTTCAAAGCATTCAAAACATGCTGAAGAGCATTTTGTTTAGCTGTAGCCGAGTCTAATGATAATATAGTTCTTGATAATGAATCTTTTTCACAATTGTTTTGATAGTCTTCAATTTTTATTTTAGTTTGTGCATTTTCATCTAATAATTAATGGTTTTTTTTTTAATAATTAGTGATTCATTAAAATAATAAATAAAAATAAATGCACACTTAAAACTGTAGCTCCCATTGAATCTTTGATGCGAGCAAACTTTACTGGTACATCAGACATTAATAAAGGTAATTCAGGACATTTCCATGCAATAGATTGAGAAGAACCACAGCCAACACGGTTAATTTTTATGTTATTAAAATTAGTAACTAATCTTGGTTCTTGGTTTGCTTTTGTTGTACCATTTCCTTGTTGACCATGATCATTATCACCCCAACAATAAACCTAAAATGATAATGAAAAATAAAAACTTCACTGATTAATATACACAAATAATAAATACTGAAAATAATATAATACATAAGTATAAAATCTCACAATCAAATAATTTCAATGATAATACAACTTACATCTCCTTGTGTAGACACAGCAATACAATGTAATGTACCGACAGCAATATGATCAATTGTAACCAGTTTCAGTTGATTGACTAGGGTTGGTCTTCGTACATGCTCACCTCTACCTAAACCTAATCTATAATACTCTCCCTTACCCCAAGTCCACACCTAACAAAATAAAAAAAAATAAAAATAAAAAAAAATAATTATTAAAAACACATCCATATACATAATAATAAAAATAATAATCATGATATTTAAGATTATGCTGTTTTACCTGGCCAGTTGCAGTTAGTGCAACTGAAAATTGGGCACCGCATTCTATTTGCACAACTCTGTGTCCAACTAATCTTTCTACTTTTTGAGGAATACAACAACCATCACTGCCACCTCTACCAAGTTTACCAAAATCACCATCACCCCAGGAATAAACGGTACCATCATAGTCTAGAGCAAGAGTTTGAGCATCTCGACTCCCACAAGCTACTTTAATAATTTTTTTTCCAATAAATTCTTCAACCTAAAATATATTTGAATATATATTTAAAAAAAGATAATTGTAATTATAAATAATGTAAAACTAATTATTTACAAGTTTTGGGGTGTATTGGGATACTTCATCACCATGTCCTAATCGACCATATTGACCTTGACCCCATGTATATAATTCTCCATCAGAGGTAATTGCTGCACTATGAGCACTACCACATGCTATATAAAATACCCTTTTGGCCAGTAATGTCTCAATTATTTTCGGGGAGTCTAAATTAAGACAATCACCATGACCAAGTTTTCCGTCTTCACCATCGCCCCAAGATAAAACCTATAAAAATTATAGCTTAATTATACAAAAATAGTATTATTAATAAAATATATTAAGTATAAACCTCTATTTCTAAAAGGTATTAAAATAGATGCTCATTATCAATTGCTATGATTATTGATGCTATTACTATTGATTTATGTATACTTTATAGAAGTTTGTAAATTCTATGGGTATATGTACACACAATGAATGTATTTTCAATTTAATACATAATATTAAATTAATAGTAAAACCATGGTTAAAATCTTAGTAACAACCGATTTTGCTTTTATTAAAATATTTACAAAATATGTACTATGATTTTGAAAATGATTTGGTATCATGTCTTTACGCCGACGGAAAAAATGCCGACGAGTATCTACGCCAATAGTAAATACGCCGATGGTATGTTTTTTTACAAAACAAATGTGTTTCTGTGGGACTAATAAAAGAATAAAAATTAACTAATATGAAACTGAAAATTTTGGAAAATGAATTATGTTATTAAATAATTAAAAATAAAATACATTGAACGTGCGAAAGTTGGCCGCTCTTGCATTTGTTCCAGAGCCCGACGTAGTTGATTGTTTTGAAAGACTCCTTCGGACAAAATTTTATACGGATAACGAAGACCTGATGTCAGATTTGGTAGATTATTTTGAGTCCACGTGGATTGGAAAGCCTCGACGAATCGGCCTTGGAAGAATGCTTTCTAAATTTAAGCTGAGCCCCTGGAATTGTAACGAGGCATCGTTGAATGACCTACCCAAAACTAATAACCTCGTTGAAGGCTGGCATCGAGGATTCAGCTCTCTTTAAGGAGCAAATCATCCATCTATTTGGAAATTCATTGAGGGTCTGCAAAATCAACAGAGCCTAAATGAATTCCAAATCAACCAGTACATTGCTGGATTACCATCAGCACAGGAACGACGGTGTTATCGAGACACAGCATTGCGAATTAAAGAAATCGTTGAAGACTATGGAAATCGCGACACCTTATTTGCAGGGAATTGCTCATAATTTTCAATTCCAATCTTGCTAAATGGCCAAGTTTAGGGGGCACTCGTCGTTTTAAAAAATGTCCTTTTTAGGGCATAAAAAGGCTCTTTTCAGAGCCAAAAAATAATTATTATTAAAAAAAACTAGGCAACAACGAGTTAGGTATTTTATTTTTAATTATTTAATAACATAATTCATTTTCCAAAATTTTCAGTTTCATATTAGTTAATTTTTATTCTTTTATTAGTCCCACAGAAACACATTCGTTTTGTAAAAAAACATACCATCGGCGTAGATACTTGTCGGCATTTTTTCCGTCGGCGTAGATACCGTCGGCGTCGATATCGTCGGCGTAAAGACATAGAACCAATGATTTTACTATAACAACCAAATTAGCTGTCCCGATTGCTTTGGCCTAAATCCCTGTCACATTTCAAAATGTAGCACAAGTTTTATTTTTATTGTTTACAATTTGGCACAATTATCTTTTCAGATGAGCTGACATTTTTTAACTTTTAAATAATTGTTGTCTATTTATTTTGTTTACTTTAAAAAGATAAAATAAAAAAACCATTACTTTTCCATCAAGTGACAGTGCTATTGCATGTTTTCCACCAGAATGCACTGCCACAGTTTTAATAACAAATTGGCTTAGACCTGGTATCTGTCGTGGTAAACAAACTTTGCCACAAAACTGTATTCCAAGTCGACCTCCACTACTATCTCCACAAACAAACACCTATATTATAATTTGAATTTAATAAAGAAAAATTTTTATAATATAAATTTAAATTTTACTTTTCCATCATTTGAAACAACAAAAAGGGATTTTGATCCACCAACAATTTCAATTGGCTTTAATGCAGTAAGTGCTTCATTAAATGTTGGTCTTTTAATTTTTGATCCATTCAATCCTCCAAGCTGTCCTTTATCATTTAAGCCCCAAACATATACAGCGTACTCAGAATCAACTTTAGTTTTTGTTTCTAGTTCAGGTTGTGGTGGGAATTCCTAAGTATAATAAACGAAATAATAAATAATTAAAACAAGTATTCTGCTTAAAAGGATTTTACAAAATAAAATTATTTGTTATTTATTTATAGCAAATTATTAATTACTTGAACAGAGTCAAATTGAGGCGTTAATGTATTTGCAACAAATTCTTCATTAACTATTACAACATCAATTTTTAGTCCAGTTATAACACAAATTGTTTCATTAGTACGCATTGTTATTTCAATACATCTATGATACTGAAATTCAGTTTATTCATTAGAGAACTACATACATTTAATTAGTTTTCATGGAACATCATATAGAAATTAATAATCTTATGATATATTCCAATAAGAAAACAATTATTATCATTTTAATTTAATTTTTTTTTTTTGTATAATATAAATATAAAAAATATGCTGATGATTTTTTTAGTACACATAATATTTTAGTATGCATTATAGAATTATATTTTTGTTATTGTAAATTTTACAACTTTTTTATTTACTAAATTAATGATATACCTTATTTAATGAATGTAAAAGCTGTAAAGTGCGGTCCAAAGAATTAACAACCACTCGATTTACTTCTTCCATCATATTAAAATTGTCTCCAACATTCACAATTACAAATAATGGTTTACATTTTTCATTTTCTTCGTCCAGTTTCATTAGAAGTGAACGTATAGCTATATTTGGCTGAAATTCCAATTTAATCCAATGCTAGAAAATATCAAAAAGTTTTTAATTTTTAATTTTTTATTAATTTGAAACAATAGCTAGATATTCAAAAATAATATAATTAAAATTTATTTCTTACAACTCCATTAGGGTTTTCACTAGTCCAACAACTATTTGATTTCCAGTCAAATAAGTATGATAGTTGATTTTCTTCTGCAGTTGAAGTACATTTGGCTATAAATTCAGAAATTTGTTCTTTATTTGGATGATTTGATAGTAATACAGTATTTTTATCTAAATATAAGTAAATTAATTAATAAGAATTTAGTAAATAAGAACTTAAATGTATTAATACTGACTTTTATTTAGTTCTTGAGGTAATTTAATTTTTTCAAGTTTGTTATTATCTACGGTATCACATGCATATGATGAAGTCCCATAATCAATTAATTCTATATGAATATATCGTACCCAATACTCAATTCCAATAGATTTCCACTCCACCTGTTCATTTTATTTTTATCATTAAATTAAATGTTGACTTCATTAAATTAAAAAATACCTTGACATTGAGATCATGAAGTCCTCCTTCTTTTATTACTTGAATAACTTTACCTTCACACCCAACACTAATACTTTCATATTCTCTACAACAGCATACAACCATGCCTTCTTCAATAGCATATTTCACATAGTTAGCATAATCATCGGCAGTGTCAAAATCATTTTGATGTTTAAATATTATTTTTTCATCAGAGGTAGGCTGTTGAATGAAATAATAATATAAATATAATATGTAAATTGACATATTTAAAGAAAATACATAAACTTACATTTTCAGGACATTCTTCTGTTGCTGAAGATTCATCTCTATCTGAAAAGTCTTCATATGATGATAAAGTATCAGTAACATCTGATAAACATTCATTTTTTCCTTCCATTAGTAAAGAAATTAATGCTTCTAAAGTTGTATAACCATGAGCTTCAATAACACTAAAGACACTTTGTTTATTGAAACCCATATCAGATAATTGGGCTAACAACATATTTAATGTACTTTTTGAAAAATATTTTGACCACTTAAAATGTCGTACAGAACTAGATTGAATGTCAACTGTTAAGTATTGAGTTATATTAATAACAGCTTCTTCTAATTCTTTTTTTGAGTATTCTGGTTTTATAGGAGATGGTTGAACTGCTTTTGATAGTATTAATTGAAATAAGTTTTTAGACTTCCCATCACTAATTGTCAGTTTAGTAAGAATCTTACGAAGTAATATGTGATTTTGTAATAAAGCACTAACCACTTTCATACCAGCTAATAATGCTTTTTGATAGCACAGAAGAGCCTCATTAACTATTTCTCCTAAAAATATAATATGTGCATCAAAAAAATAAAATATATATGTTAATGTATGATACACAGATAAAAAAAAAAATTATTTTTTACCTGTTACAGTTTTAAAACTTTGATTAGTAATAACTGCAGATAACAATGCTGTCCATGTATCAATCATAGAATCTGTTATAAAATCCATAGACATTTTACAGCTAGAAATATGATCTACATCTTTGATGAAAAAACTTTCAATTTTTCCAGTATTATGTAAAAGTACTTTCAGTTTCCCTTTTCTCTCAATATTCATAACAGAACCTTTAATTAAAAGTAATTAATTACTAATAAAATATTAAAATATATTACAATAAAACTTGATGACAAAAAATGTATAAGTTATATCATTTTGTAAAGGAAATTAAGCATTAGGCATTAAGCCTATTTGTAGAAATGGATTGTGTTATATAATTCTGTATGTTTTTAATCATTGCTATAAATGTACTGAAATTTAATTTAATTCTACATATGATGAGATCAGTAATATTCTTTAAACATTGCAAGCTACTATAATTTATAAAATTGTAAAATATAAATATATAAAAATAAGTTTCATTTAAATCTAGTAAGACAAGTTTTAGAGTAATAATATATCAAATACAAATTTGAATACTTAACAAACCTTCCATCTTCCCTTTAATCAATACATTTCCTCCAATTCTGGGTCGGTTATCAAAGCCACCAATAACCATTAATGATGCCATTGCACTGTATGACAAACCATGTAATTTCTGAAAAATAAAGTAGAAAATACTTTTATTGAATATGGATTTGATATTTTTACTTACAAAAACATTTTTTTCTAGTGATGGGTTGGCCAGATAATCAGTAGCTGCTATCAGATTTAAAACAATTAGAGAATCAAAATAAAATTGCAAATCACTAACATTGTTTTGTTTAATGCATTGTTTATTATATAGTGTTCGCAATAATAGAATACATTCTTCAGCAATGGTGTTCATACAAGAAGCTGTTAAAGGCACTGATGGTTTACCATCTACGAAAACAGATATGCATTAATACATATTTGATAATTAAAAACTATATACAGTATATAAACACTATTTACCGATAACATCATATTTTGAATTACTTTGTAGTACTGATGAACCAATAATCTCCATAAGAATTTCAACTACAGATTTAATAGTTGTCAAATCAGTTATTTCAGATGTAACCAAAATATTAATTAATTGTATAGTTTGAACCTTTAATTAATTGAATGAATGATAATACAAAATACATTTTTTTCTTAATAAATCAAACCTGAATAGTTAAACTGGAAGTTATTGAAGGTGAATGAGAAATAATTGATAAAGCATGTCAATCCATTGTTTACATGCAAATTGTTGTTTATACTCATCAGATATTTTTGAAATTATTTTTAATAGAGGAATGTTAATCCATTCAAAATGAAAGAGTATAGCATTTGAAACATTTGAGCTTAAACAGACCTTCTAATAATAATAAATAATAACATAAGTTACACAACCATACATATAAATATTAAAATAAATAATTTTATTTTAATTTTACTTCTAATGTATTGTAATAATATTTGAAAGAATTTGAATTGAATTATCATTTTTAATTGAATTGGTAGCACTAGATAAGGCAAGACAATTAAAAAATTTTATAATGACACATTTGAGTATGTCAAATGGGTTTTCTGTAGAGTTTTCATGAATTTCTGAAAATATATTTTTTAAGTTAATTTTTAAACAATAAATTATAAAATAAAAACTGACCACCATTATTTGTACAAGAAACATTACAATCAGATTCTTCTTCATCTCCAGCATCCAAACCAGGTGCAAGTTTTAAGTCAAATTTACCTTCTTTACCATTCTGTAGGAATTAGAAACTCCATGGTCCCAAAGTACTCTAATCCAACCATCATCACCAATTTTACTAACAATTTGACCTTCACCCGGGGGCAAACCATCCTATGAACATTAAAAATTCAATACTCATCAAATACTTAATCAAATAATTAAAATAAATATATATTATTTTTATCAATAAATACTTGATTATCCCATTTCCAATCTTCGCCACGAACAACCTTAGCACCTAATTTTAAGTAAGGTATGATATCAGCTCCTTGTAAACACTTAATTTTATTTAAATCTTCTTCATATATAATTTGTTTGTATTCATTTTTTCAATTGGCCGTTTTGCAGCAAGATCTAAGGTGTTTATAATGGAGTTAATATCCGATAAGATGCTAGAATTTATCAACAGACTAGACTCTTTGCCATTTAAAATTTGGGTCATTGATCCAAATGTTGCTATAGCAAATCTAGAAGAAAAAAAATTATAACATTTGATAATGATCATATATTATTTATTATTACCGGCACCAGGTCATTTTTTTAATAGTTGCTACTTTATCTCGAATTCCCAAAGATTTCTGAATTTCTCTTATTTGAGAAACAAGTAATTTAACTTGTTCTAAAGCACATCTCATGAAATCACATTTAGCAATTAAAAGTTTCAGTTTATAAGTAACTGATACAAATTCAACTTCATTATTGTTTCTAAAACAGTAGTATAAGGTTAGATAATATAGGTTTAAGATTTTTAAGTAAAAATTACCTTGTTATATGATGGTTAGGCAAGACAGACAGCCAGCCAGATATAATGCTATACTTAACAGAACTTATTGAGGTAGGGTTTTTAATAATTTATAAATAAGTTCATAACCAGTTTGTATTACATTACATCTATCAACCTATAAAATAAAATGTTATATTATTATTTTTTTTTTAAGTTTTTAATTAAAAGGGCTCCGGCAATTGAGTTCAGTGTATGTGTGTATGTATGTATGCTTAAACATGACAGTTTAGTAAGTGATTTATAAGAAATGAGTAGAACTTATTGGGTATAAGTATAGTGGTGATTATTTCTCTCTGGATGGGAAAACCACCCAGAAAGCAAAATCACCCATAACTAAAGTACAACTGACAGCTGTGCATTTAAACATAGCTGCTTTATGTCACATGATCATTATATCCTTTATACATATATTAGTTATTAATAAATAATGAATATTAAGAAAATGCCACACATATGTTGTTTCTGCCTTTACTTTCAAACATAAATAAAATAATATTATCTGTGTTTTGATGATTGTTTTTTATGATATTTTTTTTTTAGTAAGTTAGTAAGTTATAAGTTTTTTAAATTCTAATACTTCACATACTAACTCATTTAAATATCATAAAAAAATTTAACAATAAAATAAAAATAATGCTTTTTATTTTTTATTTATAATAAATCAGTTTACTTTAATATTAAAGTTAACAACACAATATTTGAACAACTTAACATACATTTGTTGTGGTGAATATGTGTAAAATAAGAACAACACATGTGAGAGTGAAGTATACTTAATACATTTTTTTATAATAAATTATCTTACTTCCGAATGAAGTAAATTCTTAATTCTTGAATATCAACATTTGATAATATAAAAGATAAAATAGTTTTACTAATTTCCATACGATTATTTTTATTAGTAATCAACTTTGTATCATTTGCATCTCTTATTTCCTCATGAACACCTTAAAATAAAATAATTATGTTCATAAAAATCTAAATAAATAATAATATATAAATATACTATACCTTTTTGAAATTATTTTCTTTGATATATATTTTATATTGGACATTGAAATAATCTTTTTCTTGTCTTCCTAATAAATTAAATATATTACTATTTCATATTAATGCTTATAGTTAACTATTATGAAATATTTGAATAATTATTTACTTCTTCGTTTGAATTATTTTGAAGTGGATGTTGTTGATTTCGAGCTTTATGATTTCTAACATTTTTTTTGGTTTTTATACTTGAAACTACAGAATTAATGACGGTTTTCCATCGAGATTCAGCTTTAATAATAGGTAATTTTTGAGCAGCAGTTATTTTAGATGATATAATTGGGCTTAACTCATTGAGTAAAAACCTGAATTAAATTTTTTTAGAAAGATAAAAAAGTGTTCTAAAAGTATATAAACAATTAATAAAATTATTATAACCAACCAGCAACGATCTAAAATAGGTGAACAAGTTTCTTTATAATTCAGATTCATATCTTGTTTTATTTTAAGAATTTGAATTTTAACTTGACCAAAAATTTTAAAAATTATTTCAAATGGTATTGACTTATCTGTAAAATTATAATAAATAATATTTCTATAAGTATTATTTGAATAATTATTTTATACGATATTACATTTTTAAAAATCTGAAGGTTACCTCTATTACCTCTATCAATCTAGTATAACATAAAATACAATTAAAAAAAAAATAAAATTATGAAATTCCAAAAGATTTTTACATTCGAGGCACCAAATTTCAAAGAATAAATATATATTTAAGTTATAATTAAAATAAATAAAGCATTATTTTTTAACAAATAGTTTTTGCATTAATATAATTAAAAATAAAGAGATTTATGACTACTGTTACAGTAACAGAATATTTTTCTTTATTTATGGTATATACATATAACATACATATAAACACTGAATAATCAAATAAAAAAATATAAATGAAAATAAGTTTTGTAGAATTAATCACTATCTTGAGTATCAAATTTGATTTTTATAAATATTCATATACACCAGTTTAGAAAAGTATATTTTGAGTTTATTACCAACCTTTAGCATTAATTTCAGTTTTATTTAAATTTAAATGTTTCACTAGTACTCTTGATAAACTTTGAATAAGTTCTTCAACTGGATGATCAGGTCCATATTGTAAATGACTATCAACTGATTTACAACTTTCTTTGTACATTAATATTAATATCTTTGCACATTCGTCCTAATTATAAGAAAAAGAACAAATAAAAACTTATATTTAATTAGATATAATTATTGTTTAGTGCTTTACTTACATAATTATTATTATTAATATCAATACCAGCTCGTAACAAAGAAAACCAACTTTGAAAATGCTGAAAACTGGAATGGGATTGAGACAAAGAAGTTAACCACTGAGCATGGAGCCCCAATAAATAACCAAGAGTTCGATGAATATCTAAAAGCAATGGTTCTGACAGATTTGATTCCATTGGCTAGAGAAAATATTATATTATTTTATCAATGTAAGAATGAAATGAAGCTACTGACTTCGATAATATCTTCATCAGGATCCAAATAATTTCCAACAAAACAAGACTTTAATGTTTCTTCAGGCATTTCAGCTAATACATGTTCATAGATAGAAGTAGAATGTAACATAGTAGAAAATGAATAACTTATTTCATTAGATCTAAAATAAATTCATATTTTTAAAAATATGTAACATATCTGAAAAATTCACAAATACCTAGTTTCTAAAAACATCATACACTTTTTTATTGTATACTACCCAGTGTCCTCCATTTCTATTATGGTTCTCTAAATCAGCTTTTCGAATCAATAAGACATCATCAGCATTCTTATACCATGTATTACAAGTGTAGCCTGTAAATATATTTTTAAACAATTGCCTATATTATATAATTTATAAACACTATTTATTAATTAGTTTTGTATATTCACTTGAAAAACCAGGCCAAGATAAATTATCATCTTCTTCACGTTCTAAATTGGAGTCATTGAATTAAATGTATCCAAAGCATTAAGTAAAGGAATGAAAATATTGAACCAATCAAGATTTCGCAAAAATAAAGGTGTTTTTTGATGAACCATAATTAAACTTATTAAAAGTTCCATGAATAACTTGTCTAAAAGTTAATGAAAATAAATAAATAATTAAATAAAAAAAAACAAATATAAATTTGTTATAATAGAAATTATAATATAAATATACCAAATCCAGTAGTGCTTATTACTTTAGTAATAATTTGATAATGTTTAGAACTTCGAGAAGCTATGTGGTTTGCTAATTTAATAACTTGACAAGCACATTTAACAAAATGACATAAATACTTTGAAAGCAACATCTCAGATCCTCGATCATCTAGTCCAAACAATTAAATAAAAATGTATTATATTTATACAAACTATTTCTAAAGTAGACATTTTACATACTTAAAATGTATGCAGTATATTAGTATTTTATGGTAATCAAAATAATTATGAATAAAAATTAACATTATAGTAAAAACAAAATGAAAGAAAAAAGGTATTCCTCTAATACAAAAATTGTTAATTACCTGATTCCAAATAGCATTTATATATTTTACTATCTTTATTTCTTTTTCGGCGGTATATTGATAATATTAATAGTCTTTGAAAAGTCATTATAAATTTTAAACTGGGAGATTGATTGAAATCTTTTGTAAATACTTTAACTGTATGCATTTGCATTGAAAGACTTGAAAAGTAATTGCTATATAAAAGTTATACATAAATTATTATATTTATATTTTTAAAAAAATTAACTTTTTATGTTTACTTACTTAAGTAACTGAGATACTATAAAACACAGAGATATATTTGTTTCATCAAAATTCTGCGAAGAGATTCCAAAATGTTGAGTGTGTTCATCTTTAAAATTAAAATTAATTTTAATACAAAATAATATACACCTTTTTTATTTTATTATAATATAAATAGCGTTTTCTTTAAATAAAAAACTTACGCTCAATAGCTTTTTGTAAAAATGTTTGTATGATATTGTCCCCTAATAAACTATTTGTAATAAGATTAATCATGAATTCTTGACTTCTATTAATTGTTTGAGATTCATCTAGATGGAAAAAATAATTTTTAATTTAATTTAAAAACTAAAATTCAACTAATATTTACCATTTGGTGAATTTAAAGGTTGTAGTATAGTACATAACATATTTGCTCTTTCATTTGGAGTTTGAAATAGTATAAGCCATCCAATTTTTAAAGTCTTTTGAGCAGCTAATTTAATAGTATTTATAACTTTTGAATTTGATGCTAATTCTGTAACTGTTTGACGTATACTTAATAATAATTTTGAATTTCCAATGAGTCCAACACTCTCAGGATTTACATTATTGTTAATCATTGAATGAAACTATAATCAGAAGAAATGTTTTTTTAATACTTTAATGTTACCGTCAAATTATAAGCAGAGATTTGATTACATTTTAGGGGTGGCTTAAGTCTTGCTTTACATAATAAGCTGTGAGGACTTTGCCCTTCCCCAATTACAATATTATCTACAATCGTGTCCATCCAAAAATTGTCAGCTTTTGGTACCAGAGTCAAAGGAAATCATTCATGCTCGTTGCTTGACTCGTGAAACCAGTCCAACGAATTCTCACAAATTAAAGAGATTATAGGTGCAATTTGGGGGTGCTAAGCAGCCCTCCCCCAATATTATATTCACCCCCAAATTTTTTTAGTAGCATCATCAAATTTTTATTGGTTATAACTTAATTATTTAGTCATAAGTATTGATATTTTGTCATAGGCTTAGAATACATTAATTTTTAAGACTTTCCATTTTCATAATAATAATATATTAGGTATAAATAATTTATTGTTAATATTATGATTAATAAATTATTATGTATTTAAAACACAAAAAAATTGTATAGAAGGCTGAACAATAGACAATAATAATTACGCCAACATTTATCGAAGTATCGACTATTCGCATCTAAATAAAAAGCTGATCAATATTTCTAAGGCAGTGCGGGTTGGTCTGTTACGGACCACATGGAAAAATATAAATATAAATATAATAAATGATACACAGCGTACCCGTAAATATACATGTGTCTTTAATGTATGTTTTATTTACTTTAGTGTTATTTTATTATAAATTATTTATTAGTTAGTATGATGAATGTATGAATGGAAGTGTGGCGAGAGGATGTGGGGGGTAAAGCCACCCACGGGTTACTTTAGTCCATAGAGTAATAAGAATCATTTTAAGAAACATTTTGGATAGTGGGTATCCGAAAACATTGGTTATCCATAAAATCACGTATTACCCACATCAAAACAATATATAGGCTAAAGCCGTGTCGATGTACCATACATCTATTAGTAGACAATAACTATAATATGCTAACATATAACTAAGAAAATATTATTCTATGTTTGTCAAAGTTTAATTATTGGAAATTTTTATTTTTGTCGATAATCCGTTGCTATAGCAGCAATCATCAAATGTGGACTAATGAAAATCATAAGATGGTGGAGTAAATATTCAATACTTAAATGTTTAATAATTTTCAATATCCACCTATGTGTCAAATAATTATCAAATTACCTGTAAAGTAAGTAAATGTAATACTGATATTAGTACACATTCTTGTTGTTGAGATGGAGGCCAATTAATACATATTTTGTACTCTTTAAATTCATTAGACAAAAGTTGTTCCAAATGATTTAATGTTTGAATTTGTAAATCTGTTGCAAATGGTGTAGATATTTCAACATTAAATTTTTCAAAATTATACCAGGCAAAACACTAAAAAATGTAAATATGATTGTATGTAATAATAGTTCATTCAATATAAAAGATAAAATAGATTTTGTAAATAAATAATACAATACAATTATTATAAAAGATCTACAATAGAAGAATTATTACACTTAATGTAATTTACTTATTATTTTATAAATAAAATCATAAATTTGTAATTTTGAATATTTGTTTTGTTAGTTATTAAAAACATTACCAATTTTTTCTATATGATAATACAATATAAAATTATGGTAACTATTGTTATCTCTCAAAGTCTCAAACAAGAAGAGTTTGAATGTACAAAGATTTTAATTTTTTTGTAACAAATAATGATGTTTAATACCCGAATGTTTTATTAAAAAAAAAAACCTGAAAAGTGAGAATAATGTTAAATAGTTAGAGGATTAATTATTATAAATAAAATTATCCCATATAATTTGATAAATATAATCAATAATAATAGACTAAAAGGTAGAAATATTAATAATGGGTAATGGATCAACTTTGGTGCTAATGTCTCTCCTTTTTTTAAGCTATAACCAGGTATAACAACTTAAAAATTAACTCTATATAAATAATAGGTATTTAAAAATTTTAAATTGATATTGGAATAAATTAATAGCCATTATTTCAATATTGTAGCTGATTGCTAAATATTATTTAAATTATCTTCAATGCAATTAGTATCTCAATAAAAAATCTCATTTACTTGATTTGAACTGCAAGCAATTTTTTTCACTTGCCTATTCATTAAACATTTTACTGGTCTACATTGGGTAGTATTTTCATTGTCTAATTGACCCCAGCAATAAACTTGACCAGTAGCAGTCAATGCTAGTATGTAATCATCTGCCAATGAAAGAGAAGTAACTTGTTTCCCTATTAAAAATAATCATTAATAATTCAAAAATTACATTTATATTAACTGATATAAATTATAGTATGTTTTAGATAACATTTACCACTTAAAAATTTGACTTCTTTTGGTCGATTAACGCGAAATGAATTGTTATGACCTAACATATTGTTGTCACCTCTTCCCCAAGTAAATACATTATTAGCACAATCAATTACAGCATTTACATCATTATGGCAATAAACTGATACAATTTCATAATCAAAAACAATCATGCTGGGTATAACATTTAAAGATTTATCTTCACAATCTAATTAAAAACATATAAAAATAAAACTATAAAGAAAAAAAGTAGGAATAGTTTAGGGTAAGACTAACTTCTATCAGGGATTCTATATTCAAATGAAAAGACATAGCCTTCTCTGGATAAAGCTAATGTATTATTAATAGATGCTCCACATGAAACATTAGAAATATGCCATCCTATTAAAATTTAATAAAAAATAAATGAGTATAAAATAATTTTATAAATTTATTTTATTTGTGTAACTGAATACAATTATTGTAATCAATTACATAAAAATTTGAATTAATAAATAATATGAAATTACCTGATATAGATTCAACTAATTCTGGAGTATAACAACAATTTCCTTGATGCAATACTTTACCCCACATGTACAATTTTCCATAATCAGTTACAGCAGCACTACAAAAGTTTTTAATTTATAACATTTTATGGTATAAATATTATTTAAATATAATTTATAAAAAAAGTATTAAATAAAACTTATACTTACAGTTATCATATTAACCACAAATAAGTTATTTTTATTTAAATTTAATAATTCAAATATTTTTATTTATTAATTTATATAAAAATTTTTCTTTTTTCAACCTTTTTCCAGCATGATATTACTTATGACTCCCTCATTATTCCATACAATACATAGTAGTTAATATGTATCTAACTACCTATAAAATATTTTTTTATCTTTTTTTTATTGGTGGTTAGCGTTTTTGACTACCATAATTAGTTTATATACCATGTACTATGTGATATGTTAATAATTGATCTTAATATGACTTGCTGTCTGTGTCAGAAAGAGTTATGGAGGTTTCAATAACTAGGACTCTTAGCCCCTTGCGAGTGTTAAATTGTGTGGTAGGAGCACCTTTAGGTAAATTTATGTTAGAATAATGAGGGTATTATACATCTCAAGATGGTAGTATAGCTCAGAAAATCATAGTCACTTTATACTACTCAGTCATGATACATTGTCACAAAACATATATAATTATTTTCAACATAAATATTATTTTAGAAATAAAGATACTGTTATATAATTTATTAATAATTACCTGAAATCTTTTCCACATGAAACCATTATCACTGTAACTTTAGAAAGTGCATAAATTAGTTCTGGTGTAGAGAAAGAAGAATATTTTTGACCATGGCCCAGAGCACCAAATTCATTTACACCCCAAGAGTACACTTCTCCTATTTCAGATATCGCTAAATATGTTTCATCGTAAACATCAACATACTTCACGGGTGTGTTCATGATTTGCTTTTCTTCAAAATTCTAATATATAAATGTTACTTCTTCAATTATTTTTATTTTCATATATATTATTTGACATAATAATTTAATACTTTATAATATATTTCAAATTACCATTGAATCAATTGAATAGCTGATAAAATGTAGATTTCCAGTAGTTGTTACTACTAATATTTCATTTCTTGAACATACTACAGTGTCAATACTCAAGCGTTCAAGGGTTGATAAAACTTTTTTTTTAGTTTCAGGGTAAAATGGTTTACCCCAATACTGTACAATATTTTGTTTGTTTTTGATTTTATTATTTTTTTCCTACAATATATAACTAATAAATTATACTCATCATAATAATATAATATAATGATATTACTTGAAGATTTAAATAAGTAATAGCTATTTGGTCTAAAAATGCTAAAACCATAACAGCTGTTTGTTTAATTCCAGTAGGTTCTGGATTATCAGAATCACTATATAATTTCAAAAAACTCCTTGTTACATTATCCTAAAATAATAAACATATAAAAATAAGTTAAATAAACCTCTTCAAGGTTACGGATTTGAGAATATTGTAAGCAGTCGCAACCCACTATAAACACTACTATTTATTTCTTTAATTTTGGTGTGCATTTTAAGTACTGCTATATTTTATTTTTATTCAATATGCTAGGAATAATTTGCAAATTCATTTTCAAAACTTAAATTTACTAAATAACTTTATTTTAACATATAAAAAATTAAAATTTGACTTTATTAAAAAATTTAATTTATTTAAAATTAATAAATTATTAAAAAAAATTATTTTTCAATGTTATTACTGTATTATTAAGCAAAATATAATTATTTATTTGTTTTTACATTTATTTTTCAAATAAAAAAACAGTATAGAAATTTATTTTTATATTAAATAACTATAATATACTTCTTCAATTTCGTTTTTAGTATTTATTACTTCATTTTATGTATAATACATATATAATATTATATATTCATTGCATTTAATTTACAGTATACTGTGGTGTTTACAGACGTATTATAATATTTTATGCATTTATTATATATTATACTAGTCTTGCTGTTTTATGTATTTTATATAGATATAATTTAACATGAAAAATACATGATTTGTTTTATAGAACAAGTTACTTACACGCACCTCTAGTTTATTTACAATGTAACGAAAAAAATTAATTTTAGCTATCCCAGTATTAAATCCAATAATGTAAACAATTTACAGGAGACTTCAGGTGTATAGATAAAATGTATGACTATTGATATTATGTTTAAGTATATGGTGTAGAAATAGCAAGAGGTTATACTAAACTCATGAAAATAATGTTTTCCAAAGGTACAGTGTAAACACCATGGCGCGACCACTAGAAGGTTAACAAATTATTGTTTACAAGGAAAAAGAGCGTAAACGACTTTTTTGCTGAAAACGAGCAATGAATATTATGGCATCAACACCATGTTTTTTTTATTGATATTGCTAATAATTCTATCGCTACAATTTTTTTACAAATACTTATAGATAATCAAAAATTAAGCGTAACCACCATTCATTAACAGATGTATAGTTATTATCGGGAGTAAAGTTATCCTATAAAATTTTAAAAATGTCAATTACACCATTTTCCTTTTTAAGCGTCAATATAAAAATGAAAAAATTTAAAAAAATATAAAAATGAAGAATAGTTACTTTATTTGAATTATTTGAATCATAGTTAAGATTACTTTGAATTCTTGTTACTACCCAATTTAGACGTCGAAGAGTTATTGTTAATAAATTGTATAAATGTCTACTGTAAATTCTAAAAAAAATTAGAAAAATATTTAATATTTAATATAGTATTAGATAAAAGTTATAATTACTTATCGCAACATGATCCCAATTCAAAAAACATTAGTATACATTGTAAAATCTGGCTCAGTGATTTTCCTTGTAGCCCTAGTTCTAATGAAAGACATAAAGCAAACTGTCTATCAGTATTTGGAATGTGATTTACATTTATACTTTCTTTTTCAGATACATTAACATTTCTAAAAATATAATGTAAAGTATGTAATATAAATATATAAATAATTTATATAAATTGTGAAATACCCATTAACAACTTGAAATAGGAACTTTGATGATCTTTCTAGGGTTTCAATCCAGAAAGTAGGAACATTACTTTCATCGACAAGAAAATGATCAGGAACACATTGCAATACTATAAGTGAGTCATTAAGCATTTGTGTACACAGATCAGAATTATTGCCCGATCGCCAAGTGCTTACTAGAAATCCAAATGAGAAGTTTAATGCAGTCTGTGTACCAATCTTAGCAAATAAAGATATTTTTTCATCATCTTTAGAATTTCTAACATAAAAAAAAAAAATAATAATAATAATAATAATAATATATCAACTATATTTATTAGAAAATTAAAGACAATTAAAATTATATAAGTTAAAATACATTTTATTATTTATACTAACTTTTCTATTTTATTGGAATGTTTAGAACTTTGGTGCACTATAATTGATTGCTTATGGTTATTTGACTTAGATTGTAAAAATGAATCTCTATAAAAAGCACCAAAATAACGTGATGCAATAGCCATTCTGAGCTGGGTTCGGTTAAAAAATAATGTTGAATAACATATATCTTCACAAAGTTTTCTTTGTTCAGCAGCAAACATGGATATCAATGATTTAATATCATCTTTACCTAAATATTTTAAAAATTATAAAATACTCTTAAGGATAAGAATTAACCATTTATCATATTATTTTTATCAATATGAAACTAATGAAAAATATTTGTTAAACCAATAAGATACTGAACAAAAATTTAAATTTTAATTCAAGAAACTAAAATATAGAAATAAATATTATATATCTTAGATGATCTGAACACACTTCTTTTCTAAATTTAAATTGCATATGTATGAGTTTTGTATTGATATTACAAAAATTATAATTACCTATGCCTACATATCTGTCTATATCTATTTATGACTTCTATTTTGATATTAAATTTATCTAATTTATTAAAAACTAAAAATATCATACTGCAATTAGGTTTCCACATAAGAGATTCAAACAATTGTTTGGATTTGAGTACTTCATTATCATCATCGAGTTTGCAAGACATACAATTGCATTCTTTATCAGATGGATCATCTTTACACGGACAATTTACTGCCCAAAGACCAATATAATACTGTCCAGATGATTCTACAAAACAAAAGTATTTTACATTTAATAATTTTATCATTGAATATTTGTAGATGAGCACTGTTAAACCTTTTTTTGAATGTGAAAAATTATTATTGTCCACAGGGATCAGTTCAGAATCTTCAATCATCTCATTCCAATAGTTAGTGAGGCGTTTTTCATCTAATGCCTCGTGAAGTTCTATGCCGAGCCATTTGGGATCATAGGCAGTCTTCTGTTTTATAGTAAATTCAACTTTGGTACTCATTTTGATGTTACAAAAATTAGATTTTAATCATCGTAAAAAGTTATACATTCAAAGCACCTAACTGTTGGCGTTTCAACAATTGTAGGTGTATCATATTATTCAGTGACTTATAGACTACAGTGCGTAATTATAAGAAATCCAAATACGATTTAAACACTAATAGAGTGGATAGAATTAATGTGAAGAGTTAAAACTTTTACTTATTTTTATTCAAACAACTTGATTGTAAGTTTTTAAAAGCGTACAAATATTTATTGTTGTGTGAGTGCCTAACATCTTATCACATTTAAAACCTGATCAGTTATCAAATATATTCAAGTAACAATTGAAAATGATACCACCATTGCGATATTGCAAACACTGAAATGCTTGTCCATAGACATATAAACTAAGTTTATAGGTCTATGCTTATGTCTACCACCGATGTCTCATCTCTCGTTACATCGTTTGCTGGGCGATCTTATTGTTATTATTTTAAATCAATACTCTAGCTGTTTTCAATAACCTATGCAGTCATTGTTAAAAATGCTGAACACTAAACGATATAAAAATGAGCAAATAACCGTGCCTAATTAACCTAAAATTCAGTCAAATTTCCTCCTATGAGGATGACGCTCATAATAAAAGATATACTTGTGATTGACGAGACACTTAAAAATTCTAATAATGTAAACACAGTTTAATATTCTCATTTGTTATGAATTTTATCACTAACCATTGTATCTAATATGAAAAATTACAATTAATACTTTATTTTAAATTGTTCTCTATACTTGGAACAAATTATGATGCACCTGGTACTAATTTTATAACATTGATTTGTCTTTATCTATTATGTTGGCATAAGTATTATTTTATTAAATTTCAACATTACTTAAATACTAGTATTACACAACTTGGGAATAAAATTTATACAACACCATTTTTTTTGAAAAAAAAAAGAAAAATATAAATACTAGTGAATATTTTATGTTTATTTTTAGATATATTATAATAATTATACACAAATACAAAAACCGTAATTTGACATTCTACTGTAGATATAGGTACATGGTTTTATGGTAAGGTTTATAGTATAATAATGTTGTATATTTATATTACATTATTGTACGACAAAAAAAAAAAAAATCAATAAAATACAATTTATATACAATATAAGGTAATATTCAAACATATACAATATCTAAATAGTTACACTGAAAAATATTACAATTGTTATTTTATGAATGTTTTAAAAGAAATGTAATTTAAATATTTTTTTATGCATCCTATATTTGTTGAAAGTGAAACTGTGCACCCACCAAATCGATGATATCAATTAAATACATAAATTTTTTTAAAAAGAAGTGTAGTTTTATATGAATAAATATATAACCATATATTTGAAAATACAATCACTACAAACTATTCACAAATAGAATAATATATAATACAAATTACTTCTTTTTAAATTTTTTTTTTTAAATTAACGATGGATGAATATAAATATATATATATATATATATTTAGGTCAAAAATTCAAGAAAAGTTACAGACAAAAATATATATTACAAATGCATTCAATTGAAAAAATTATAGAATGTATTATTGCACTGCGAATCATTCCCAAACTGTCCATCTACAGGATTTTTCCGTTCTTCAGCCATTGGTGATTGTCTACAAGCATCTGCATACGTTGACATACCTTGATACTGAGGAGACAATGCCTGACGATCTCCATTCATTGGTAACATAATGCTGCCATTAGGTTGTGGTTGTGCCTGTCGTTTGTATAATGGTGTGCGATCAATTTGATCAATATTTTGTTGTTGTTGACTGAGTGAATATTGATTACCTAATGATTTATACATATCCTCTGATGTTCCACCACTATCTAAATGTGGAACTCCCTGTGATATACACTTAAAATTTAGTTTAAACGTATATTATTATCCAAAAAGTTGTAACAAACCTGTGATGAATTTCCAAACCCATTATGATTAATTTGTTGTTTTTGAGTTTGTTGTTGTTGTATTAAAATATTTAACAAATCGTCAGGAACTCTACTGCCTATTTCAGGAGGTGGTACATTCATTTGTAATGGTATATTTGGTGGTGGTTGTTGAATAGGCGGTGGTTGTTGAATAGTTGACTTTTTGTACTGTGTTTGAGACCGCAATAGTTCAATAAATCTAAAATGTATAAAATAAATATTATTGAAAACTCATTATAATAATTATAAACATACTTTTGACCCATTAGTGCACCACCATTATCTGTAAGGAATTTCAGCCATTCTACTTGTTTTGCTTGAGAACTCATCATTTCTTCTATACTTATGTTATGCGGTAACATACCCTACAAGAAAAAAAACAATTTTAAATGTTATTTAAATAAATACATTTTTAATAGAAATTTCAATAATTTATTTATACAAATAAACCTATAAAATTGAAAATTAATTTAAAAACAAACCTCGAGCATTGATCGATCATTGTTGCGTTGTGTTTGTTGCGCTGTTATAGTTTCAGCATGTTTGTTGTTTACATCGACCATTGTTCTAATATTAAATGGTTGTACTAATGAAGGATGTTGCATTGTATATGGTTGTATAGATGACATGTTTATTTTGTTGAATTGATCTTGAAGTCCCATTAAATTGGTGTTTGGCACAATCATATTTGGAGAGGGCAAGTTCACGGGAGTTACTCCACTGGTATTTTGTACATATTGAAGATCAGCATGTCCATTTTGAACCAAATGTACAAGGTTCGTATTACGAGGAGGCACTAAACCAGGTGGTGGTCTTATTTCTTCTTCATTTGATTTTTGTATTGGCGGTTGTAATAATGGTCTTGGAAATATATTTGGGGTACTAGATGTTGTTAAAGGACCAAGAGGCCAAATTTGAGAAGGATTTATAATTGGTTGTCGTAAGGAGATAAATGTAGGTGGTGGAGGCTGAGAAATAGAAGGTATATATAAAGGAAATGGGAATATAGGTGAAGAAAATAAGGGGGGTGGTTGAGAAAATCTTAAAGGTGGCGGTGGTATAGCAGCATTAAAAGTTGCTAAAGATTGTGGTATCTTGATGTATGACTCTTGTTGGTAACGTCGGGGAACAAATTCTGGAGCCAATGGATTCAAAACATATGTTTTCTTCAATTCAAGGTTGTCTAACAAATTTCTCAAATGAATCCATGTAATACCATTAAGGCTATGATTTTCATCACAAATTTGAATGAACCGTTCCCAGACTTTTCTACATCGTCCAATAGAACATAATGCCACAGGGTCTCCAACTACTGCCACAAGACTTTGTGCACGGGTAATAGCAGTATTTAACAATTTTGAATTAGATAAAAATCCATAGTCCATATCATCCATGCCAAGCTTGTTTATACCACTGTTAGATTTTTCTCCACCTCCTACATTATTGGCCACACAAGTTCGTCTAGTACGCACAGTACTTAGAAATATTGCTCTAAATTGTTTGCCTAAACATTAATATATATATTATTTATATTTTATTTATAATTTAAAATTATTTACCATATTACTAAACCATTTACCTTGTACATTAAGTACTCTTTCAACAGATATGCCACCCATACGTCGTTTACGGAGTTCTGATCTAATCCTAAACACTTGATCTGAATAAGGTGTCATTATACCAATGGAATGTTCATCAAATGCTCCCCATGCTACTGGCCAATTTTTCCTTAATTCTGATACCCGTTCAACAACTTCATAAACTTCGGCATTGTTGTAAAATGCTGTTGAATTACTATCTTGTATGTCTTCACCACGAGTTGTAAAAAATGTCAAAGGATACAAACTATCATGTTGTGGTTGGTTGCCTTTACTCACAAGTTTTTGTTCATAAAACAATTCTGAGGTAAACTAATAAATTAAAAAAAAAAACATTGCTAAATAATTATTTCCATAATTTCAATAATGAAAACATACATGTATTATGGCTTCATGTGCTCTGTAATTTTCACATAATAATATTTTACAAGCAAATTGTCCAGGATAGTGGTCATAAAGCCGTTCTAGCAATGAAACATGAAGATTTCTTTCCTTTGCAAATTTTGAAAAAATTTCTGGACTCAACTAAAAAATTAAATCTATAAAATCTATACAATCATTGTTTTACCTAAATATCATTTAAAATTACCTGCATATGATCTCCAGCTAAAACAATTCGTGTATCAGTATTAGCAAGTGCCAATGGCATAATAGCTTCACATTCCATCGCCTGTGCAGCTTCATCCAAGAGAATATGTGTAAAATGACCTTAAAATATTTATTTTTAGTAAATGTTTAAAACAATATTATAAAATTAACGAAAAAAAATCACCTTTCTTCAAACCAACAGATGATAAAAACATAGAAATACTTAGTGTTACTACTATTACACGATAATTTAAGATTTCTTCAAGTGTTGGTAATCTAAATGAACCATTTTGATCCAAAATGCAGTACTAAAAAATAAAATATTTCTAAAATAGGATTATGATCAATGAAGGGGAAGAGGTTCAACCCTCCCCCAAAATTTTAACAAGTATTTAAAAATTTAATAAAATAGATAAGACTATGAATGTATATTAACTATTGTATTCCTCTGTTAAGTGAAAAATATAAAACCCTCAACCAAAAATAATTTCTAGGCGCGCCCCTAAATATGACTTAGGACTTTTTCAAAATATTGATTGATCTAATAATAATAGTTTAGTATTTAGTTAGTTACCTAACTAAAATATGGTTTGGTAAATAACAAATAAGTATTGAAAGGTCTATAGAATATTACTAAAATTTTAAATCAATACTTGCAATAAATAAAAAAAATCTTAAATTAAATAATATACTACATAAATATATAGAAAATAATTTAAGTTTAAAAAGTCAAAGAAATTAATCTTATTCATTTCTCTACATTTCTAAATTAATTAATAAAAATTAAATTATATAAATAATGTAAAAATATAAACAATTTTTATTTGTATATATGTATAAATTATGTGTTTTGTATACTTGATGGTTTTTCATGTTAAAACATATTTTAAAATGCCGCAATATTATTTAGTCATACTTACTTATATTTTTATATTTTATTTACATTGATTTTATGGGAAAAACTTAAATAATTTTTATAAAATATTTAATAACAATTGATTAGTATTAAAATATTAACCCCAAATATTTTTATTTTTTTAATAAGCAGAATTTAAATAAATATTTTAAAATACTTTATTTATTTACTTTTATACTTTATTTGTATCATTTAAATAAATAAGTAAATATGTATATGTTATCGGCAAAGACGTAAACTAAATAATTACCATAAATGCTTAACCAATAATGACATTTCCGATAAAATTAGACAGTATGTGATATTGACTAAGAAGTAACATTAATGTCCATTATTTTCAGGCCATGATACATTTAGAAATATATCTAAGGGTATGATGAAAATTCTGGATTATTTTAGACATAATTGATAACAATATTAAATAAATTATTTGTTTGTCTGGCCTTGCTTTGTAAAATAAATTTGTTAAATTTAAGTTACCAATCGTGAGAGTGCTGGTTATAGAATCGCAAGATCACAAGGATGTACTAGATGTATTTGTACAACAGATAGCAAAACTAATAGATGTAATTTTAAAAAATATTAATATTTTATACAATTCTAAGTGACAGTACAATAAATTGTGAAAATAAATAATTATGTATAATTTATTTTATATTAATAAATTTCTTATCTAATTTAAATATTACACTAAAAAGTGAAAAAAAGTGTTTATCAGTATTAGATATTAAGGTAATTTCCTAGTCATAATTGTAAATGAGTTAATAAAATATTTGATTTTTACAACATTGGCGATGTAGTCAGTTAATGTTAATGTAAGGCATTAACTATATCATCTATTAATGTAAAGCAATTATGATATTGGCTTGGCATTTACATTATTATCTAATTTACATTATTGACTGTAACAAATACATACAAATATACATTTATATAGTATGTTGTGTAACTTATGAAGTTAAAATCAAAATCATATAAGCTAAACCTTATTTTAGTACATAATTATAATATATTCCAAAACATCAAAAATGAATTCTTAGTAGTATTTTTAAATCTGTAATTGTACAATAGAAAATTTGCATTATTTTATTTTTAAAATTATAGATTATATTACCTTTTGAACAGTACTGTGAACAGTAGAAACCCAACGTTTATGGTAATATATTCTTAATGGCTTTGCTTCAGTATGTCCATCTTCAACATATGGATGTAAGTAATCTTTTATGTATAAATCTGCAGCACTATTTGAGTGCGTACAAACTAAAATTCTTGTATTATCTTGTAATAATGTCTGTTTTATTGCTTGGGCTAAAGTATAAGTTTTGCCTGTACCAAAAGGACCTAAAAAAGAGAAAATAAATTTGAAATTTTTAAAAATAAAAATATTTTTTATTGAACAAACCAATAATTAGTATTGGAGGTAAACTAATATTTGTAGGAGTTGTGATTGCAACAACAGCTTCTTTTTGCTTAACATTTAGTTTTTTATCAATTATTTCAGCCCATTGTTGTTTTGGACTCCATGGTATAATTGGTTCCAAAAATGTATCAGGAAAAATTATTTTGAAATCAGCAATATGATCAATGGCATAATGCCATTCACAGTAAGGTATACGATTTAATTGAAACTGTACATCAAATTTCACATTTGTATCTGCTTTAAGACCAAGACCAGTAACTGTATTGGCAGATAATCTAAGGTAAATAACATTTTTCCCTTTATCTTCAATTTGTGCTTCATGAACAGTTCGCTTTTCATCAGATGACTTGGAGTCTAAAATAATATAATAATAAAATTTAAAATAAGAAAAATCTTGGACGTATAAGTGTTGAATTAACTTATAATAGCTTAATTATTTGATTAGATTTTAAAACAATAAATTATTAAATTAAAAAAAAAAAATCTGTGGTGATTAGAAGCTATTGAATATCTTAGACTGAACAATTAGATCTTAAATATAAAAGAAAATAAAGGCATTTTGTATTCTTGTTCTGAAATTTTATGTTTTGAAACATAATTTATAATTTAATATATAATTTAAACTTAAAAACATTGCAAAAAAAAATATGTATATTGTTAAAACAAGAAAAATAGCTCATGATTATCCTTAGATAACAATCTCCAGTCATAAAATATAAAATTATTTATTTTATCAAAATCAAAATAAATCTTTTTTAAATAATAATAATTATCACGTGTTATTTTCAATTTTTCATAATAAGTAACCACTAAAATATAAAATAATCCATCTACAATTTTATTTATAGTTAATTTTTATCCGAGGGATGATAGGTCTATTAGTATTGATTTCAGTATGTGCTTATAGAAAAATAAGCATTGAAAAACTTTTATTTCTCCATTCTCAAAATCTATAATTTAATAAAATTAAAAGTATTTACCTTTAGATGGAGAAAGATAAACAGTAGTACAATTATTTAAAATTAATCTTCCAGCAGAAGTATCTTCAGAAACATCGGTTCCAAGTTGCAATAATGCAAACAACTCATTATTATGAGAGTATTTAGCAGTACTTGCTGCAACACCACTAGGTGACAGTAAATAACAGCTAGCTAGTTGAAGTTTGGCAGTTAAATTATATCGGGCCACCTAAAATTATTTTTAAAACAAGTTATTTAATAAATTCTTAGTAATTTAAAAAGTAAAATACCTGTTCATAACGTGCAAGTTCTTCAACATATAATAGTTCATGGATTCTTGCTCTGTAATTATTCTTAGTCAGTTTTTTGTCTGAAATCGTAGAGTGAGTCAGAGAAAAAGTTGAAGGGCAAGGTGCTTGATAATTCAATAATAATTTTTGTTCTCTTTCTCTATCATCCTGCACTTGAACAGGTCCTATCGATGATTGAAACTCCACAATGTTTGAATTTGTAATATTCCATCGTTCCATTGAAGATAATATCAACTCTCTGTGAATCTCTTTAACTTTATCACAATCTGTTACAGGTATAACATCTACGCAAAGGTGTTTAACCAAAACAGGACCAAGACCAAAGTCAAATACTACTGCCTGTCTAAAGGTTCCATAAATATTGGTTGTGAAATAAACCTTAATTTGATGTCTTAATTTAGAAGACAATGACTGAGAAACAGGATGTTGTGCTTGAGATACCCACTCTTGATCATTGGGTGGTTCCATATCAAAAGCAACCTGTTGTAAACCATTGTCAACCAAAATATGTCTTAAGGAAAAATGGTTACGATAAGTGTCTTGAAGTAAAGCAACTGCTTGAAGAGATGAAGATGTTTCTAACACAAATGTCCATTCACGATTACTAGTTTTAGATTCAACAGTAGTTACTAAGTCACAATCATGAGTCTCAACAACACAGTCCAAATTCTCACGCATAATTTTTTCTGGATTTGTTGACTGAACCCATCTTAAATGTAATAAGTATTAAATTTAATAATAATCAAATCAAAAGGGATTTTTTTTAAATTATATACCTTTCTAATAGCTGTTCGGTATATGATTTTCCATAAAGTTTATTTTCACTAGCTCGTTGTAATTTCATTCGTCTGTACTCAAATCTTTCTTTCCATTCGGTTAATTCTTCCATACCATGTGCTTCAACACACTGAGCACCATACTTGCAAGAATTTTCTGTCCCTTCTCCTTCTGAATAAGCTTCACATAAGCTAAAATTAAATATTGTCATTAAATTGATTAGTACTGTTAGATATATATATTCATACGTATAACATTCTGAAGAAAAACCACGTGGTGGTGGTCGCCATTTCCAATCTCGTCCTTCATCAGACATAATTACTGTTTGATGGTTTTCAGTAGCACAATGTGCTCGAAGTTGATTTTCTAAATGGAATGATATACCACAATATGTACAAGAATATCTCATTTCATTTTTTGGAAATTTTAATTCTGCTTGTTTATCTTTTCCTAAAATAATATTATTAATTAAAATTTAATTAAATATATTTCATTAACTTATTCATTCTTTAATCAGTAAACAAAAATAATAACACAATCTTAGTTTTATAGTCTTTAGGTCATTAAAAAATTATTTTTAGTAGAAATACTTATTAATATTTAACTATATTTTAAAGTTTTTAAATTATAAACCTCATATAGAAATTGTTGCTTTTTTATAGTTTACAAATAGGTACAAATAACAATTTTGTTTCATGAAATAACATTCAAACAACATTTGATTAAATTAAATTTTTACTCCTACCTTATTTTCTTATAGCCATAATTTAATCTTCTTTATCATAAAACATACATGAAATTTATATAATAAAATAATTTAAACTATACTTTTATTCTATTAAACTACTCTTACTCATATATATATATATATTATATTCTGTATTATATATAAAATAATATTCAAAACAATTATTGATTTACTGAGGGATCAAAAAATATAATAAATTTAAATATTATAACAGAAAATTACATTTTTTGCTTAAATAAATTAAATTAAGGTTAATGTATTAGTATAAATATTATTTACAGTTTACAACAAAATTTAATTTTCGTGTTTCTTTAACAAAATTATTCTAGTGAAAATACTAGTTATTAAGAAGATAGTTTTAATAATTTAAATAATTTTACCAACCATATCTATTATTTTAATCAATATATAAATAAAGATGCATCTAAATATTTAATAATATAATTTTATAAAATGTGCGAAAAAAACTTTAAGAACTAATAAATATAAATCTTAATTAAAAGTATTAATAAAAAATAAATATTATAGAAGAAACTACTTTGTTAACCAAATGTAATTTAATCATTTTACTATAAACAATGATAAAATACTCACTAGATTCATGGAAAACTTCTGTGACTTTTGAATGATAATTTGTTCTTAAATCATACGTTTCACCATTATGCTTTGCTATATTAGAATATGCCATCCCATTTTCTTGACCTTAGAAGAAAAAAATGTCTAAACCAGTAGCAAAATAGGCACCATATGTTTTAAAATTAATAGATACATACCAATTCCATTGAAACGCTCAAAGAATTGACTATTTCTTTCAAAATTGTGAATACCATTATTTTCATTACTAGAAGACTCGAATAACTGACTACCCATTTTATCATCATCGACCAATTCAACAGGATGTTTCCTATTCCTTCTACTTTGTTCTCTAACTCCAGTTGCAATCCAAGAGTCCAATCTATCTCCAAATAACAGATCTTCGTTAATTTGATTCAATTGATCTTCCAACGTCTGAACTGGCGTTGAAATGTCTTCTTTTGACATGCTCCATACTAAACGCACGGTGTCCAACATTTTTTTGGCCTCATTGCTATTTTCAGATCTAACCACCCACTCCAGGGCAGCCTGTTCGGCTTCACCATATCTCTTCAACGCAAACAACGCGTTGACAAGGTTGCGGCGCACACGCGAGCTGTACGCATTTTCATCATCGGTCAGCATGGATATGATGTGTCGACAGTCGTGGATGACATCATCATACTTCTTCAGTTCCAGACTGCACTGAGACCGTCCCAACAGGTAGCCGACGAAGCGCTCAGATGGCAGGCTTTTGGCTACGGCATTCTCCAGCAATTGGTCGAAACAGAAGAATGCGTTGCTCCATTGTTTGTGGTTTAGGTACTCGATGGCTCTGTGTTCGACCTCGGCGAAATTGGTATCCATGTATGAGCAAGGATGAACGTGTTTAGAACGTCAACTATCATACGACCTATGTGATCATAATTAATATACGACTGGTCGTACGTAATACAGTCGGTCATTTAGTTCTGGACGTAAAACACATTTAGGCGTAGGGAAAACATAAACAATGGATACAAACTTCCCTGTTTCGGTTATCACTTGAATTTTTATTCTTATCACTATAATTTTTTTCCAATTTTATTATTATTGATGTTTTGGATGCCCAAGGAAATTGCAATAATATTCCCGTAACCGTGTTCTCGCTTATCTCGTTACCAACATCTGACTTACAGAATTCGTATTCCCGCTCATTTGGACATTATAATGATAAATATTTTTTTGAGTTTTTTTTCCTTTACATTTTCTTCGATCTTTAAGATAACAATTGTTATTCTAAGTTAAATTGTACGACTACTTGTTTTATTCGCTTCGTTCATTGAACTTTTCTATTTTGCTGTTTTGTTCCAAAATATTTTTTTGTTGCTCTGCAAAAGGCCACCGTCTCGTAACGTTCACCGTAATTGTTACCCAGTATTCTATTACACCCTATCACCATTCTTAAAATGCCCCAGCTCATAGGTGATTATGACCAATTAGCACTCGAACGGCCAACATATGATTTTAGAGACTTGTCGTCAGTTTACCACTTGAAAGACGTCAACTTTACCAGACAATTTGCGCATATTTATGCTTATAGGCTAGTACAAATGAGAAGTATCCTTCTGGGCAAAATACAACAAAAATGGGGTAAGAAGGTTTTTTTGATTTCATCTTGTTCCTTACAATATTTTAAATTAATATTGGCTACATTTATGATATCATAATTTTATAATTACAGTGAACTGTTGATATATTTGGATTATTGTTCACCATCTTTGACCAATTATTTCTTTAAAATTTATATTATACCTAAGAGTTGTCTGTTTTTTATCTAAGTATTTGTTGCTTTAAATGATTTTGGTTTGTTTTGTAGGTGATGAAAGCCATGTTTATAAATTATCTGAATTGCATGATAAAATTGGCCAAGAATGCATTATAATTGGTACTTTATTTAAACATCAAGAATTGAAGCCTAGTATTTTGAAAGAAATCAGTGAAGAAGTAATATTAAATTTATTTGACAAGAATCAAATTTAATATTACTTATATGTCTTTTTTAGAATAATTTAATTCCTCAACCTCCTAGAACCCATTTTGTTTCTGATACAGATGAAGTTATAATAGAAGACGAATTACAAAGAGTTCCTTTAGTACTAGATGGACTAAATGACAATACTTTATCTCTAAATAATATAATGACTGGCTGCATTATAGCAGTTAAAGGTATTCCTCAAGAAAGTGGAAAGTTTTGTGTAACTGATTTTTGTTGGCCTACACCTTCAGCTCCTCAAATATTCACGAGCCGTAGCTCTGGAGATGACAGGTTTTGTATTCATTAAATACTAAAATAAATTAATAATTGTAATTATTAAAGATACTATTTGTATCAACTAACCTTACCTAAATAAATTGTATACATCAACTAATTATTCAATTAATTAATATTTTTGTGAAAAATACATTCTTTAGGTTTTTGGTATTAATTAGTGGTTTAGAGTTAGCCACCAATATTGCTACACATTTCCAAGTACAATTATTTGTGGACTGGATATTTGGTTTATTAGGCGATAAAAAGGAAAACTATAAAGTTTCTAAAATTGTTCAAGTCATAATTGCTGGTAATTTTTATGACTTATTTATGTTATAAATTTATATATAAATATATACATAACATCATTGATTATAAATACTAGTATTTATAATCAATGATAACATGTATTAAAATTTAATAGGAAATAGTATAAGGAATACTACAATGAAAAAGCCAAATTATCGTGATAAAATTGATGATTTTCCTAGAGATATACAAGCAATTAAACAGTTAGATGACTTATTAGTCCAGTTAGCTGTAAGGATATTGAATATTGTACATCTATGCTTAATAATTGATTTGACTTTCTGTTTTGATTTCCTAGTCAATTGTTGATGTACAAATTATGCCTGGAGAATTTGATCCTACAGACAGAACATTACCTCAACAAGCATTCCATAAATGTTTATTCCCTAAAGTAAGTATTAAAATGTTTTTAGTTCAATTACAAGCATAGAAATATTGTTTTATATATTTTTTCACTAGAATTGTAGGAGTCTTCATGTTTGTTACAAAAAAAAATGAGGCATGTGAATTAGTTTAACATGCTATCATTCTATATCTCCAAAATTTGACAATTCTGGTTTGATTTTGAATGCAATCAGACAATCAGACTGTATATATATTTCTGAGTTAGTCAATCATGGTTATTATAAAAAATAAAAAAATACTTAAATATAAATAAGTGATAACTAATAAATAATAAATTGTATATTCTTATATACCTTCTACTTACAGTTTACATCAATTTTAGATATTAAAGTATTATTTATTACTTGCTAATAAATGAATAACCAAAAATCAAGAAATTAAAAATTTAAGTTTTTACTTTTATTGTTTAAACTTACTTATTGTTTATTGTGTTATTGTAAATTCTTAAATAAAATAAGAATAAATGCCATCTTTTTGATGATGCATGAATTGTATAGTTAATTAATGCTTCTTAAACAGTTGCTTTGAAGTTTATTAAGTTTACTCCAGTTAGAAAAAGAGGCTGAACCAACTACTAGAATAATTAATAGTAATTAATTAAAATATATTAGGATAACATTTTTTTACCAATTGGGTATAACTAATTTAATTATATCCAAATTAATTTCTTGTCTTAATTAAGTATATTTTAAATAGGCTTCAGAGTATACAAATTTTCATAGAGTGACAAATCCAAATAAATTTGAAATTGAAGGCCACTTGATGATTGGATCTTCTGGACAAACTGTTCAAGATGTTCTTAGGTTTACTAATTTAGATAACCCATTAGACATAATGGATAAAATATTAGATTGGGGTCATTTAATACCATCTGCACCAGATACAATCCGTGAGTAAAGTTTTATTTAGTTTAATATTTTTAATGTATATTAAAATTTTCTAAATTAATATTTATGATTGTGAATTAGCGTGTTATCCATACGAGGGCCAGGATCCATTTATAATGCAAGAAATGCCACATGTATTTTTTGTATCAAACTTAACATCATTTCAAACATCTTTAAAGATAAATGCTAATGGTTATTATTTTTTTTATACTATTTTTTGATTTTATTAACATTATACTAACACCAAATATTTGGTTCTTATTTATAATTTCAGGGAATCCCACTCGACTTATAAGTGTGCCATCTTTTGCATTAACACAAACATGTGTATTATTAAATCTCAACTCTTTAGAATGTCATCCAATTTCATTCAAGACATTTGCCCCTTAATATTATTATTTATTTTATATAATTATTTTTGTGTAAAAGAAGATAAAAAAAAACACACATTATAAAATGTCTAACAATCATATATTTATACTATTTGCACTTTAATTTAAGTGCAAGGCCAATTTAATTTCTTCAGGTTTCATAATATTTAATATAGAAAGTGCAGCAATAAGCTGTTCCCGTGAACAACCAATGAAATTATGCTTCAAGAACACTGGAAATCCACGATAATGATCACCCAATGTATACAAGGGAATCCGGACAGTTCCAAGCACCTATTGAATAATAATAAAAAACAATTTATATATTTTTTGTTAAATATGTAAAATTTTGAATATAATTACTTCACTTCCATAATCTCTTGCGAGTAAAGCACGTTTTTCAATTTCAATCAATTCAGTCATAGTTACTTTTAATTTATAAAAGTGTAAAACTAAATTTTTTTTCTCGCTCCAATGAGATATAATGTAATCATCATTGGTAACAGAGTGAAGATCAGTATTTAAATTTACTTCTTCTGCCATTTCTCGGTTGACTGCATTTACAATATCCTCGTTGGCATCAATCAATCCACCGGGAAATCCAAAATAACCGTCATATCTTAATTGCATCTGTATCAGAGAAATATTATGTAATATTAGGTCAAGATATTTCTCATTTTTTTTGTTTACTTACAAGAATTGTTGCCCGAGGATTGTAAATGTTGAATATTTTTTTACTGTTTTCCGCATAAATTAAACAATGAGCAGCTTGAGTAGAGTATGCATATTTTTCATCTTGCAGTTGAGATTTCGGTATTACTATAAACTCATTTAACTCTGAAATTCTCCCAAAATGTTCAGTACTACCTAACCATCCCCATGTATGATCACCATTAGAAGTCATCACTGAAATCAACAACGAGCAGAAAATATATAATAAAAATTTTTTTTTAGTTCATGTACATTTTGCAACAAAAGTTAACTATATCTTATCTAGCATATTATATTGATGTTACTAATCACTGAAAACATACAAAGATATTATAAATACTGTATTCATGACTTATCTTTGACATTGGCAATAATTTTAATAATTAGATTAAGAAATTATGTTTTTATTTTAATGTGATATCTTAATTAGTCACTATTTTCTTATGTGCCTTTAAAATAAAAGTTTCATTATTAGTTTTATGAGGTAAAATTATTAAAATAAGAATTAGTAAATTTTAATGTGACACTATGTAGATTATAATTTAAGAATCCCACAAAACAAATTTAGTGTTAGTCTTTTGAAATAAATATAATTATTTCTCAGCAGTAATTTAAAATTGTAAAATATTAGCAAATTCAAAATTATTTCATCATTCTAATAAAATTCAGAAGTCAAAAGTATTATAAATTATGAATAAGTATCAATAAATGAACATATTATTATATTTATATAAATTTTTTTTATAAGTGGCTTTCGAATTTGTTTAAGGTTAAATTGCTCTCATATTAATAAAATAAATATTTGGAGTATTATAAAAAAAACCAAGTAATAAAACAATTAATTTAAAAAAATTGTAAATTTACTTATTAGTAGCTTTAAGAATTCTTTACAGAAAAGTAGTTTTAAAAGCACGTCAGTTAAAAATAAAAATAAAACTTACTTGAAATTTCTTCAGAGTTTGAAGTTACCAAGAAACAATTTTCAGAAGGTCCTGAATAATCTATAAAAAAAAAAAAAAAATAATAATTAATTGTTTTAATAAAACTGTAAGATTTTAAATAAATATAAATAAAAATGTATTTTATTTTTTAATTGCTGAACCTTTTTTTATAATTAGGGTGATTTTAGCAAGCGCATCTTTATGTTTAAATTAGGCCTTAGTTTACATTCTGATTTATACAAAATTATGTATACTATAAATCTTAAAACTTTATTTCCAAATACATATATTACTATCTTGAAAGTACAAAAACAACAGGAAATTCTCATTATTCTAATAATTCTTATAAATTTGCCATATACGAGTACAATTTTAAATTTGGAATTAATCCATATTATGAATGTTACATCAAATAGCAAAATTTAATTAAACCAAAGATACTCTTTAGACCAGCTTTTATCATCTTTTTTAACATAGTGATCATATCATATCAACATAGAAATAAAAACTAATTCAAACTTTTAACTAATTAACTAGTAACAAAATATATTAACCATTAACAAAACAAAAATACAAATTTTAAACTGTGAGATAAATTGAAAATGTTACTCTGAGGTAACTTGAGCGATATATTTTTTTATTTAAATTATTTAAATATAAATTTATTAGGTTTGTGAAAATAATATTCTTCCCTAGCAAACAAAGTTAAAGCTTTAATTGAAAAATTAGATATCTAGATTATTCACATAAAATCATTACATTTTAATGCATTTGTTTTAACTTCAAATTATATTGATAATAATTTTAACTAGTTAAGTCCTATTCTTGATTGTCTTTTATACAACATGAAAATACATTTGAGGGAACTGAAAATTCAATTACAAGAATATTTCTAGTAACAACAATGACTTCCCTTATAGATACACTCTTAATCCATTTGATGAAAACATAATTGCAGTTGCTTAATCAGTTGAGATTCATAACCAATCCTAAGAATTATCAGCAGATAAAATATTACAACTACAATTATCATCTCATGATTAATAATTTGGTTCACTAAATGAAATATCTGTCTAGTAACAGAAGCATTGAAAACATTGATTTTGTTCACCACTTTTTATCTTATAAAAACAATTACATTTTCGATTAATTAGAATTTTAACAAATGCAAAATTTAATTTATATATATTTATCATATCAATTAATGATTAAAAAATAAGGTATAAATATAAAGATAATTAAAAATTAAGCTTAGTAAAATGTAATATACTAGTAAAATTGATATTTAATGATATTAATTAACATAAAAAAAACACTAAAATTATTAAAATTTTATAAAATGTATTGAATAGTAAATGCTTACCAATCAAGTTTATTGATGGAATAGCGTTAGGTTTTAATTGTAATGAATTTTTATCATAACAATCTTCATGAAAATGATTTTTACATATAGTAATATTTAAATACAATTCCATATCATATAATGTACTTAATCCAATTCTTTTAGACCAGATACGTAATAAACGTTTATTATTATAAGGAAATCTATAAAGTGGTACATCTTTTTGGGCTTTGCAGGTTTGAACAAAGCAACCTTGTTCAAAATCCCTAAAAATAAATTTGTAATTTAGATTTTTATAAACTAAATATTAAAAACACATTTAATTTAAATTTTCGAGTAGTTTATACCCGTAACAATAACAATTATGTAATATCCGATTATATCATTTCCATTAATCTAATTGGCAGTATAGTAATATTCCACTAAGTAAAGTCAAAATTTTGGCTTTTATGTCAATAGAGTTTAAAGTTATTCATTATTATTAAATTTAAAGAAGAGTATACTTCAAAGTTATAACAAAATTATAAGATATTGTTAACCAAGGAAGAAGTTTACATAGTATGCAAAATTGTTTGCCTTTGTTTATGGTATAGCTTATATCATATATTTTTATGAAAATCTAACTGAAAGCTTACTCAGAATTTTTCAAAATTGAAAATAAATCTTTATCTACTTCATCATTTTTCCAATTCAAATTATACTTCTTAAAAATATTTTTTACTAGTGTATAATCATCTACATTCAGTATAGATTCATTATTAATACTACCTTGTTCCATATCTATATTAACAGAAACAAGAAAAATATATAAAAAAAAAAAAAAAAAAAAAAAAAAAAAAAAAAAACAAAGCTTAGTAACAAAAAGAAACTTACTTATTCAATGTAATAGATATTGTTTTCTTGTCTCCCTTTCGCAACTGTTTAGTATTTGTATAATTTAAGATATTAGATTTTCTCCTGCAATAATAATTAAACATTGAGTTTATATTTAAAAAAAATAATTATAAAATATGACAAAGACATGTTTCATAGTTTGTGTCTCAAATCTATCAAAAAGAATATTGTTGACAATCATTAAAAAATATATTATACATGGTTCTATAATTTTTTCCAATACCTGGAAAGTTTATGCTCGTTTTCAAATTTCAACAAATTTCAACATAATCAATAACAGATGGAATTTTGTGGGTATGGTCAAATAGGGGGAAAAAATTACGTTAACTGATAGAATGTATCCAAGCTTAGTAATAAAGATTAATTTAAAATAATATTAAAATATATAACTAAGTTAAGTAATCCATCTTAATTTTAATACGTTTATATATTATACATGGATTATTTTTGAATGTAAATAATAATAAATTGAATTAACGTGATATATTTAAGGTCATGTCCCTCCATCATAAAAAAAACCTCAAAAAAAAATGTTCTTCATAAATATAGCTTTATTACAATGTTTCCAATATATCGTTATATATATATATATTATAACTTTAATATATTTAAAATTTTACAATAAAAACACAACATTTTAAATTTGTTAAAAACGTAACAAGTTTCCTATAATTCTTCTTCTTCTTCTTCTTCTGCCTCCCAACTATTTGGGGTCAGCCACCCTTGTCCTACACCTCCACTTCACTCGGTCAATCACATCTCCTCTGCACACACCGACAGCCCTCATGTCATTCTCCAAAGTCTCCACCATCTCTTTTTTGGTCTTCCTCTTTTCCCTTCAACGTCCATCTTCATAACCACTCTTACTACTCTTAACTTAAAACAAGTTTCCTATAATTAAAAATTAAATTAACCATGCCACTTAATAATAATTTATTATCAGCTATTACCTTATTATAAGTTATATTATTAAAGTTCATACTAAGATGTGAAAATATTATTTATGCATAAGGGTAAATTATAAAATATAAATAAATAATCAAATTATAAAAAATCATTAACATGTATTAGCCCAAAATATTCTCAAAAAGAGTAAAATTCTATTTAACAAAATTAATTAGTAAGAATATAAGGATACTAGGATAATACACATAAAAAAAAAAGGAATGAAAAATATTTCTGGTCACCATTAATATATCTAAGCAACAGGGCAATATATTTTAAATAGAATCTGTAACAAGCCACTACCCAAAAAATTCATGTTAAAAAATAATATTTCTAAATTAAAAAAGCATTTTCAAAATCATAACCAGATAAAGTACATATAAATCAGATTAAATTTAGTTAAATCAGATTAACTTTCAAGAGTTGTTCTTTTTTCTAAAGATACCAAACACTGAGAGTAAATTGTTTTCAATATTTTCAAAAGTTAAAATGTTGAGAGTACTTAAAGGCATACATTTACTGAAATATTTATCCTCAAAGTAAATAATTACAATCAAATATTATATTTAAAATGGATTAAAACAGATTTAAAATTATTTATTTAGTTTGAAATTGTATAAGACTTACATTTAAAAAATTATGATATACATTATTACTAATTATGTTATATAAACTTTATGCTTTCCATAAAAAGTAAAAACAAAAATTGCATTACCATGGATATTCATATAAAATTAATTAATTATTGTCATAAATACCTACATAAGAAGATAAGAGGTTTACTTTTTTTTTTAAATATTTAGTTTTTTTTAAGTATTGTTAGTTAACCAAGTTAATTTTTTTTATCATATTAATGCACCTCTCTTGAGCATTCAATAATACTAGGTATCACCAATTAATATAATAACATTAAAATATGCTCAATATATTTTGTAGTACTCACTTATTATTGTTCATAGAACATATTTTATGTTTTGAATCGTTTAGTACTGAACCGCATAACAAATCTGTGAATGGAACTTCAGATGGTGACGTTTGGTTGTTATATTTTTGAAAATGTTTACTACACACTATACAATTTCCTATCGGTGTCCAATTTTTGATTTGTAGGGCTTTAGACCATCTCTCTAGCAATTTAGAATCGTGCAAGGGGATCCTGAAGCATTAATATCATGAGATTATTACTAAAATCAAATTCCCTTATATTACACAATTTACGTAAACTGAATATCAATGTAAAACGATATTTATTTAGATTAAACCTTGGGATTTTCCGTGTATTTATATTTATTTCCTCGAAATATTGGTTTTAATCACATCAATGAAACGCATTGATAAGTGACAATTGTTTTAATCGTACTTTAAAAAATTAAAACTTACGTTGAAATGTAATTAATTGTCTGAAAATTAGGTATATTTGAACAGTGTTGGTAAAACGGGCATAAGTAATTTTTATATTATTTATTTTTAAATTTTGTTTTTGTATATTAAATATTATTTTTTTAGGATATATCAAGTTACATCGTATGCTATTGTAAATTATCCCGTTTGTTATAAATCTATATAACAAAATATGATATTATCCTTAGACGTTTAGCTTTAGTATGATTAATTAACTCGAAAAATAATTATTGTAGACATGAAATGTTCAGTGTACGTAAACAACTATTGTTAATTTTGTACAAGATTTCTTTTCATAACTTAGCCTTAAAAAACATAGAGAATTTCAAAACTTAAAAATTAAATTTCATATATAACAGTTATAATATGAAATGAATAATATAAATTAATATATTATAGGACATGTCTGAGAAGATTAATATTTTGTTAATGAAGATTGCCAAAAAAAAAAGATTTCATTGACGATTAATAAATACGATTGTAAAATTGCATAAGTAAATCTATTCATGCAAAACAAAAATTAACAGCCGAGAACAAACGAATACGATAATTTTCATAATATATTTATTAATTAGATTTAATTATTTTATTACGATGAATACTATTAATATACGTCTACAACTTACCGATGGAAAATAATCCCATTGCCTTCTATTAATTTACTGTCGCAATTGGGTACAGAACAAGTTTGAACCATTCTAATAAATTAAAAACAAAATTCAAATTGAAGGAATGATAATCGCATGTTCATATACGTTTTGTACGGTTGCAATAGCAAGAAGAGTTGTATTGAATAAACGAAGTTATTTACAATTGATCAATCATATTTTGCCCACAACTCTGGAACGAATAACCAGATATTCGATACCACATTTTGTAAACTGGAGTGTATAAAAAGTATTGTTATCAGCATTAGTATTCTTGTTATTGTGGTTCAAGGTTTATAGATAATATCATTGATTATAAATACATAATAATAGTATTTATAATCAATGATAATACGTATAATAATAGCCGGGCGGGTACACACCGAGTGTAATGAAACACAGTAGTGATGATAAACTGCTATTAAATGTAGTAGCATCTGCAACTGCCATTGTTACTTGAAAAGATAGCAGTGATAAATAGCAGCTACTGCTATTTGCTTAGAAATCAACAGTCATTTTAATTAACACACCTTGCTCATAGCAGGTGTAATCATTAGCAGCTAATTCATTCTAGTAATGATATCATTTTTGAAGTAGCAGGCATGTGTGTGTTAAGCGGTCCATAAACGTGCAATATCGTGGTTTGTACAATATATTGGATCGTGTGTAGTTAATATTGAAGAGTTGTGCAATATATTGTACGAAATCAAATCATTTTTAAATATATTGCGCAATTCGGAAAATATTGTGCAGTATTCAGTAGATGTGTTCCGGGTACCCGGCCAACGAGTCCAAGCCGGGTACTCGATATTATATTCAGTACCCGACCAATACTCGTTACCCGGCGTGTTATTAAAATTTGACTTGGACAGTACCCAGTACCCGGTACTCGATTAATTTATTAATTAAAAAAAAAATGTGTCCCCGCATCGACAAAACGAAAATATTTTATAATATTATAAATTTTTTAATAATATTTATCTTTGAAAAATAAAAATTATCCTAGTAAATAATTATTATGGTATTTTTAGTGATGCTAATATAAAAAAAGGGAGTTGATGATGCATAATTAGATAGCTTTGATTGTTTTTTTGTACACAATTCATCTTCTTGTAACAGAGTCTATAAAACGTCAGAAATCAGTCCAAGATCTCTTAGTTCGCACCAGAAAAGTTTCTACTCATTTCCATCACTGATCATCATCTATTAATAAACTGAAATTAATACAAATTAATCTAGGAGTTCAACCTAAGAAGGTTATTCAAGATATTTGCACTAGTTATAATTAGAGACCGGATTTTTATGTTTTTAAATATTTTATAAAAAATCTAATGGTTTAAAAAAAAAACCCAATTTTTTTTTTATTATAATATATTATTTATCTTGACGAAAGGAACATTGATAAGAAAATCAATTAAAAATAATGATTCCCTATAATAAAGGATAATAAAAATAAGATAAGAGAATATATTATATTCTCTTATCTTATTTTTATAGACGGACCATGGTAAATGTTCCCGCTAAAATCCAACTTTACACCTACTATGGCAGCTGACATGAAATGGGCACAAATAACATCAGTAGATGTGGAAAGGTCATTTAGTAAATATAAACTTATATTAACTGAAAAAAGAACCAACATGTCTTCAAAACACTTAGAGCAGTATATTGTCATAAATTGTTTGAACATTTAATATTATTCTATTATTTAACTATTTTATGTATTTTATGCAATATGTATTATTATTTTATTTTTCGAGAATTCAAAAGGTTGAATTATTAAAGTTTAAGTTGTTTTAACATATAATTTTCTGTTATTCTGCAATACTATTTTATATTTGAATTTATAAGACTGAATTATTTGAGTTTAAGTTGTTTTAATACATGACTGTTCTGCTATTTAACTATTTTTTGAAATAATTTTTTTTATTTTTGATATTTTAATTTTTTGTATTCATAAGGCTGAATTATTTTTTTTGAGTTGTTTATTTTTGAGTACATTATATTATTTTATTATTCAACAATATACAACATATTTTTGTTTTTATTCTTTAAAACATGTTATTATTATTGGTTTTTGAGTTCATAAATCTGAATTTTAGGTATATAACTATGTGTTACAGTCATGGATCTAAAATACAATTAAACAATATAGGTACACTAGTATATCACCATATTATAGGTTAAATATGACTTTTTGAATAATTTTTTAACAATTAGAATTAATCTAACTATTTTATATATTTTATAAACTACTACTTTTATTTGTTTTTTCAGTATTTAATATATTTTTATGAAAAAGAATATTTTTTCATTAAAGAATATTTCTGCATATAAAAGAATATTTTGATGAAATTATAGAGCATAGAAACATCTTATTTCTAAGGTTTTAAGCGCATATAAATCCGGTCTCTAGTTAAAATACATATATTATTATTTTATCAATACCATAATTCATCATTAATTTTTATAAAATCTAATAATATAATATTTTTTAATTTTAGGTGGAATTCTAGTTTTTATATGCTAGAACGTTTATTTAATTTAAAAAATGCCGTTTTAATTTTGACATCTGAGTCTCCGACAAGTCTGCCAACATTTAATACGAATGATTGGACTTTAATGGAGTCATTATTGAATTTATTAAGACCATTTGAAGAACTTACCAAATGCATAAGTTCTAATAAATCAATAATAAGTGAAGTTATCCCTGCAATTATGTCATTAAATTCATTTTTAAATCACCCTAGTAGTGTTCATTTTGGAGTTAAGACTACAAAATATGTGATGATGAGTAGACTCTATAAGCGATTTGAAATTATAATAAAAAAACAACCGGATGTTCCTCGCTCTGCTGTACACTTGGGGGTGAAGTGCGACTCTTCATAGGATAGGTCATTATAATGGATTTGTTAAATTTGAATTCAATGATAGGTAACATTGTATACGAAAAACGATTCTGAACGGAGATGATATGTTTGTCTAGAATAAATTACAATGATATTTATAAATATTGTAATACGTATATTTTATTTTTAAACGAAAAATTTAGAAAAATTGAAAATTTAAATTATCTATCAATAAGTCAAAATACTTTGAAATCTTAACCATGTATAGAAAACGTCAATATAAAGATTTGGTGAAAATTTCAAGTTGTTGCGGTTTTTCGTTTTTATAAATACCAATATCATTTGTCAGTCTAGAATATTATACATTATATTATATTTAACATGTAATTTTATGTCAATATTCAATGTTCAAACGCTTATAAAAAAAAATTGTGCCTATGGATTTTAATAATTTTTGAATGACATTAAGAACAACTTCTGTGGAATCTTCGATTAAATTTTCAAGTATTTTTTACGAGCCAAATTTTTTTTATCACCGATTATAAAAATAAAATGTAAAAAAATCGAATATCTTAAATGCCTATAAGTGGCTTAAAAATCAATATAATATTTTGAAAAAAATATGACATAAAGGAAATGCTAATCTCAACAGCTGGTAGAAATTTCAAAAATCTGCGACTTATACTTTTTGAATTACAACAAATATTTAAAATCGTTTGAGAATAAATCGCTATTTTATGCAATTTCGTAAATATTTTAATTTCAAACAGTCATAAAATGTTTTCCTCTAATTCCGGTAGACATTTTTTTAAAGATTTTTGAAGAGTAGCTTATAGATAACCTAGTGGTAAAATTTTGAACCTTAAGTATGAACAGAAAAAATTTTATGAATTTTTATCTACAAAATAACTTGCAAATTTTCGCAATTTTTACATATTTCGTATAAATTGGAACTTTGAGCACTTATAAAAAAAAATTGTGACTTACGAATTTAGATTTTTTTTTATCAGTTAAGGAACAACTTATAAGAAACCTTGTATTAAATTTTCAAGATTTTCTGGGCAGCCAAAAAAATTTTATCGTTATTTTTAAAAAAAATTCTTAAAAAATTTGAAAATTTAAATTGTCTATAAATAGCTCAATAAAAGTCAAAATACTTTGAAAAAGTAACAACGGTGTATAGAGAACGCTAATCTAAACATTTGGTGAAAATTTCAAGTATTTACATCGATTAGTTTTTGAGTTATAGCAAAATAAAATTTGAGTATGTCGAAAACTGGTTTTGCGTAAAAACTCCCGTTTTTCCCTCATTTTTTTAGGGTTTTTCCCGTCGCATTAAAAATTGAAAATTTTTTACTTATGACCCCCCAAAGTACCAAATAGATTCACTTTCCTTTCAGAAAAGTTGCTACATAAGGCAATCGAAGCATTTTTACTGCCCCAAATCGTGTCGACAGACACAAAAAAAAAAAAAAAAAAAAAAAAAAAAAAAACACACATCATTGTAAAATCAATACATTCTTCACTCCGTTCAGAATCTAAAACACACATCATCGTAAAATCAATACATTCTTCACTCCGTTCAGAATCTAAAAAATTGATGTCAAAAAAATACCAATGTGTTAATATAATATTAGATGATTATGTGAATTTTAATTTAGATGGTATATAATATATATATATATATATATTTATGTACCTATATATGTTTATGTTTATTTGTACGAGCATTTTAAAAGCATCATAAGAGTATTCAGTATCCTGAACTGAGTTACGACTTCAGCCCCCCCAAATTTCAAACACTATTTGCGCCTATGAATACGCCCCTGATTATAGTTACGTTACATTTGTACAATATTATAAGAATAATAATAATAATTAATTATTAATAAGTATTTTTACAATACAATATAATAATAATAATTTCATAGATCTTAATTTTTAGGTCTATGCATTGGCGCAACTAGGGGGGTGCACAGGGGAATTGTGCACCCCCAAGTTTAAAATGTGTACCCCCAAAAAATATAAAACTTTTTCCAAAAAATGTGTAGGTACCATGTGGTAAATGTGTGGCTATAACCCGATTGAGCACAGTTTACCTTTTTCACTACCCAATTGAGCACAGTTACAATTAAACAATAGAAATACGAAATATAACACGATTGAGCATAAAAATACGTACAACGTTGCCGTACCACATAGCTAAATAATAATTTAAAAAAATTGAAATATTTATAGGAATTATTTTATAATAATCATCAAAGTAATAATTAGTGTATAAAAGTTTAAATTAAATTATTTTACAAATATAGGTATTAATTAATATAGATATTTATATTTTAAAATGTAGGAAGGCCAAAGAAATGTTTTGCGGAATGTTCTACCCGAAGTAAACAACGTAGATCTGCAGCGTTAGGAAATTTATGTACTACTCCAGAAATGAAACATGCCGCAAAATCAAAATTTTATAAGAGTGGAAACAGAGCGCTTGCAGATTTATTATAAATGGCCGCGTCTACTCCAAAGAGGGCAATTAAAATTAAAAAGTCTTTTGAAACTAAAAAAAGTATTGTACCTTATTCGGCAGAGGAAGCATTAGCTTTTATTTTGGATAATAAATTAAATAAACAGCAATATATTAATATAAGATATGAAGCTAAAAAGCGAAATGCAGATATATACCCAGCTTATGAATATATCATTGAAGTAAAAAAAAAGTGCTATCCTGAAAATTGTAGTATTTCTGATGTAAGTTGTAGTGTACCACTACAAGATCTTCTGAACTACACTACTAATAGAATATTATCCGTTACTGAAATAATTGATATTGAAGCATGTACTGAATTTGAAATGATATACAAATGGGGTTGCGATGGGTCTAGCAGTAATTCACAGTACAAACAATTTTTTAAAGATACAAATGTGAGTGATATTAGTGTTTTCACTGTTTCTTTAGTTCCTCTCCGACTCCAATGTATAAAAAACAATCAAAAGCTTATTTTCTGGTCCAATCCACGATATTCATCAACCTTTTTTGTCGCCCAATTAAATTTGTATACATGAAAGAAAGCAATGACAAAACAAGATAAATCTATGCAGAGATAGAGTATGAAATAAAACATTTATCAAAAACATTATTTTCTAACGATACATTAAGATTTGAAATAAAACACACACTCATTTTTTCAATGATCAATGGAAAAGTAATTATAATTTTATTTGTTTAAAATTAATTTTAAAAATATTATAATAAGCTATGTTATATCAGGTATGTAGTGCTATAACAAATACTTCTTGTCAATCGTGCTATATATGTGGATGTAAGCCATCTGAAATGAATAATTTAACATTTGTATCAACAAAAAAGTGCAATATGGATAATATGAAGTTTGGTTTGTCAGTATTACATGCTAATATACGATTTTTTGAATGTTTGTTGCACTTGTCGTATCGGTTGGAAATACTAATTTGGAGAGTAAGTATATTTAGTATTTAATTATTTATTATGTTATTTATTAACTTATAATATATACAAATAATTGTATTATTATAGGTCATTTCAAAAGAACATAAACTACAAATGGAAATAAGAAAAAAATTTATTCAAGAAAAGTTTCGATCTGAATTAGGATTATTGGTCGATGTTGTACTACCAGGTTTATAAAATTAAGTCTAGCCAATTATCATGTAAATCATAATCTTCATTTGTATAATTTAGGGTCTGGCACAACTAACGATGGAAATACTGCGCGTACATTTTTCCGCGAACCAAAAAAAACCGCAGAAATTACAGGATTAAATGAAAATTTAATTACTAGGTTTAGTTATATTTTAACAACAATTTCTTGTGGGTATGAAGTTAACATAGACAAATTTGATGAATATGCAAAACAGACAGCAAAACTATTTGTAGATTTATATCCGTGGTTCTACATGCCGACCAGTGTACACAAAGTGTTGATGCACGGAGGTGATATTATACGTGCAGCTCTTTTACCAATAGGTTCGGATATTGTTATTGCATTAATAGATTATAATATGTATGACATTGCTTTTATATATGATTTTATTTTAGGTCAATTATCTGAAGAAGCTGCCGAAACTTGTAATAAGGAATTCAAAAGGATCAGGCTTCATCATACAAGAAAATCATCTCGTGTTAATACAAATACAGATTTATTCCAAATGTTATTGGTATTATCAGACCCTAAAATATCAACGATTCGTAAACTACCAAAAAAAAAACCACATGACCTTCCGATAGAGGTAAAATCACTTTTGGTATTAGAAAATATTATCAGTAACGAAGAAGAAGAAGAACACTTTGAAAAATCATCTATCGAACAATTAAGTGATAGTGATAGATGCCGTGGTGTAACATGTTCTGAAACTGCTTACGTAAGCTAATAGACACGATATACGTACAATATCGTAGAGGGGATGTCGTATTTAAACGCAATTTGTAAGCACTTATGATTTTGCATACACCACGGTACCAAACGGTTTATTATTATTTTTATTTCCGATAAAACGATAACCGACGGCCGAGTACATTTGTGTGATTGCATTGCATTGTTTGAATCATTCAACGTACATGATTATTATTTTTGTATTAGTATTTTAAATAATAGATTTATAATTGACTTGCTATTGAATTTCCAATACACTAGTTTTTCTGCTTACACTTTCCCAAAACACACGCTACGCCACTGAATAACGTATTTGTCAAACACAGAGTATACCTTTTGAAAAATAGACGATACGCAGGTATGAGCGTATACAGTAACTCACTAAGGACATAGATTAAATATACTTAATAGTATATTTAATCTATGCTAAGGACAACTTACTGCAATATTGATAAATCATTAATAATCCATTTTTTGGTTGAAGCGTAACTATGTGATATACAGTTAAAATTTACTTTTATTCTTGTGTAGTGCCTTATTAGTAGTTTATTATATTAGTATATTACTATAATATATTATATTATAGGACTTACTTTCTGATAACCTATTTGTATTTTTTTTTTTTTGTTCAGTACCTAGGTCTAGATTCTAGGGCCTACAATAGTGATTATCTGGACCTTCTTTAAACCCCCCCCCCATTTTGAAATCCTGGGCACGCCACTGTTCATCGTAAGCCATTATGGTTGAATTGATTTTTTGCATTTCAATAAAACTCATCCTCCCATACAACTTGTAAAGCACAAAAATTACGAGTATACGAGTTAGTGCTCTTGATATCCGAGTACTTGGATAACCGGGTTTTACGGGTATTACCCGATTTACAAAATTTCGGGTACCCGTTTTGGATTGGGTACCCGTTATGGATCGGGTACCTGTTATGATTTGTATACTCATTACTAGAGCTGGGATTTGTATGTAAATACATATTTTTTTTTAAACATGATAAATTAATTAACTATTGCAAATGATAAATTCGTTTCACATGATTTACAATAAATTAAGAAATATTTAATTTTACATATTTTTACATATTCCGTAAATTTTAACATCAATTCCAATATGTATTTATAATTCGATAATAGTAAAAGTGTATATAAGAATATGAAAAAATTAATAACTAGATATTAGTTTATCTTATCTGTTTCTGTTCGATAACCATAGCTTAATGATCTTAGGTATGTTAAGGTATGTATATCTTAGATTATATTTTTATAGATAATTTTTATATTTTCTTAGATATTTTTTATTCGAATAATTGTGTATAATGTATAATTTAATACTGATTACCTCTTAGGAGTTAAGACTTAGCTAACCCTTTTACGTATATCAAAAACCATCGGGTACCCGAAAATTTTGGGTAATGGGTACCCACTACCCGAAAACATTGACTACCTACCCACAAAATCAGGTATTACCCGGATAAACGGATAAACGGGTACCCGGGTATTACCCACATCAAATCAAGAGCACTAATACGAGTATTTCAAAAGACGCATGTATAGCCTGGTTGTAGTTGGACAGAAAAATTGGCAACGTTGCATTCATTTGACTGTGCTCAATCGGGTTCCACCTCCATGTAATGCCCCCACGGTTCTGTGAGTTCTTCACTATTTGTGCACCCTCAAATTATTGGTCTAGTTGCGCCTATGGGCCTATGAATAATTTACATTACACAAATGTTTCGATATGTACCAGGCTTAATATAAACCACGAATTAAGATATATATAATATATCTACGTATATTTTAATTCGTGATATAAACATAGGTTGTGGTCAATAATCACAGTCAAACGCATTCCTCAAAAATATTATCTATAATAATATTTATAATCTAGGGCAGCGATTTACAAACTGGGGGGTCACCAATATATAAAATAACTAATAAGGTAAATATAATACAATATCATCATGATAATTATTGTTGAGAGTCACAATTGATAAAACTTTAGGATTATCAATAAAAACGTTACATCAATCATATTGAGATGGGCCACCAATATATTCAATATGGCCAATGGCCAATTACTTTATCAATACTTTTTAACGTTATCATGAGAAAAGGGTTATTCAAAATCTTGATGACATTTTAGGAGGTCGCAGCCTCAGAGACTAAAAACCGCTAATCTAGGGTGATATTAAAGATCAAGACCGTGGTATCTATCTACAGCCGTTAAATCGTTAACGGTCAAAATTTCTATCGCTTATCTTCTTTCTTGTTGTCAAAGAGAATAGAAATTGTTCAAAGAACATGTACATCTTTGTTTATCTCGAAATTTTTTTTTAAGCGGTAGTGCAGTGTAATCGCGCTTTACTGATTGACTGATTCGTAAACTTAAGTTTTTGTCGAATTTCATTAGGCCTAAGTTTTTACTTATTAGCATTAAGATTTTCATATGGTTATTTATTAGTTAAGAGTATGTTAAAATTTCGTACTAGTTAACTAATTTTAAGTTTCTTAACCATGGCCTTTTCCAGTGATGAACTGAATTTTCTTGTTTACCGATACTTACAGGAGTCTGGTATGTACAATAAGGCAAATTCGTTTTTGATTTATTTACGTGTTGATTTTAATAATGAATACGATTTGTATACATTTTGTTTAGGTTTTCAACATTCCGCTTATACATTTGGGATTGAATCGCACATCTCTCAATCCAACATAAATGGTGCTTTAGTTCCACCAGCAGCTTTAATTAGTATTATACAGAAAGGTCTGCACTATACTGAAGCTGAAATATGCGTTGGCGAAGATGGCTCTGAACAACGTTTAACTGAAAGCTTGTCGTTAATTGATGCAGTTATGCCAGAAATTGTAGCTAGTCGACAGAGTCAAAATCAACAGAAACAAATTGTGGTAAAGAATGATACACAAGAAACCAATGGTGAAGAAGGCACAGCTACTGTAACTCCAGCTGTTACTAGTACTGAAACAATGGAACTCGATAGCAGTATTGAAATACCTGCTGAAAAATCTACCATTCTTAAGGGTCATGAGTCTGAAGTTTTTATTTGTGCTTGGAATCCAACCACTGATTTACTTGCTTCTGGGTATTTTTATATTTCAATCATTATTTTCTGCTTATCTATATAATTAAAATTGAAGCTTAAAAAATATTACTTAAAAAGTTTTCTTCTCCTCTAAAAGTTCAAATTGTAATTTTGTATTTGCTTATTTTTTACTACAAATATAATTAAATTACATTAAGTCACGGTTTTTACTAAAACTTAAATTATATTAGCATACATTATAAATAAATAAACTATTTAAAATTAATTCATGTTGTTAAAAAAAATCAAACAAATATTAATGAGAGAATATTTGATAACACAATTAAATTTGTGAATACTTATAGTATATATATATTTATACTTTAAAAACTATACAAATCCTAAATGAACAGAAATAGGTTTTTGAAAAATAAAATTGTTTCTAATAATAAAAACAATACTAAATAATATATAAGCTTGATACTTTAACTATTTAGGTTTTTTAATAAATTTCTTAATAAGATGCTGTTTTACTTATTCATTATTTTGAGCTGATTACTTGAATAGCATCTTAGAAAGTTCTATTTTATTTCTATTAAATAATTTCTTAGGGTATGGTAGGGGAAAAAGTGGTAATGGGTATTAAACAAAATGTTTCTTTTTATCTAGTTTTTAGGTATGTAAAGCTACTGATTAAAGTGTTTACAACAGGCAATCGTTTTAAAGTTTTTATACTTAGTATTTTATTTTTTTTAAATATTTCAAAAATGTTGATTGTGCTGATTATTTTATTAATAATTACATTTTGAAATTAATACTTAAAGCCCTAAATTTTAACATTGGTTTTTTTGGTTTGAATACTCTAACTTATGACATAAAATGTTTTAATGAGTATGGTAACTCTATGAATATTAGTTTAATAAAATTACTAATGGTTCAGTTAACAACATTAACAACACAAAAGACTACTAAAAATTAATTATTATACTGTATATTTGTAAATCATACTGTAGTATTATATTGTTCATTTTAATATTATATTACAGTAAGATCTTGTAATGGAATAACTCAGTACCAACAGACAGATTTTTCCTTTATTAAGGAGTTTCTTTTATTAGGAGACTGAAAAAAAAAATCATGAGAAACTCTTAAATTAATGATTAAATTAAAAATTATACTATTTACATATTAATTCAATTTTGTTTCTATTTTTATTTATTTATTTCACTATACATTAACTATTACCAAGGTCTAAAACTTGATGATTTTGCATATTTTATGTAATGCTTTTATTCGTGTTTTTGGTTAATGAAGATTTTGCTTTAGAGAAATAATTTAAGTTTTTATTTGAATCAGAATTATGGTTATTTCACGTTATAAGACAATTTCAGTCTTATTAGAGCTTTGTTTATAGATGTTTACTGTATTGTACTATATTATATGTGTATTGCTAGAATGAAAAAAAGTGCTATTGAGAATCTTTAAAAATTATTTGCTGTATGATATAGCAATGCTTGTATTATATTTTGAATTAAATACATATTGAATTTTGCTATTACCAGCACTTTTCTGTTTCCTAGATTGTATGTTATTTTGATAGTTTTAATAGCTTTAATACCCATTTATTCCTTAAGATATTATTTTATATTTTCTAAAAGTCAAATGTTTTTTATTTTTAGATCAGGAGATAGTACAGCTCGTATTTGGGATATGGCTGACAGTTCTGGTTCTCCTTCTCAACTTATATTAAGGCATTGTATCCAAAAAGGAGGAACTGAAGTTCCCAGTAATAAAGATGTAACTTCTCTTGATTGGAATGTATGATTTTATTGTTATTCAATTCTTATTAAATTTATTCCATTTCTAATAATAATAATTTTTGTTTAGTGTGATGGAACTCTATTAGCTACAGGATCGTATGATGGATATGCTCGGATTTGGATGACAGATGGTAGAATATCAAGTACTCTTGGTCAACATAAGGGTCCGATATTTGCTTTAAAATGGAATAAAAGAGGAAATTATATACTTAGTGCTGGAGTAGATAAAGTAAATAAATGTTAATTTTTTTTTATTAAATGTTCTTTTGCTTATTTTACTATTTTTTTTTTTTTTTCATATTAGACCACTATTATTTGGGATGCTGCTTCCGGGCAATGTAACCAGCAGTTTGCATTTCACACAGCACCTGCATTAGATGTTGATTGGCAAACCAATAGTAGTTTTGCATCATGTAGTACTGATCAGTGTATACATGTTTGTCGTTTAGGTGTTGATCGTCCTATTAAATCATTTCAAGGACATACTGTAAGTTGTTTTATTAAATTTAGTACACATTTGATATTATGTTATCAAAACCTTTTTTTTTTATTAAAGTGTTATAATACTATAATAATTTCGTATATCAATTATAAAAAATGAAACTTATTTAATCGACAAAACTACTATTCTTTATCGTTTTATATTAATTATATATACATAACAATTTTTATATAATATTCTATTACAGTATCGTATTAAGTTCTATAATGTTTAAATTATGAAAAATAAAATAACCTTTTTATTATTACAATATTTTTTTAACAATATATATTTTTGATTATATGCTTATCATGTTTAACCAGTGTTCAATCTCAAATTGTTTTTAATTTTATGAAATATTTTGTAAAAATCAAAATATTTGGTCAATATATTTCAGGAAATGTATTAGTTTTACAGTTATTAAATAATTTTCTTTATTGTTTTTATGACTGGTGTATCGATAGTTCTGTTATCAAAAAAAAAAAAAAAATATTGTGATTGAATACTGATTTATTATTAACAAATATTTTAGAATGAAGTTAATGCTATAAAATGGGATCCCCAAGGAAATCTTTTAGCTTCTTGCTCAGATGATATGACTTTGAAAATATGGTCAATGAAACAAGATACTTGTGTGCATGACTTGCAAGCACACAATAAAGAAATTTATACAATAAAATGGAGTCCAACAGGGCCTGGTACAGCTAATCCAAACATGAATCTCATACTTGCTAGGTAAGTTTAATAATCAACTATATAATTGATTTAATAAATAATAATTAATAAATATTAATAACTAGTGCTTCATTTGATTCAACTGTACGCTTGTGGGATGTTGACCGAGGTATATGCATTCATACACTGACGAAGCATACTGAACCTGTCTATAGTGTAGCCTTTTCACCTGATGGAAAGTTTTTGGCATCTGGAAGTTTTGATAAATGCGTTCATATTTGGTCAACACATGTAAATAATTTTAAAAATTATAAAAAAAAATTGTACTGAACTAAATTTTTTTTTTTTTATCATTTTGTATACAGAGTGGTCAATTAGTTCATAGTTATAAAGGAACTGGTGGCATTTTTGAAGTTTGCTGGAATTCTCGAGGTGACAAAGTTGGTGCAAGTGCATCTGACGGAAGTGTAAGTATAATTACATTATTATATGTTCATCATATTCTTTAATAATATCTAATTTTAAAAATACTACTATTTTTAGGCCTAAATATATCTATACTATTATCAGTGGTGTACATTCAATCTTGATTTGGGGGGGGGGGGGTTTAAACAAAAATATTGAATACAAAACGTTCCTTTTAAAACTACCAATTTTCTTTACAAACAAACTTATAAATATAAATAGGTAAATTAAACAAAAGTTATAATAAGTTAAAAGCGTAAAAATAAAATTACGAATATATTAAATGTCATCAATAATATCAATTATTTTCTTCTTTTTTTATTGGCCCTGGGGTTGTTTGAACCCTAAACCCCTCTGTATGTACACCACTGACTATTATAATAAATCTCATAATATTATACTATTATAATTTTTTATTATTTTTACAGGTATTTGTTTTGGACCTACGGAAACTTTAATTTTTCTTATATTTAAATTATCCCTATTTTGGATGTAACTTTCCATTTGGTAAGTAAACAAGTGAAAAGTTGCAGTTAAGTTAATCATTTTTATAAGTTTATAACTATGGTATTGTATCAAAAAACTGGATACGTTCTTTATATTAATATATTACATTGTGAATACACAGTTGGTAAAAATTGCTTTATTCTACCAATAGGCTTTCATTTATGAGTATTAATTAAATTTGTGTATGGTTTTGGAGTTATATAGTGGTTGATTGTTTACTGATTAGCTAACCCTGGTTAAGTCACTTCTTCAGATATTCTTAGTTCTCAGATGGTTGACTTTTCGAGTACTCAGAAATTTGGTGTACTGTTCTTCTTCATCTGGCAAGTAATTGAGTACTAAAGTTGTGATATCCTTAGATGCTAAAATCTCACCTCAAAAATATATGACGTTTTTTATTTATTATACAACAAATTATATAATGCTATTAATCATTGTTTATTTTTAAATAACTAGTGGTGTGTAGGATTACTGTCAATAATAACTGACTCAGTATCATAAATTGTATTATAAAACAAAAATAATTTTAGTTTAAAATAATTATTTTTTTTATGAAAAATTGTGTACATTGTGGAACTGGGTTAATACTTTTACACTTAGAATCAAGTATACTTAATTATGTATACTTTACATTAATTTTATATTATATTTTACCTAAGTCTAGAAATGATTTTATAATAGTAGTTTAAATATTAATTAAATACATTATTATTTTTATGCTGTAAGATGTTATTATATTATATATTTTGTCACCAGACAACTCATATTATAAATATTTTATTTAAATTTTGCTTTCAGTTAGGTGAAAGTCTAAGTAGATAATAATTTTCTATCGAATATTTATTCATATAATGTAATTTAAAAATTGTTTGTGTCTTATTATTATGATTAATGAAATTTAAATATTAAAATTGAGTTATATAGTATTTTTCACAAAAAAATAAATTTTAAATTCAATTGGATTGAAAAAACAACCATTTATAATTAATTTAAGTTATGCGTTCTTAAAATATTGAAATACATTTTTAAAAAATATTATGATTACTCCACAAAACCATAAAAAAAAGAAGACATTTCTGCCTACACAAAAAAATTATATATATTAAAACAAGTAATATAAAAAATTGAGAATGATAAATATTCTTAATTTATAGAAAAAATTTTAACAACCAAACAAAATAGAAATCAATCTTAGTTCTTGTATACATAAAATTATATTATTCAAAATGTGTAGTAGAAATTTATTTTGTTTCTATGATTATTAATTACTGTCTCAGTCATAAGACGTGAATTATAAAATCTATAAATTATTTTCAGTTTTAATTTTTATGAGTAATATAATGGTGTTCTCTAGTAATGAATAACACAATTATTAATTTATATCCTTTGTAGAGCACATTTTATTAGTGATGTTAGAAGCAGGTTTTTTGAAAGCTTGCTGGGTTACCTTAAACTTTATTTAATAATTTCCCTACATTTTGTTGAATGTTATATTCATACATTTTAAATATATTTTTTTATTATATATATATATAAAAAAATTACGAATATTTTACTTTATAATCAAAGTAATGACATACTTAGTTAGAAAAAACCAATTTTATCAGTTGTCTATCCAACTTATTGGTAAATATGACTGTGCTATAGTATACACTGATTAGTTTAGTGAGCTACCGATTAAATATTATTTTATTATTATGACAAAATGCACTTTTAAAGTCGTTAATTGTAAATTGTTTATTGGTCTAAAAGTGGCAATATAGTGTTCTGTTGCTACTAGACATTCAATTTGAGTGCAATATAATTTTCAAGTACTGTTGGAATTGATCCTGAAGCTGATTTTAAACTTAACCATCGGCAGAAAAAACCTCCTGTAGATTCAAATTCAAACACACTAGTAATTTGTACTAACAAAACTTTTTACCGAAAATAATTCATGTGTCTTATCAAAATCAATTAATTTATTTAAATACATTATGGAAAGTTGTATTGAAAAAATGAAGCCTTTATTCTTAATGTTATCTTATCCTTTTAAAAAGGAAAATTTCCCCTGATATCATTAAAAGTGTTATGGTATTCTTTCCTAACATTACTGAAGAAGCAGAATGCTAAGACATACTGCCGTTCAAGCAGAGATGGAAATACTAATTGGGATGTGCTTTGATAGTGATTAAAATATTTTTTGATGATCTAATAAATAAATCTGAAGAAATGGTTCACGAGTGCTGTAAGAATATAATAAACTGTTACTTTATATTTTTGTATTCACATGAACAACTTAGACATATTGGTTGAGGACAGTGTTGGGAATAGATAACTAATAATTTATCTAGATAAAGATAAAGATGACTATACTAATTCTTATCTAGATACAGATAAAGATAGCTATACTAAATTTGATCTAGATAAAGATAAAAATAAGTACATTTTTATCTAGATAAATATGAGATTATTTCATGTTTGATTTTGAAAATATTCAGGATACTACAGATATTAGGTAAAAAATTCATAATTAAAAACATTTTAAAATAAATATCATTTTTTAAACTCATTTCAAACATTAATAAACATTAAATATAAAATAATTTTTTTGAAATAAACTTCATAAGAAGATGACAAATCATTCTCAAACTTAATAATAAAAAAAATCTTAGATTTGAAAAATAAAATATCAATACATTTCTGTCTTTTTATTTAACAAATTTTAAACATTTTGAAAATAAACATATAATATAAAGAGTTATTTTTTAAAAATAAACTTCATAAGAAGATTGTCATTTTGTCAGTTATTATCTGTATAATAGGTATATGATGTACAGAAAAATGTAAAAATGAAAATTTAAAAATATTTTAAATTTTCAAATTTTATTTTTATTCCATTTAAATAAATTATATAGATTGGTACTCATAGATTACAAGATTTTTATCTAGATGAAGATAAAGATAACTGAGTATAAATTTATCTAGATAAGATAAAACATTAATAATTTTTATCTAGATAACTTATCTAGATACATTTATCTAGATATTTCCTAACACTGGTTGAGGAACACGTGTATATGTGAGCAAGGATTCGTCGCTAGAAACCTGGGTCATCCATTTTGGTATTAGCGATGCCAGACAATGCTTGACCATTGCACACATTAGTGATTGCAGTCAATCACAACGCCACATCAGGCCCCTAAATAAAGTGGCAAAGTGAAAAGATGTGGATAGGAGCAGCTTATGCATGATATGTGTCCAAGGACTGAAAGGCTACACCCAACTACGTGCTGAAAAAGGAGTTTATGAGGAAACACGATCACTACTTGGGGAGCGGATAATGTGAAGTAATTATATAGGAAAGCAAGACTAAAAGCGAAATATCAAAAAAAAAAAAAAAAAAAGAACTAGTTAAGACAAAGATTATAGGAGACAAAGATTATAACCCCTACAGAAGGGTTGGAGGTCTCTCATTCTTGATAAATAGTGAAATTGTATTTTTGTTTCTGTAAAATTTACACAATAAACAATCGCGACGGCCCCGAAGTAATGTGCAAAACAGATCCGGGGTTGTCGTCGATTCAGAAATGTAAACAAAAAAAAAAAAACTTTATACGAATATTTACAATGATATCAATTTCTTTAAACAGTTTAATAATCTGTAAAAAATTAAAATGAATTTTAATTTTCTGTTTATATTTACAACACATTCCTCCCATCGACTAAATCATAAAAATGTCCATATTCAGACATTCAACAACGTAGTTTTTACTTTCAATACAATTTATGGAAACATTACTGAATACTTTACCAATAATCATACACATAACTAATATACGAAAACATTCAGTGTTATCACTAGAAAATAATTTACTATTAAGTGTTTTAAATGTTGAACCACGAATAAACTAAATTTTGAGTGAAAATTAATCAAAATAACATATTTTATTAATTATTGGTTTATACTTTTACATTTTTTAATTTTTTAATTTCATAATTTATTGTTTATTTTTGCGTTTGAATAAATCTGTTATCATTCGAATCCTTATCGTTCCGGGAGAACTAGTAAGAACTATATAATACTTACCACGGTCTTAAAAGATATCTTCTAAGACCGTGGTAGTTACTCTGTAAAGTACTATTGTATACTCGGCACCACTGAATTATCTTGAATTTGTATCCTTTGGTGTGGTTACTAGTTTTATTTTTTGTATTCCAAACGGTTGTCGGTTCTAGATACCTACATTATCTTGCCGTGTTGATGTGCATTAGCTAAATAACAAACTATGATAAAACTAATTGTTAATAGTAATCGTCATCCGTTTTCGTGTTAGCTACGTCCCCAAATTTGTACTTGTACCTTTTTTTTTCTTCTCATTAATACGTCGTGAACTACATTAACATTTGGCCGTAATAATATACATCATGAATACGTGTATTTGAAAGTGCGTGTAAGACCAATCTATCCAGCTGCGCTCGATATGTACAATTCTCTACTGGTAAGTTACCCAGACACAAATCTATTATATAACAAACTTTAAGGCAAAACCCAAATATATTGTTCAACATTTATCCGCTTGTAATCATGTGGTTTTACTTAATACGGAGTTATATATTTTGGCATTTAAGAAAAGTAATTAAATGGTTTTTGCGCAAGACCACCAAGCTTTGCGAGTTGCAACGCATATGTTATGCGCAACCGGTGGGTGCGTGCAGAACACGAAATGTAGAACAATCCTTGCGCAATTCAAGCAGTCCACAAATACGTGGCCTGATCACCGTGTTGGATGCACGAGCGTCTGATCGAAATTACTATTCTGGGCGATCCATACTAGTGCCAAATGCTGTGTCGACAATATCCCGAGTGAAACGTATTGATCAGTGTGAATATGAGAGATTTACCAACGCTCTAGGACAATGTGTTGACGATATATGGTCTTATATGCAACTAGTAGAAGAAATAAAAACTAGTGCAGCTATTCAATACGATTGTAGCAATGATGTACATGAAAAATCTTTGCTACTCCTATGGAATGAATTGATGCCAAACAATCAATTAGAAAATAGGGTTACAAAGCAATGGCAAGATATTGGATTCCAAGGTGATGATCCTAAAACTGATTTTCGTGGTATGGGAATATTGGGGCTAGATAATTTGGTCTATTTTGCATCTAAGTACACTTGTTTAGCTAGATGTGCATTATCACGTTCAATGCATCCAATTCATGGGTATGCTTTTGCAATTGTTGGAATAAATTTAACAAGTATGGCACTTGGATTAGTTGTTGATGGCTCAGCCAAAACTCATTTTTATAATAAACGTAGTCCATCTGAATATGAAGATTTCAATGAATTCTATTGTTACTTATTTTGGGAATTTGACAAATTTTGGTTGAATGCAAAACCAAAGGATCTTATGGAATTTGCTACTCATCGTGAACAATTTGAAAATTCTATTAGACAAAAGCTGGAAAAAAGTAATACTGTTTTTCTAATTGATGTTCCTTTAGATAATACGACTGATGTGTTAGACAGATAAAACTGTTTATAAGTCTATAAATATATTATAAATAGACTGCTACCTACTTTATGTATTTTAATATTTCGCCATTTTTATAATTATTGTAATGATTTATATAAAAATGTGAAATGTAACATTATTTTAAAGAAAATTATTATTGTTTTGCCATTAAATAATTTATTTTATAAAAATTATTCTATAATGGTCATGTAAATAGTTTTAATTTTAATTATGAAATGCATTTATGTTAAAGGTTGCCCAATTCTGAAGTTGAAAATAAAGTTCTTTGATATATTTGTGCACATGTGTCAAAATGTATTTTTCATTAATCCTTGTATTTACCTGTAATATAATGTAAGGGGAGTACAATAAATTTAATACACTTATAATCTTATGTTTAAATTATAAAATGTGATATATATTTTACAATGAAAATTGTTATAATAAACAGCAATATTACCTTATTAATATCTACTTTGGTACCACTTTTTAATAGTTTTTATAATTATTTGGTCATTAATTGCTATTTATTATTAAATATTTGGATGAAATAATTTCAGAAAACTGAGTACCTCTTTAGATAATTTTCTAATTTCATATTAATTATAGGTAATTGCTAATAGGAATTCAGGACAATATTTCACATGTTATGAGATTCTGTTATCCTTACCACTTTTAATTAGTAAATTTTCTTAAAACACCTTAAGCATATTATATATTATATATATATATAACTAATAATTTGATCCTATTTAATAAAAATAACATTTCTATAATTAATTAATAAAATACAAACATATTGTAAACTTATTAAATAAATACTTTTACTTCTATGAGATTTTTAACTAAATCTAGTATTAAATAATAGCATATATTTATGTTACAAATGAATGTGATTGTAAGTTTTATGTTGCATTTGACATATTTTTAATTGTATAATATTAAACAAAATCAAAAATATAAACAATTTTTACCGGGTTAAAATATTTAAGTTTCCGTAAATTTGACTTTTATAGTTTTTTAAATATAAATTTCTTCTTAATTTCTCATATTATTAATATTTTCACTTAGAACCTAAAAATTAATTTAATATTAAAAAAATTAGTCATCATCCCAAAAATGACTGTCTATTTTTATCGCAATATAAATACAACTTATACTGTTGTTAGGTATTTATGTAATTAAAATAAATTTTAAAAAAATAATCAAAATTTAATTTTGAGCGGTATAACATTTTTAACTTAAGATTAGCTAAATGTGCAACAGTTAAATTAATTTAGAGTGATTTCAACTACATTAAAAGTATAAATTGGTTGTTTGATTAACTGTTACTTAACTGGTTTAAAAGGAAATTTTTTTTTAAACATTTCTAAAAAAAAACTCTAAAATATTAAATTTATTATTTCTTTTATAGAATTAGTTAATATGGTACAGAGGTATAATAGGAAACTTGGACAATAATCCACATGGAAAACCAAATAATACTTATAAAATACAATTTATAAATGTCTGTAGTTTTAACTTATTAAAAATTAAAATGTAATTTGTGTAAATTCTCTAAATGAATTAACTATTGTATAAATATTTTAACTATTGTATAAATTACACAGCTTATTAAATTTATAATTGTAATCATAAGAGCTATGTATAAAACCACTATTAATATAGATGATTTAAGCTGTTAGTAATAAAGTCAAGTAATTACAACTTATCAATGGTCATTGGTCACACATTTCAATTCAGAGTTAGATAATAATTATTAACATCAATTATCTTTTATATATTGATAACCAAGTTTAAATTATTTTTGATTTGTATCATCTGTATCTGACCAATGTTTGAGGTTGATTTTTGGAATTAATTGTGAAGTACATGGCAATAAATCATCATCTGAAATGGGTTTAAAAAAAACTCTCTGTTGCATCTTCATAACATTATTACTGTTATCACAAAACACTCGGGCAAGAGTCATCTTTCTGATTTCTGCTAGTTGATCTACATAAAAAATATTCAATTTGACATAAAATGCATTTAAATAATAATGCTAATAATATAGTGACATTTTTTAGAGGTTTTTGGTATAGATAATATTATATTGTATATTGTTGAAATATTGATTAAGAAATATTAATTGAAAGATATTTAATGTTACTAGCCAACATTAATATATAATACAGTGAATTCAATGTAATTAATACTTACGTTTTTTGAAGACCCCTGGTAAATCATAAAAATATCTATCTGCCAATCTAGTTCTTATAAATTGTTCTCTGATAATACACTTCATTGTTGGGCCAACCATTGCATCATCTTCGTGTTTCTCAAATAATGCACCGATCAAGAGATCTATATCATCCCAGGTTTTGTATTGCTTTAACAACTTATTAGTTGACTAATTGTAACATACAGAAAGTAATTAAAACATAGTTTTTTAATTTTGTATGTATATATTTGTTTTACATACTCCTTTAACCATAATCTGAGTCAAATCTTGTACACTTTGTATACTTTTTAATCCACAGTACTTTCTAAATTGCGTGTAGCTTGGAATACCATGATCACGACTACGTTGTATGTCCAAACTGACAATGTCCATTCCAAACATATTATTGTCTGCATGACTGTACAAGTAATTTGTAATCTAAAACAAATCAATGTTAGTTATATTATAATTTAACATTAAGGTATGATTTAAATATAAATAATTTTATTTAATTATTATATTAACATACAGTTTGTGTAAACAGCATATCAATTTTTTGTGTATTTTGCATTGAGAGTCCTCTCACAAGGTCATCCATGTAATTCATCTGTAAATCTGATGGTTGATTATAATGTTCCTTTAGTGATAAACTTTTATTGGTCATTCGGTTTTCAAAATACAAACTATAAAAAAGTTGAAATTTACATTACACTATACACCATGTATTTATATTAACAAAGTATACAAACTTAAGAGTTTCATTAAACATGGAATTAGCAAAAGGTAGTATTGCAGTAGCAAAACTGTTGCTAACTGATGGATCGATGGTTTCATCATAAGAATTACTGTATCCTTTTAGCAATAATTCTAAATCGTTTTTCTTGGTAAATTTTTTACCCAGTAAAGCTGGCAACCATTCATTATAAGTAATGTGTTGAATTGAAGCTATTGTTATTTTTCGAGTTTCTTGGAAAATCCTCTCGTCATCCCAATGGGGATTTATGAGAGCTAGTTGACTGGCGATTCGATTATGTTCCCTCATCCATAGAGTATGCATAGCTGTCAAATGGGGCTGTGCGTTGACCCTGATGTCTCCGGCTTTGTAACACGTAGAACCAGACTGGCATGCGTTCGAATTATTGGTTAACGGCATGTATTGCATATTTTCGTCACCGGTATACGTTAGCAATTGACCTCGTGATTTTTTCCTCAAGGACAACATTTGTTTTAGAGAAGAACCGTATATCATCGACGCGTCTAAATAATGAGTGGCTTGATTTAACTGAAATATGCACACGTACACGAATGTGTAAATACGATATTAGTGAATCATTTTTCTAATTATTATAAGTAGTAAACAAAAATGTGTATTTCATCACTGTTTCGTTATACTTGTTCTCTGGGTCCAAATGTACAATCTGTTCGCATAGCTGGGACTGAGCGCACGTAGTTCATGCACGTGCGACGTAACGACGAAAAAAATCTATCGTCTTTAGGTATTATTATAGGTGCACACGACGTATGGGTGTACCGAGGTGATTGTTTTGCTCCATTTTCATTACAACAATCCACTGATTTGTTCGTTTTCACTAGATTTTATGTATGCATTGCATTAATTATATTTAATTAATTAGTTAAATATTAATCCTACACATGCTGGAAACCGCTGTATGAGATAGATCATGCCCTATGAAAATAGTCCAAAATGCCATCGCAATAGTTTTTACGTTATCAGGCGCGTTTTCATCATTAACAAGGCTGTTACTCAACTCTCTGGAATTTGGGAGTTCTTTGATTGTATTTAAACCTAATCAGATACGAATTGTGATTTAGTGATGAAACATATACTTGTATATGTATTAAAATACATTTTTAAATATTACCATCTTTGTAGACTGGGAATAGCAAACGTTTATAAGCTGTATTTACTTTTCCCCAAAAAGCATGTTTTAAATTGTTACAAGCACCGTCTGCACTTCGATAGTTCAAATTCATTCCTTCGCAAATAGTTTCATTATAATATTGGGATAAACACGTCTTACCCATAGAAGTGTTGTCTAATTTCACTTTTGATAGATCATGAGCGCATTTTATTGAACTAATTCCAGAGCTGTAATAATAGTTTTATTTTTACATATTTTCATTTAAATATTTGTTTGATTATTATACCTCAAACAATGTTTATTCATGATGTATTGTGAAGCTTTAAGAAGAATTTCGGCATTACGTGACGCTAAATGTGCGTCTATTGAAGGCTGAGAATCGATCAATTGTCCATGCGAAGGGCTTCCAATTTTTACATTAACATCAGAAAATGATAATGAGTCTTCATGACGAGAGAGCATATTAATTTGTTGGGTACCATATTGAATCGCATTTTCTAGATCTTGGACTTTGAGATTCAGTAACTGTGGTGACGACTGAATATCTGTCGTCATACAATAATTATAAATGACATTAGAATAATACAAAGTGATTAAATCTTATAATTTACCTTCTTTATTTAATTCATTTTCTCCTTTGTAACACGATGGTAAAAATACTACTATGCAAATCAATAACTGTACGGACATGTTGAAATCAAATTTCTCCATTATAAACTGTAATTATTTTATAGAATATAAATGATGAAACGTATTTTTAATTTACTTAGGAAGTAATATTTATTTACACAATTAACATTAATTTTAACCTCTTAAATCTAAAATTGAAGAAAATATAATTTATTTGTAAACGTTTACCGTACAAATATATTTGTTTTTGTAAAACGTGTACTTGTATTTTAATATTTGGTATTGCACTGTAACGTATGATACTTAGAAAAAATAATATTATTCAAAAAATGTTTACAGAACCCTTCAATACCTAGTTGGTTTCAAGAATATAAAAGTAAAGAAAAACGCAAGAAAGCATTACAGGAGGAAGGGGGTTGAAAAATTGTAAAATGTAGATGAATATCATGTTTTATTACTCATTATATATTATATCTATATATTTTATTTACAACTCTGATGGGAAACTTTAAAATAGTTATTACATTTTTAGGTCAGGTCATATTTTTATACAAAAAATTCTGAAACGGGGGAAGGATTGAACCCCTAACCTTTCTTTACTACGTTCA